>VDFB02000003.1:384680734-385194058 GCA_007258455.2 Sequoia sempervirens
ACATAGTGTTTGGGAAGATTTTTAATGGAAGGGAAATTTACAAATAATCTAAATTTCAATAATAATAATTTTCTTAAAACTAAACTATTTAGATTACGAAGAATAATTTATTATCAATGAAACCTTAGAAGTTCACAAATGTCTCAAATTTTTATCTCTGATATGAGTTACAAGAAGGAAAAATTGTTAAACTAATTCAACACATAAACAAGGTTACATTGTTGTGAAGCTTTGTTTTGTTCTTTAAAGTGAAGGAAAATTAAGAGTAGTGGTTTTATATTAATTTTTAACAATGATGAGGCATATGATTGAAATATTATTTCCAAATATGAAAACCTTTGATCACCTATTTATAACTACTTCTTTTCCTTTTTTCTATAGAAACAATTATTTTCCTTTCTATACAATGTCTATTATTTCTAGGTTAGAATGTAATTAGGCTAAATTTTTGAGTTTAATTATGTTTATTGTTTAGTTATGGTTAAGGTCAAGGTTCAATTAAGGTTGTGATTTAATTAGAGCTCAAAGTTAAGGTTAGAGTTAAATTAGGGTTGGAGCTTAATAAATGGTCGATTAGAATTAGGGTTAGGGTTAGGAATTATTAAGGATAAGGTTACAATTAAATTAGGGTTAGCTTCCCATTTGGTTTATGGTTTAATAAGGGTTAGAGTTTAATTAGCCTAAAAGCTTGAGTTCAGTTAGGGTTAGGGTTAGGGTTAGGAATGGGGATCAAATAGAATTAGGGTAAGGGTAAGGATTAAAGTTAAATTAGGAGTGTGATTCAATTAAAGTTAAATTAGGGTTACAATCAAGGTTCAATTTGGATTGTGATTAAATAATTTTGGATTAGGGTTAAATTACAATGAGAGTTATGATTTGTAGATCCTCCTAGATCAACAATTCATATAATTATAATCACATGTGATATGTTACAATGAGGGATAATTTGTTTGAGGATATATTTTCATAAGGTATATATCAAATAAATAAGTTGGACATTTGTTAGCACTTGAAGACCAAGAGGCTATTCATTTCACACATTGCAAAAGGTTTAGAAGTTGAGGCCAAACCCACCATTATCTTCTAGGACTTGACATCTATAAAATGAAAGATTGAGATTCAATGATATTATAGAGGAATCTATATTTATAGCTTAGCATCTTGAGTATATTTTTCTTTTTTCTTTAGATCTTGCAAGAGTACTTTTTGGAAAACTATCCATATCCATTCTATTTCTATTACAATGGAAATATTAAAAAAAAAATTGTTTGATTTAATGGTCATTGTGTAAATATAGTCTCTCATATCTTAATTATTCATTAATATGACCAATTTTTATATTTTAAAAAATTAGTATTTCTTAAATGTGAAATTTATAATTTATACAAAATGATAAATTTTATAAATGATATTAATTTTATTTCACAATAAGAAAAAAAATATTATAATCATCTATATTTTTAAACTGGAAAAAATATGGATCTTAGTGAGAGGTATTGCCATTGAGAAATGCATTTAAGGATTCCTTGTTTTTATATAATGATTAAAAAATGCAACAATTATGTGGAATTTTTAAATATTTTCAATTTTTACTTTGCATTCTATGTATTTTTTTTCTTTACAATAGGGGTGTCCCCATGACCCAGCCTAATAGCTGAACAACCCATATCTTTAGTACCTAGGGCGAGACTAGTCCCCTGTAGGTGACATCCCCTTAGTCCCCTCTAGGCGACATCCCCCACCTACAAGAAGTCCCACCTCTTAAACATGCATTTAGGAAAATTAAAAATAAAATAATGATTAACTAGCTATGGCACCTTGTGCAATGGGTATGCTGAAGAGGCTGGAAGGTTAATTAGGAAAAAAATGGTTTATTTTTTGCACAAGTTTGTGTAGTACATGACATCAATTGGTAGGTCATTTAGAAAATGATTTAAATATTATTATTTATTTTATTTTATTTTCTATTATAAAATAATATTATTATATATTTTTTTTAATATGCAAAGAAGCAATTGTTATATATATCATAGCATAATATATAAATTTGGACAACAAACAATTGAACATTACATGTGAAATTCCTATTAATTAGTGCTAGTATTCCTAAAGACCTCTTGTTTGATAGAATATACATCATAGCATTTATAATACCACTAAAAATAATCTACAATTTTCATTGGAACTTTAAAAAATAAATAGCATTTATAGTACTAAAAATAAATTCAGAGAGTTCAATTTGCAATGGAACTTTTTTGGGACAATTCTGGTTTAATAGCATGAAGAATACATGTTTATCAAAGGATAGACACACTTTGAGTGTTGGATCTTTTTAAGAATGGGAAACTATTGAAAGATTGTTACACAAGACTGCAGAATTTCTCCTTTTCAAGCCGTTTTTAAATTCGTTTTTCCTACCAACTGGTTCCATGGGAAGACTCTCTCTGCAGTTTTCTTTTATGTACTACCATCCTCTGAACAATCCTCAGTTGCAGGGTTAAAGTGAGCTTCTCTACAATGGGCTCTTTTTATTTTATTCTACGTCTACACTCTATACTCTCTGCACTTTTCTGCCTCTCCCTAATCTCTGCACAACAGAGTCATCGATTACAGAGGCTGAAATTAGGACATTCCCTCTCACCGAAAAGAAATCAAACTATCCTACAGTCTGCTGATGGCACATTTTCAGCTGGGTTTTATGCCGTTGGTATCAACGCCTATGGTTTTGCAATATGGTATTCTCAAACTCTCTTACCTTATACAGTTGCTTGGATGGCCAACAGGGACTGATCTGTAAATGGCGAGGATTCCCATCTCTATCTTCAGAAAGACAGAGATTTCATACTTTCAGATGCAGATCGAAGCACTGTATGGACAATGAAGACTAGAGGCCTTCGTGTGAAAGAAGCGGTGCTTCTAAGAAACAAAAATCTGGTTCTACGTGGCTATTCTGGACAAATAATTTGGAAAAGCTTCGACTGGCCTACCGATACGCTCCTTCCCCACCAACGCTTCACAAAGGACTGTCAACTCGTTTCCAAAATGGGATTGAAAAACTACAGTTCTGGCTACTATCGTTTACATTTATGAAGGGTTGGATGTCTCTAGCAAGTATTGGCCTGATCCAAGGCAATATCCAGTTGATATCGGCAGAAACATTTATAATATTACTCATGTAGCAGTTCTAGACGGATCTGGTGGTTTCAACTCAAGCGATGAGTTCAGTTTTGAGGTGTGGGACTATGGTGAAGGGCCCCTCAGAAGGTTGACACTGGATATTGACGGCAACCTGAGATTATACAGCTTCAATTTGCAGAATGGCAGTTGGAAAATTACAAGTTTCCTTCAGCGGCTCTGATCATTGCAATGCTCGTCCTCTGCCTCAAATACAATTTACACCCTCGATCTGCACCTCACATTGTTCGAGATGTCGATGGCCAACAAAAATGATGCACGAGCCAAATTTATTTATCCCCTTGCAGGGCCTCTCGGGGCTTGTGAACCCTTGATAGGCAAAGTGAGCTTCACAAGCTCATCTAAGACACTTCGGCGTAAAAATGAATATAATCATTATTCAAAGATTTCATATTTTTATTATATTCACCTATATTTTTATATTAATCCAAAAGATACCAAGTACAATTATGAATACCACACTTGAATTTGTAGAGATACTAAAAAAAATCATTCCATTCATTGATAAAGGTATTTAAATATTTGTTGTTTTTATATAATGATTAAAAAATAAACTTATTTAGATTCTAGGCAATGTGTAAAGTGTAAGAGAAATGACTCTTGGACACCTACGTTTCACTATTTATCTCATATTTTGGAGGGGTTCGAGTATCTTTATTTCTATAACATGATAAAAGAATACTCTATTTTATAAAATAGAAAACTCATGATCACCTTTTAGTGGGGACAAACTTTTGCACACCTATACTGTCTTTAATGAAAAAATGATCTTTATTTTGATTTCAAAACATGAGGTTTTATAAATAAGATTATAGTTTTATAATTTAAATTTTTTAAAGAGGCTTTTAATTTTTTTAATCATTAATATTTATATATCTGACATTTTTATTATATATGAAATTAAGGTTTTTTTTTAAGTATGTAAAAATCAAAATATAATTTTTTATATATTTAAAACTATAATTATAATATAATTAATTATAAACAAAAATATATATAAATATAAAATAAATATATCAATAATAAACATGAAATTATTAAAACAAAAGAAAATAAAAGAAACTATTAAAAATAATATATAAGTATATAATATTTAATATATTTTAAAATAAAATTAAAATTTTATATTTAATATACTAAACCTAATATATATGTGACTATATGTTAATATTTTTATTAAAAATAAATGCATTCAAGTGTGGTTTTTAATGTATTATTTAGATGGATGTATTTAAAATATCTAAAGTTGGTGAGATATAAAAAATTAAAATATCAAAACTAAAATACAATTTTGTCTTCAAATACTAAACAAAATAATTCTAAAATAAAATAAATAATTATTAACTAAATATAATATTTTAGATATGTTTTTAAGTATATTTTATTTCAATTTAAACAATATTTAAAAAAATAAAAAAGTGAACATTCTATAAATGAAATTATAATTTTATATATTAAATATTTTTAAATAACAAATGTAATCCATTATCTTTTATGAACATTGATTTGCAGCTTATATGTATTCAAGAAGAAATTGTCTGATAATAGGAAAAATACCCATCAAAGTAGAAACCAAATGTCACTCAATTTAGTCGTATTGTAATTTTTGTGCCTTCCTTTTTTCTTTTCATAAAATAATATTTTGTCCAATGACGATACAGAAAATTGTATATTATCTTATTATACTTAATAACTGTTCAATTTGAATCATTAAAATATTTAAAACTTAAAAAAAATTAAAAAAATTAACAATATTTTCATGTTTTGATAGAATACAAATTGCTCCCTCCCTTATAAAGTAATAAAATGAGAATCAATATTGCGTATACTCATGGAAAGTGCATGAAATCAGTCGGCAACATGAAAAGTTAGTGACAAATATCAAAGTAGCCAATAATATGAAGAGAGGCAAAATAACTGTATTCTGCGGTTCATGCCTTCGATACTTTTATTTATTTTTACCTATTCGTTGAGATCAATTAAAAATAGTAAATTGAAATATATGATAGTACATAAGATGCTCTCCCACAAATATACTTACAGCAATGCAGAGACTCTCTACATTATCTTCTCAAAGCAACTTGATTTTAAATTTCTCATTAAGATTAATGTTTCGTGTGAAATATTGCTTGATTAAATTAGGATGGAAGGAATTGGAAAGAAAAATGTTTTGCATATGATACTAGTTCTTTTCAAGAGGAATTTAAAAAAACCCTCTCCAAAGAAAGAGTTAATGGATAAGCTCCTCAGGATTGAGTGACGTGGGTTATGTTGAGCCATTCCTGCAGAAAATACAGTCCAATACAGTCCACCAAAGGGAGCTCCAGATGTTGGTTACGTATTTGCATGGGGGTCTTCTTCCACCAATGCAATATGCAAGATACGAGCTCTGAAAGGAACTTGAAGATCATCTTCTCTTCCTTTCTTTTATCTTCTCAGATGCACTTTATAAAAATAACATAATTCATAATTATATTATAGAAAATAGGCTTAATTGAATAGTATAATTTATAATTTACAATCAACGTCTTTTAAATGGATAAATAAATGCCTAAGATTTTGTCATAATACAATTTATAAATAGAAAGCCAACGATCATCTCTTGGGAAGTTCATTCTGCTGAACAACATCAAATCCGAGATTTACAAATTTTGATTAGAAAATATAATATCAATGGTTCCATGTTTTATCATAATTTAGTTTTGTAGTTTTTATATTTCATTCAGAAGATTAAATAATTTAAAAAGAAATGATAATAGCTGAATAAGTAAAATAATAAAAAGATATTAATTTCAATAATATTTCTATGGAGGGGTGGTATTGTTGAATGGTTGTATCTGGTTCATAGCTCCAGTCAAAAGCGTTTACCCTTGAATAAAAATAATAATAATAATATTTCTATGGAAAATATTACATGATTTTTTGAAAAATAAAGAAAATTTTATATTTCAAAATATATTAGGTGTATTAAAAAGTAACAACAAATAGTTATTTATAATAAATTAAATAAATCATAATCTACATAATGATTATATTATATAAACTATCAGTTGCATGCAATGGCATGCAACGATGAGTCGATAGGTGGAAAGGTCTAAATGGTGGGGACCTGTACATGTATAGAAAGAATTAAAGAGGGGGATGCTAAGAACAATCTAGGAGAGAATGTACCAGTTGAAGACGAATACACAATCGCAATCATGACCATATACAACAATAGCTAGGGAAGAAAGTGATGCAACTTTGGAACCAAGCATGTACCACTCTTACCAATCATGACAACCCCATATACTAAAACCAATACCACATATGATGCATACTTTTGTTGAGAATTGTGTCCCAACCTTGCAAGCTTTTTCTGAAAAATTTTAGAATTTGTTTGTGGTAGTTCTCCACATGTTTATGTGTTGGAAAAAGGTGTATCAGTTGTTAAAAATGTGCCTTGTCCCTAGTAGAATATAGGAGGGCTATTTTTAGAGTATAAACAACTCATTGTATGACTTTTATGGGGGTCTAAACTAGAAGACAAAATTATGGACGAAAATGCTATTTTAACTTGGTTGTTTTCCCATCTTGGAGTTACAAATGACAAGTGGGTAACATGTGGCATGGTTGTTTTTCCCATGGTTTTGTAAAACCACAAATGGTTTCTAGGTTGTAAATCACTATAAAAGGAGGGCTTGGGGAGGTGTTTGTATCATCGAGTTCAGTTTGCAAGACTTGGTGCTAGAAGGAGTCTCTCTAGGTCTTAGTTCTAGTTGTGGTGATGCGCTCCTGTAAGAACTTGTATTGCAAGTGTATTGTAATCTTCTTGATTTGATAATACATTGCATGGGATTTGGAGGGTGGGGTTTTTCTCCCAGAAGGGTTTCCCCACGGTAATTACTGTGTTATGTGTTTATTGTGATATTTCATTTATGCATGTTTACTTGTCCATTGAAACCTCTGTAATAGTTAGTTGAATTTGCATAATCATCCTCTTGAGATTAGTGTAGGAAGTGATTCCACACACCTTTGCTTTCTTACAAGTGGCATCAGAGCCTGGCCAATTTTGGTTCTATTTGTTGGGTACAAGGCTTTTTGAGCTAATCAAGGTTTGAGTGGGAGCTTGTGTAGAGGTTTTCATTTTTGTATTGCAAGATTGCAAAGATGACAAGCATATCGAGGAGGATTGATGTAGAAAAGTTTTATGCAAAAAACTTTGAAATGTGGAAGCTGAAGATGGAAGATTTGTTAATTGATTGAGATCTATGGGATGTGGTGGATGAGAACAAGATAAGACCTGCAGATCCGACTTTAGTCACACAATATGTTGTGACTGATAGAAAAGTTAAAGGTCTCATTAGATTGTGTCTTGCAAACTCAATTTTGATTAATGTTCATGAAGAATCTACTCCAAAGAAGTTTTGGAAGAAGCTAAGTGAGATTTATCAAGCCAAATCACTTGTGAACAATATTTTCTTGAGGAGGAAGTTGTATTCCTTGAGAATGGAAGAAGGTGGATGGATTTTTAAGCATCTTGAAAGTTTTAATGTCTTGGTGACTCAGTTGACCTCCATTGGGGTGTCCATGGATGAAGAAGTAAGGTGCAAAATCTTGCTATGTTTGTTGCTAGACTCATGGGACAGCATTGTAATGTCCATAGGGAGCATTTTAGTTGGCTTGAAGATGGAGGACATTGTTGGTTCTCTACTTTCCGAGGAGACGAGATGGAAAGTCTCTTTGAATGCCAAAGAGGCTTTGAGTGTTTGAGGAAGACCAAAAGAAAGAGGCAAGAACAAAAAGTAGTATGGCTATTCTTAGTCCAAGAATAAGGGGAGATCAAAATCTCCTAGTAAGTCCAAGGAAATTTGCTAGAATTGTGCAAAACCTAGACACTTCCAAAAGGACTGCAAAGAGGAGAAGAAGAAGAAGAAAAAGCAAGATTCTGATTTTGAGTCAGAGAAGGAAGATGGAGATGCTTTCATCGCAGCCTTGGCCACTCATGCAGGTGACAATGCATGGTTGATAGACTCAGGTGCATCTTTCCACATGACTCCTAATAGAAATTGGTTTAGTAAGTATAAAATTTTTGATGGTGGTAAGGTGTATTTGGGTGACAACTCTGTTCTTGATATTGTTGGTCGTGGAAATATTCATGTGAAATTTTCTAATGGAATAATTACAAGATTTGATGGTGTCTTGTATATCCCAGGACTAGCAAGAAATTTGTTATCTGTTAGCAAACTAATAGATGTGGGTGTGATTGTACAGTTTTCTGAAGCAGGTTTGAAAATGGTGAGAGGTGCTATGGTAATAGTAAGAGGAAGCAGATTGGGTACATTGTACTAGCTTAATGCATGCATAGTTGAGTACAATAGTACTTCTGATAATATTGTGAAAAGGACTACTTTGTAGGAGAAGGAGAGGGTTTCTCTTTCAACCAATGGTCGTGGTTTTTTGGTACCCAAGGATGCTCTATATACCAAATCAAAGTTTCCTACAGAGAAGACCATGTTATGGCACCAAAGACTCGGCCACATAGCTGAGAAGGGTCTATGAACCTTGAAAAATAAAAAACTTGTTGATGGGTTGAAAGACTGCAATCTTGAGTTAGATTTTTGTGAGCATTGTATCTATGGTAAATAAAATCATATTCAGTTTTACTCAAGTTCTCATAAGTCTTAATGTATTTTGTCTCTTATCCATTCAGATGTATTTGGTCCAGTTGATGTTTCTTATATTGGTAGATCAGTTTATTATGTTTCTTTCATTGATGATTTCAGTAGAAGAACATGGGTTTATTTTCTTAGGAGTAAAGCTGAAGTTTTCAGTCGTTTCAAATAATTTAAATCAATGTTTGAGTTGCAGACTAGAAAGAAGATAAACTATTTGAGAACTGATAATGGTGGTGAGTATTGCTCTAATTATTTTGACACATTTTGTAAAGATTGTGGTATTAAAAGAGAGAAGATGACTCTGTATTCTCCACAGCAGAATGGAGTTGCAGAAAGAATGAATAAGACCTTGATGGAGAAGGCTAGGAGTATGTTGAGTCTAGCTAGACTGGAACAAAAGTTTTGGGCTAAAGCTATAGCCATTGCTTGCTACCTGATAATTAGGTCTCCTACATCAGCTCTTGTTGATAAGATGCCAATGGAAGCATGGTCGGGCCACAACCCTTCACTTAGACATCTAAGAGTGTTTGGTTGCAAGGCATATGCTCATGTGCCAAAGGAGAAGCAGAAAAAAATTGGACAACAAAGCTGTCAAATGTATCTTCATCGGATATAGTTATGGTGTGAAAGGATACAAGCTTTCGGATCCTATTGCACAAAAGGTATTTTATTCTAGAAGTGTTATTTTTAGAGAAACTAAGCCTTCTTCTGTTATAGTGTAGCCATAATAGATGGAAGAAAAGAAATATGTGATTCAATTGCCTACTACACTTGAGAAAGTTGAATTGAGGCCCATAGAAAGACAAGATATTGAGGAGAGCTCTACGATTTCTGACTCATCAGAGGAAGAGGGAGAACCTATGATAGGGAGGCTGCAGGAAGCAATCACAAATTCCTAGAAGCTGCAGGAATCAGTCACACTGTTTTCAGGTGCTGTAGGAAGCAATCACAAATTCCTACACTAGGCCTTGTCATAGACCTCCTTGGTGAAATTTTTGTTCCACCCTAACCTATAGGAACTCTACCTTTTCTATGTTCCCCTGGTTCTCCTACCAACCTCACTACCTTGTCAAGTTTGCAACTACCAAGCCAAATCCTGGTGCTATGACTCCTTTCTTCCTTAGCCTTTTGATGCATCCAAAAGACTAATCATCCCTCAATACATGAATGAATATTGCAGGGGTGAAGGAATGTTTTCCAAATCTCCAAAACAACCTCTTAGGGTTCTTGAAAATTCACTTAGACTCCAACCTACCAACACTTGCATGAAGCCTATTCCATAGGTTTAGCCTTGAGCCCCTATTTGGTCTCTAAACAAGGGTAAATTGCTTTTCCTTCCTAAACCCACTAAAGAAACATGGTTATTGGCTTAGGAAATGTGTTTTCCCTGCCTACACCTTCAATATTTCTAGGGTCTTGGCTCTGTCCAGGCTGTACTCTACCCTCATGCAAACTCTACCGAGAAAACTAGGGTTTCTAACTGTCCAGAACCAGTTTTAGGACTAGTGAAAAGTTCTCCTCCTAAATGGATTGCTGGGATCTCCTCCTTTGCACCATACATGGCCAAGACCTTCCCCTAAATTCTCCAAAAATAATTTTTTGAAAATATTTTCTCCCCTGCAAGTTATCAATGATTTTCTGCAGCCTTTCCAAGTCAGGTCCTCACTAGCTCGCCTAGGGCAAGGCTTTTCTCATAGCTCCTGCAACTAAAGAAAACCTAACACCTACCACTAAAATATGTATAGAGATGGAGCCTGACTATGTTCCCAACAATACCATACTTCCTGGTATGGAGGGAATGCAGCCTAGAACTCTATTTTTACACAGTTCCAAACAAAATAGAAATAAGGAAATAAAACACAAAATTTACAAGAATGGATGAAACGATGGAACAGCTATCAAATGTGCCAAACTAAAATTCTAGAGGCCTCTCTACATGCTAAAAAAACCTATAAAATGCCTCTTTTAATTCATTTAGCTACTATTACGCAAACAAGAATAGAAAAATAGAAAATAAGACAAGAACTCTATTTTTTTCAATTTCTGGAAAAATATTCTATACAGAAAACTTCTAACCCACAAGAAGGTCATGGTGTGCCTTAGATATTCCTCCAAAAAAATTTAGGTACTTGGGTCGAGGCTTAAATGACCTAAAAACAACTTTTGTAAAACCTGTAGTGTTTTTAGACATTTAACAAATTTTCACTATTTAGCAAAGTGAGCCTCTAAACTCATTGGACTCTTGACACCCTCTTTCCCAAAGACCAAAAACAACCCTAAGCACCTAAAATAATGGTCAACATGACCTTATGATAGCACAACAAAATTAAAAACTCAAAAATAAAATAGTCCTTTGGCTGGTGCTCCTGCACCATTCTCCCCCTCTCATCACAAACAACTAAGGAATTATGGGAGAGATCAGAGAAATATCAATGCCTTACTTCTTAAAATCTTCTTCTTCTACCCAGGTAGCTTCAACTTCATGCTTATCCTTCCATTTGACAAGATGTTCCATGTACACCTTGTGCCTTGTAGTCTTTTTCACTCTTGACTCCAAGTCTTCTCTGCTTGCAGCTTGTGTGGAGTTGGTATGGACATGTTGCTAATGTCCTTGAAGACCTCTTTACTGTCCTGAACTAGATCCTTGACTGTCCCTTTATATTTGATCAAATCAGCAACATTGAAACTTGGAGAGATGCCCAAATCTGATGGTAACTCCACCTTGTATGCATTCTTGCCATATTTGGCCAATACCTTGCATGGACCTACTCTTTTCATCTATAACTTGGTTTCCATTCCCTTCTGCAACCTTGATTTGTTAAGATGAACCATCACATAATCACCTACTTGAAATTGCACATCTCTCCTTGACTCATAAACTTTATCCTTGAATTTTTGTGTTGCTGTTGTGATTGTCTTCTTAACCTGCTCATGAATCTCCTTCATGGTCTGAGTGAAGTCTTTTGCATGTCCACTCCTATTCTCCTAAGATCCAATGTCTCTAAGTTCACAAATACCTCTTGGGTGCATCCCATACACAACCTCAAAAGGACTTTTTCTTGTAGTTCTATTTACACTGTCATTATAAGCATATTTAGCTTGAGAAATTACCATATCCCATGTCTGTCCATATTCTTTAGTCAAGCACCTCAGAAGATTACCTAGCACTCTATTAACCACCTCTGTTTGACCATCAGTCTGAAGATGGTACACTGATCCAAATGATAGATTTGTTCCCAATATGCTCCATAGAGTCTTCCAAAAATGACTCATGAACTTCACATCCTTGTCTGATACAATGCTCAAAGGCAATCCATGGATTCTTACAACTTCCCTGAAGAAAAGATGGGCTATGTAACTTGCATCATGTGTAGCCTTGCATGGAATAAAATGACTCATCTTGCTAAATCTGTCCACAACTACATAAATACTGTCAAAACTAGTTTTGGTCTTAGGAAGACCTACCACAAAATCCATGCTCACACACTCCCATGGTTTGTTAGGAATAGGCAGGGGCTGATACAAACCAGCATTGCTAGCTCCCCTTTGGCTTTCATGCATACAACACACTGTTCCACATATTTTCTGACATCTCTTGCTAACTTAGGCCAGTAATAGAACCTTTGAACTAGCTCTAAAGTTTTATTAATACCAAAATGCCCACTAAGACTGCCATTATGTTTCTCTTGGATCATATTTTCCCTCATTGATCCTCTTGGAGCAAATAACAGATTGCCCTTAAATAACAATCCATTTTGTAGAGTATACTCAGCATATTGACTATGAAAATGATTTACAAAATCTGAACATACCTTGTAGGCTTCTGAGAAATCTTCACCCTTACCATAGAGATCTTTAAAACTCTCCAATCCAATGCTCTTTAGCTGTATTTCCTACACTATCAATATTCTCCTGCTTAATGCATCTACCACTTTGTTTTGCTGTCCCTTCTTGTGCTTAATGGTAAATCCTGGTTATCTATGAAAACCACAAACTATTTGGGCAACAAATAATGCCTCCACTTCCTAAGGGACTGCACTAAAGCATAAAGTTCCAGATCATAGGTAGAGTACTTTTTCTTGGCTTCATTTAGCTTTTCACTAAAGAAGGCTATAGGCCTACCTTCTTGACTAAGTACTCCTCCTTCAGCTACTCCACTTGCATCACACTCAACTGTGAACAACTTGTCAAAACTAGGAAATAACAGAATAGGTTGGGTTTCCACCTCTTGTTTTAGTTTTTCAAACACTTTATCAGCCTCTTGAGTCGACTTAAACTTTGTTTTCAGACCACCTTTAATGGTATCTAAGACTGGTGCACATATACCACTGAAATTCCTTATGAATTTTCTATAGAATTGAGCCAAACCATGAAAACTCCTTACCTCTGTTGTTGTGGTTGGTGTGGGCCAGTTTAGGATGGCTTCCACCTTGCTTGGATCCATCTTCAACGTTCCTTGAGATACTAAAAAACCCAAGTACACAAGTTCCTACTTGAAGAACTCACACTTCTCTAGATTGATTGCCAACTTCTCTTCTTGCAACCTTTTAAGAACCATCTCCACATGTTTCAGATGTTCTTCTACTGTCTTATTGAAAATCAATATGTCATCTAGGTATACTACCACAAAAATCCCTAAGCACCTCATTCATTAGTCTCATGAATGTGCTAGGGGCATTTGAGAGGCCAAATGGCATCACTTTCCACTCATACAAGCCATCATTTGTCTTAAAAGCTGTCTTCCATTCATCACCCTCCTTAATTCTAATTTGATGATACCTGCTCTTAAGATCTAGCTTGGTGTAATACTATGCTCCTCCAAGGCAATCCATTAAATCTTCAATTCTAGGTATTAGGAATCTATACCTAATGGTGATCCTATTAATTGCTCTAGAATCAGTACAAAGTCTCCACTTACGTCCTTTTTTTGTTGCCAAAACAACTGGGACTACACAAGGGCTGATGCTCTTTTGAATTAGACCTTCATTTAACAATTCTTCCACTTGTCTTGCCACTTGAAGATTTTGATCTGGTGTGAGTTTGTATGCTTCCTTGTTAGGCAATGAGGCTCCAGGTATGAAGTCAATTTGATGACTTATTGCTCTCTTGGGTGGTAGAGTTGCTGGTGTTCCATCACTCACTATGCTCTTGTATTTGTCAAGCAAGTTTTGGACTGCTGCTTGTAATACTATCCTTTTAGCCTTTTCTTCCTCTTTGGATTGTATTAGGACCACATAACCTTCATTCCCTTGGTGTATATCCTTGATGAACTCCTTGTCACTGCTCAACATGATATTAGGAACCTTTGACTGCCCCTCATCTTCCTCTGTCAATGACTGTAGCTTGAAGGTTCTTCCATCCTTCTTAAATTCAATGGTATTCTCCTTCCAATGATATATAGCACCTCTGTCATATTGCCATGGCCTGCCAAGAAGAAGATGACATGTATCCATGGTTAGTACATCACAAACTAGCTTATCTTTATAGCCACCAATTGAAAATTCTACTGTGACCTGCTCATTCACCAAAACACTCTGCCCTTTATTCAGCCATGTGACTTTGTAAGGATTGGTATGAGGTACCTTCTACAATTTTAACTTAGTTACTGCCTCCTTAGAGATGATATTATCTATAGAACCAGAATCTACAATGACCTTGCATACCTTTCCCAATATCTTGCAGCTTGCTCTAAACAAAGCTCTCCTTTGCTTGGGTTCTTCCTTGACAGGTTGTCTAATCAGAACTCTATTAAACATCAAATTTTCACCTACTTCTGATTCTATTTTACTGATCTCAGGTGATTTGACACTCGTGGTGTCCTCTTGTGCATAGGCCACTCTCTTTTCATTGCTTGATGAAGAAGCTTTCTCCGGGCATCTATAAGCTAGATGACCTAGCTGATTGTAGTGATAACATTTCATGGTGGCAAAGTAAGAGTTACTTCTACCTACTCCTCTTCCTCTGTTTGAACCTCCTTGAGTTCCTCTTCCTCTATTAAATCCTCCTCTTGAAGATGTTTCACCTCCATGCTCAGTAAGCTTGGATTCACCTTGGTTCCTTTGATCATTACCTCTACTTGGTAACCTCCACGCTGTCCTCTTTGATCTCTACCTCTACCTCTACCCTTAGAAGACTGATCATGCTTTCTTTTATTCCTCTCTTCAATCTTTATAGCTAACTGATAACATTGGTGGACTATCTTGGGGCTGAGTAAATCCATCTCTTCCTATATGTTCCACTTTAAACCGTTGAGGTACCTAGCCACTTTTAGGCTTTCATCTCCTGCCACATTTGATCTCAAGGAAAGCTTCTGGAACTCTTCAGTATAGGTGTTGACATCTTGATCCTTTTGTCTTAAACTCTACCTCTTCTTGTGGAGTTGGATCTCATAGTCATCTGGCATATAGGCTTCCTTTACCTTAGCAACCATTCCTTTCCAGGTTGATATGGGCTGCTTACCTTCTTTTTCCCTTTCAGTCTGAACAAACTTCCACCATGTCAAGGCTGATCCTCTCAATCTTGACTTAGCAACCTTCACCTTCTGAGCTTCAATTACTCCATCACACTCAAAGTGATTCTCCATACCTTCTATCCAATCTATGACCAAATTAGGTTCCATTTTTCCACTAAATAATGGTACTCCCTCAAGTCCTTTTCCACTCAATATTTTTAATTCCTTCAAGAAAGGCTCCTCCTCCAAAATGGGGTCAGGTTCAGGGACCTTGTCTTCCTCTGCAACTTCTTCTTCCTTTGGCACTATTCCTTCTGACCTTGCATTGTTCAATGCCTTCTCCAATTGCTCTATTCTTTCTTTCAGGGACTTGTTGTCCTCTTCTTGTTCTTCAACCCTCTTGGCTAACTGTACATTTGTCACCATGGCAGGGGTTTCACTTGACTCAACTTCTAACATATAAGTTGCTTCCCAAATCTTTAACTTGCTCTAATACCAATCTAATAGGGAGGCTGCAGGAAGCAATCATAGATTCCCAGAAGCTACAGGAATCAGTCACACTATTTTCAGGTGCTGCAGGAAGCAATCACAAATTCCTGGACTAGGCCTTGTCATAGACCTCCTTGGTGAAATTTCTATTCCACCCTAACCTATAGGAACTCTACCTTTTCTAAGTTCCCCTGGTTCTCCTGCCAACCTCACTACCTTGTCAAGTTTGCAACTACCAAGCCAAATCTTGGTGCTATGACTCCTTTCTTCCTTAGCGTTTTATGCATCCAAAAGACTAATCCTCCCTCAATACATGAATGAATCTTCCAGGGGTGAGGAAATTTTTTCCAAAGCTCCAAAACAACCTCCTATGGTTCCTGAAACTTCACTTAGACTCCAACCTACCAACACTTGCATGAAGCCTATTCCATAGGTTTAGCCTTGAGCCCCTATTTGGTCTCTGAATAGGGGTAAATTGCTTTTCCTTCCTAAACCCACCAAAGAAACATGGTTCTTGGCTTAGGAAATGTGTTTTCCCTACCTACACCTTCAATATTTCTAGGGTCTTTGCTCTGTCTAGGCCATACTTTTCCCTCATGCAAACTCTGCCCAGAAACTAGGGTTTCTAACTGTCCAGAACCAGTTTTAGGACTAGTGAAAATTTCTCCTCCTAAATGGATTGCTGGGCTCTCCTCCTTGACACCATACGTGGCCAAGACCTTCCCCTAAATTCTCCAAAAATAATTTTTTGAAAATATTTTCTTCCCTGCAAGTTATCAATGCTATTCTGTAGCCTTTCCTAGCCAGGTCCTCACTGGCTCGCCTAGGGCAAGGCTTTTCTCATAGCTCCTGCAACCAAAGAAAACCTAACACCTACCACTAAAATATGTACAGAGATGGAGCTTGATCATGTTCCCAACAATTCCATACTTCATGGTACTAAGGGAATGCAGCCTAGAACTCCATTTTTACACAGTTCCAGTCAAAATAGAAATAAGGAAATAAAACACATAATTTACAAGAATGGATGAAACGATGGAACAGCTATCAAATGTGCCAAAAAAAACTTCCATAGGACTCTCTACATGCTAAAAAAACCTATAAAATTCCTCTTTTAATTCATTTAGCTGCTGCTACACAAACAAGAACAAAAAAATAGAAAATAAGACAAGAACTCTATTTTTTTACATTTCTAGAAAAATAGTCCATACAGAAAACTTATAACCCACCAAAAAGTTCGTGGTGTGCCTTAAATATTCCTACACAACAATTTAGGTACTTGGGTCGAGGCTTAAATGACCTAAAAACAATTTTTTTAAAACCCGCTGTGTTTTCAGACATTTAACAATTTTTCACTATTTAGCAAAGTGATCCTCTAAACTCATTGGAATCTTGACACCCTCTTTCTCAAAGAATAAAAACAACCCTAAGAACCTAAAATAATGGTCAACATGACCTTATGATAACACAACAAAATTAAAAACTCAAAAACAAAATAGTCATTTGCCTGGTGCTCCTGCACCAACCTGAACCTAAACCAAATCTTATTCGAAGGTCTAGTAGACAAAGGAAAGCACCAGAAAGGTATGGATATTATCTTGATGATTGGAGGTGTATATTTTCTTTTAATGCTAATATTGATGAACCGAGATCTATAGAAAAGGCTCTTGGTATGAATGATTCAGAGTCCTGGAAAATAGCCATGCAAGAAGAGATGGTAGCTCTTAAGAAGAATGACATATGGGACCTTGTACCATTGCTTGAAGGATGAAATCATATTGTTTTTGAATGGGTTTTCAAAAGGAAGATGGGTTCAGATGGAAGTATTGAGCAGTATAAAGCACGTTTGGTTGCAAAAGGTTACTCCCAAGTTGTAGGAGTCAATTATGGTGAAATTTTTTCTCCTATAGCAAAAAGCACATCCATTCATTTTTTACTTTCCATTGCAGCTTCTTATGATCTAAAAGTTGAGTAGATGGATGTGAAATCAACTTTCCTTCATGGGGGTTTGGAGGAAGAAATTTATATGACACAGCCAGAGCACTTTCTGGTGAAATGTAAAAGTCTGTAAGTTGAAGAAATCCTTGTATGGTTTAAAACAAAGTCCTAGGATGTCGTACAAGATGTTTGATACATATGTTTTAAATTTGGTATTTTTGTGATCTAAATCTGATCACTGTATATATTACAAGTCTGATGGTGATTATTTCCTGGTTATTGCCTTATATGTTGATGACATGTTGTTTATTGGAAAAGGAAAAGGTTTGATTGCAGAATTAAAATCCCAGCTCTCAACAAAGTTTGAAATGAAAGATCTTGGTGCTGCAAGGCATATTCTGGGAATGGAGATTATAAGACATAAAAAAAACAAAAAGCTTTGGCTAGGCTAGAGTAATTGAGTTGGTACTATTTTAAGAACATTCAATATGCAGGATTCCAGACCATTGAGTGTTCCTGTTACTATGGGAACAAATATTTCTAGCTCATAGTGTCCTACATCCCCATTGGAGATGGAAGAGATGAGTCGAGTACCATATCAGAGTGTTGTTGGAAGTTTTATGTATGCTATGCTTTTTACAAGACCAGACATTTCCCAAGTAGTGGGAGTACTTTCCTGTTACATGTCTAATCCAAGAAGAGCACATTGGGATGCAGTAAAAAGAGTTTTCAGATACTTGCAGGGTACCTCAGAGTAATCTATATGTTTCCATGGAAAAGGAAACGAGCATTCCTTGGATATTCAAGGCTACGTGGATTCATACTGGGCCTGTGATGTTGATAGAAGAAGATCCACCAGTGCATATATGTGTTTACATTATTTAGTGGTTCAATCAGTTGGATGAGCAAGCGACAAGCTGTGGTCACTTTGTCCACTACAGAGGAAGAGTATATGGCAGCTACTAATGCCTACAAGGAAGCCATCTTGCTAAAGAGATTGTGTTTAGATATAGAGTTCAAACAGGGTGCAGTGACAATTTATAGTGACAGTCAGAGTGCAATCTGCCTAGCGAAGAACCCGACATTTCATGCCAGGACCAAGCATATTGATGTACAATATCATGGTCAACGTCGCAAGGTGAACTTGGAGAAGATGGAGACTTTTGTGAATGTTGTTGATGCATTAACTAAGCCCGTGAGCACAGAGAAATTCAAATGGTGTCCAGAGTCTATGGGGCTCTCGGCCCCTTGCAATTAAGTCCATGACACTTTGGATCCCCTGACTCTTGCAAAGAGTTCGACAAGTGGGAGAATGTTGAGAATTGTGTCTCAACCTTGCAAGCTTTTTTTGGAAAATTCTAGAATTTGTTTGTGGTAGTTCTCCACATGTTTATGTGTTGGAAAAAGGTGTATGAGTTGTTAAAAATGTGCCTTCTCCCTAGTAGAATATAGGAGGGCTATTTTTAGGGTATAAATAACTGATTGTATGACTTATATGGGGGTCTAAACTAGAGGACAAAATTATGGACGAAAATGCTATTCTAACTTGGTTGTTTTCCCATCTTGGAGTTACAAATGACAAGTGGGTAACATGTGGCATGGTTGTTTTTCCCATGGTTTTGTAAAACCACAAATGGTTTCCAAGTTGTAAATCGCTATAAAAGGAGGGCTTGGGGAGGTGTTTGTATCATCGAGTTTAATTTCCAAGACTGGGTGCTAGAAGGAGTCTCTATGAGTCTAAGTTCGAGTTGTGGTGATGTGCTCCTATAAGATCTTGTATTGCAAGTGTATTGTAATCTTCTTGATTTGATAATACATTGTGCGGATTTTGGAGGGTTGGGTTTTTCTCCTAGAAGGGTTTCCCCACGGTAATTACTATGTTATGTGTTTATTGTGATATTTCATTTATCCATGTTTACTTGTCCATTGAAATGTCTGTAATAGTTAGTTGAATTTTCATAATCATCCTCTCAAGATTAGCGTAGGAAGTGATTCCACGCACCTTTTCTTTCTTACAAGTAATGTTGAGAATTGTGTCTCAACCTTGCAAGCTTTTTCTCAAAAATTCTAGAATTTGTTTGTGGTAGTTCTCCACATGTTTATGTGTTGGAAAAAGGTGTATGAGTTGTTGAAAATGTGCCTTGTCCCTAGAAGAATATAGGAGGGCTATTTTTAGAGTATAAACAACTCATTGTATGAATTTTATTGGGGTCTAAACTAGAGGACAAAATTATGGACGAAAATGGTATTTTAACTTGGTTGCTTCCCATCTTGGAGTTACAAATGACAAGTGGGTAACATGTGGCATGGTTGTTTTTCCCATGGTTTTGGCCCATGGTTTTGTAAAACCACAAATGGTTTCCAGGTTGTAAATCACTATAAAAGGAGGGCTAGGGGAGGTGTTTGTATCATTGAGTTCAGTTTGCAAGACTGGGTGCTAGAAGGAGTCTCTCTGAGTCCGAGTTCGAGTTGCGGTGATGCGCTCCTATAAGAACTTGTATTGCAAGTGTATTGTAATCTTCTTGATTTGATAATACATTGTGCGAGTTTTGAAGGGTGAGGATTTTCTCCTGGAAGGGTTTCCCCATGGTAATTACTGTGTTATGTGTTTATTGTGATATTTCATTTATGTATGTTTATTTGTCCATTGAAATAACTGTAATAGTTAGTTTAATTTGCATAATCATCCTCTCAAGATTAGTGTAGGAAGGGATTCCACACACTTTTCCTTTCTTACAAGTAATGTTGAGAATTGTGTCTCAACCTTGCAATCTTTTTCTAGAAAATTATAGAATTTTTTTGTCATAGTTCTACACATGTTTATGTGTTGGAAAAAGGTATATGAGTTGTTGAAAATGTGCCTTGTCCCTAGTAGAATATAGGAGGGCTATTTTTAGAGTATAAACAACTCATTGTATGAATTTTATGTGGGTCTAAACTAGAGGACAAAATTATGGACGAAAATGCTATTTTAACTTGGTTGTTTCCCCATCTTGGAGTTACAAATGACAAGTGGGTAACATGTGGCATGGTTGTTTTTTCCATAGTTTTGGCTCATGGTTTTGTAAAACCACAAATGGTTTCCTAGTTGTAAATCACTATAAAAGGAGGGCTTGGGGAGGTGTTTGTATCATTGAGTTTAGTTTGCAAGAGTGAGTGCTAGAAGTAGTCTCTCCAAGTCCGAGTTAGAGTTGTGGGGATGCGCTCCTATAAGAACTTGTATTGCAAGTGTATTGTAATCCTCTTGATTTGATAATACATTGTGTGGGTTTTGGAGGGTGGGATTTTTCTCCCAGAAGGGTTTCCTAATGGTAATTATTGTGTTATGTGTTTATTGTGATATTTCATTTATGAATGTTTATTTGTCCATTGAAATCTCTATAATAGTTAGTTGAATTTGCATAATCGTCCTCTCAAGATTAGCATAGGAAGCGATTCTATGCACCTATGCTTCCTTACAAGTGGTATCAGAGCCTAGCTAGTTTTGGTTATATTTTTTGGCAACAGGGTTTTTCGAGCTAATCAAGGTTTGAGTGGGAGCTTGTGCAGAGCTTTTCATTTGTTTATTGCAGGATTGCAAAGATGGCAACCACATCTGGGAGAATTGATGTAGAGAATTTTTCTAGCACAAACTTTGAAATGTCGAAGATGAAGATGAAATATCTATTAATTGGTCGAGATCTATAGCATGCGATTGATGAGAACATGATAAGACCCGCAGATCCGACTTTAGTTGCACAAGATGATGTGACTGATAGAAAAGCTAAAGGTCTCATCAGATTGTGTCTTGTAGACTCAATTCTGATTAATGTCCATGAAGAACCTACTATGAAGAAGCTTTGGAAGAAGCTAAGTGAGATCTATCAAGCGAAATCACTTGTGAACAATATTTTCTTGAGGAAGAAGTTGTATTCCTTGAGAATGGAAGAAGGTGGACATATTTCTGAGCATCTTGAAAGTTTAAATATGTTGGTGAATCAATTGACCTTCATTGCGGTTTTGATGGATGGAGAAGAAAGGTGCCAAATCTTGCTATGTTTGTTGCTAGACTCATGGGACAGCCTTGTAATGTCCATAGGGAGCACTTCAGTTGACTTGAAGATGGAGAACGTTGTTCGTTCTCTACTTTCTAAGGAGATGAGAAGGAAAGTCTCTTTGAATGCCAAAGAGGCTTTGAGTGTTCTAGGAAGACCAAAAGAAAGACGCAAGAATGAAAAGCATCATGGCCATTCTAAGTCCAAGAATAAGGGGAGATCAAAATCTCCTGGTAAGTCCAAGGCAATCTATTGGATTTGTGGCAAACCTGGACACTTCCAAAAGGACTGCAAAGAGGAGAAGAATAAGAAGAAGAAGAATAAGAAACAAGATTTTGATTTTGAGTCTGAGAAGGAAGATGGAGATGCTTTCATCGTAGCCTTGGCCACTCATGTAGGTGACAATGCATGCTTGATAGACTCAGGTGCATTGTTCCACATGAATTCTAATAGGAATTGGTTTAGTAAGTATCAAAAGTTTGATGATGATAAGGTGTATTTGGGTGATAACTCAGTTCTTGATATTGTTGGTCATGGAAGTATTCGTGTGTAATTTTTTGATGGTAGAATTAGAAGATTTTATGGTGTCTTGCATATCCCGGGAGTAGCAAGAAATTTTCTATTTGTTAGCAAACTAATAGATGTGGATGTCATTGTATAGTTTTCTGAAGTAGGTGTGAAAATGGTGAGAGGTGCTATGGTAAGAGCAAGAGGAAGCAGATTGGGTACATTGTACCAGCTTGATGCATGCATAGTTGAGTACAATAGTACTTCTGATAAGATTGTGAAAAGAACTACTTTGTAGGAGAAGGAGAGGGTTTCTCTTTCAACAAATGGTCATGGTTTTTTGGTACCCAAGGATGTTCTATATACTAAATAAAAGTTTCCTACAGAGAAGACCATGTTATGGCACCAAAGACTCAGCCACATAGGTGAAAAGGGTCTATGGACCTTGAAAAATAAAAACCTTGTTGATGGGTTGAATGACTGCAATCTTGAGTTCAATTTTTGTGAGCATTGTATCTATGGTAAATAAAATCATATTCAGTTTTACTTGAGTTCTCATAAGTCTTCATGTATTTTTTCTCTTATCCATTCAGATGTATTTGGTCCAGTTGATGTTTCTTCTATTGGTAGATCAGTTTATTATGTTTCTTTCATTAATGATTTCAGTAGAAGAACATGGGTTTATTTTCTTAGGAGTAAAGCTGAATTTTTTAGTCATTTCAAAGAATTTAAAGTAATGGTTGAGTTGTAGAATGGAAATAAGATAAATTGTCTGGGAACTAATACTAGTGGTTAAAATTGCTCTAATGATTTTTACATAGTTTGTAAAGATTTTGGTATTAAAAGAGAGAAGACAACTCCGTATTCACCACTAAAGAATGGTGTTGCAGAAAGAATGAACAGGACCCTGATGCAGAAGGCTATGAGTATGCTAAGTGGAGCTGGACTGGAAGAAAAGTTCTGGGTTGAAGCTATAGCCACTTCCTGCTACCTGATAAATAGGTCTCCTACATCAACTCTTGTTGATAAGACACCAATGGAAGCATGGTCGGGCCACAAGCCCTCACTTAGACATCGGAGAGTGTTTGGTTGTGAGGCATATGCTCATGTCCCAAAGGAGAAGCGAACAAAATTGGACAACAAAGCTGTCAAATGTATCTTCATCGGATATAGTTATGCTGTGAAAGGATACAAGCTTTGGGATCCTATTGCACAAAAGGCATTTTATTCTAGAAGTGTTATTTTTAGAAAAACTAAGCCTTCTTCTGTTATAGTGTAGCTAGAACTGATGGAATAAAAGAAAGATGTGATTCAACTACCTGCTACACCTGAGAAAGTTGAATCGAGGCCCTTAGAAATGGTGTATGGTTGCTCCAAGGTTCGCTTGCACCAACCTGCTAGAAGACTTCTCTCTGTCTTCAATCAAGAACCTGTCAATTTCTAGGCTCTGACTAGACTTAGATCATTAACTAAGCCTTGCTTCAACTCTGTTACAAGAGTCTCTCCTTGTGCTTAACCTTGAAGGATTTAACACCATTTAAATTTGCAATCTTCTTCCCAACACCTAGAAGGATCTAAGTCCAACTTCATTATCAAACTTGTACTGCTTGTAGGGGTGTTAGAAACTCTGTTTCCTTGCATTTCACATTCAATTGAATGCATCTTGGAGGGTCTTTAGTCTTCAAACTACCCGATCTCAAGAAATTGCTTTGGTGAGGCCTAATTCCTAGTAGCCCTTACCAGTCACTTTTTTGCCTTTCTTGCTTAAACTTGACAAACAACCTAACAAATAAATGACACTTTTAGATACCCTTTTCAGCCCTTTAATTTTTTCATAGGGTGTCAGACCACTATCTCATCCGTACTGTGGATTCCTTCAAATAATGGTAAAAGGGCTAATTGACCTAGTTCCTAGGGTTTTACTACTCTTTGGCTAGTTTCTCACTCAAAAAGATTGTTCAAGCCCCAATTCTCTCAACATTCTTAGGTATGTTCATACCCCATTTGGAACTGTCCTTCTTCTGTACAGTGGTTCCTTCCCCTACCTATTCTCTTTATCTTTTCTTCCTCAAACCTCTAATCGGACTGTCATAGCTCGCATAGGGTTTGAGTTTTATAATCTTAGCTCCATTCCCTATGCTTCCTATTGCTACATATATACAAGTGATTGTCTCCCCTTCCATATTCAACTAATCTCAGGAAGTTCCCATGGTCAGTGCTTATGGGGAGCCATTCTAAGTCTAAATGCTAAAAACAGAGAAAACAACCCTCTACAATCTAATTTATAAATTCAAAACAACAATCCTACTCTAAGCAACCTAAACACAAAAATAAAAGTGACTAAAAACTATTCTAAGAACTCCAATACAATGCTAAATCAGTATGTACAGTGCCTTCAAGATCTCTGTTTCTCAAGATACACTAGTAAACACAAGAAAATGCAGATTTCTTTATTCACACAACACCAAAACTTGATTACAACACCTTCTAACTATTGTCTACAAGCCACCACACCTATTTAGATGCCTTTACCATGTTTCAAGGGAAGTTGATCGATCCCATACTCCTGACTTTTAGGGATTCCAATCCAACTAAGTTGCATACAACCTAACAATATTGTCATGCAACTTTGCAACATTCTTGCAACTCTGCCATCATCCTACATTTTAGGACCTCAATCTCCTTGATCTTGAGCCAACAACTCCCTTGACTATCTCTTGGCATCTTCTAATAGCGACCATGTGTTTAGAACACATTAAAGTCTCATCACTGACATTAACCTACTAAACTAATTAAAGCAAAAGATGCTTAACAAAGACTAAGCTATGATGACCTTAGTCCTAGTGACTAATTCATTTATTCCACACACAAACAAGACCTTCTAAGGTCCAAACTAAACACACTAATACCCTGACTTGGCTAAGGTTAGGTACAAGCCAAAATTGAACATAACAAACTAGAGTTTAGCCCTAATTCATTTATTCCACACACAAACAAGACCTTCTAAGGTCCAAACTAAACACACTAATACCCTGACTTGGCTAAGGTCAGGTACAAGCCAAATTTGAACATAAAAAACTGGAGTTTAGCCTAGGTGCTCCTATACCATCCTCCCCAAAACATCAAATTTCAATCCATCCTTGGATTGAGCAAGTTGAGATCAATGCCCAACTTCTTGAACTCTGATTTCTTGATCCGCACTATATCTGCATTAGATTGATCATGCCTCTTAATCAGATGTTCTTTGTATTCTTTGGTTCTAGTCCTCTTATAGACCCTGGTATCCAATATCTTATTAGCTTGTTTGACTATAGTGGAGGGCAGTTTGAGTTCTTCCACATCTTGGATGAATTCATGGAGAGTCTGATCCATGTTTGGTGTTGGTCCTCTGTAATGAACTAGATCTATAATGTTAAAAATAGGAAACAATCCACTGTCATTTGGTAGCTGCACCTTGAATGCATTGTTTTCATATTTCTCCAAGATAGGACAGGGACCTATCCTCTTCATTTGCAACTTATGTGGAACTCCTTTCTGCAGTCTAGACTTGTTTAAATGCACCATCACTAAGTCTCCAACATTGAATTGAACTTCTTTCCTATGCTCATCCACCTTAGTCTTATGTTTCATGGTATTTTTTGCCAATGTTTTTCTGACTATCTCATGAATCTCCTGCATTGCATAGGCAAAATCATCAGCATGTCCACTTCCTTTGACTCCATCCTTCAACTCTCTTAGCTCATAAACACCTCTAGGATGTAGTCCATAGATAATTTCAAAGGGACTCTTCCCTGTTGATCTATTTACAGTGTCATTAGAGGCATATTCAACTTTCCCAATTAATTGATCCCATTGTTGACCATACTCCTTGGTCAAGCATCTTAAGAGGTTTCCAAGTGTCCTATTTACAACTTCAGTCTGACCATCAGTTTGGGGATGGTATGCAGATCCAAAGGATAAATTAGTGCCCAATCTTTACCAAAGATTCTTCCAAAAATGACTCATAAACTTAGTGTCTCTATCTGGTACAATGCTCATTGGTAATCCATGAATCCTTACTATCTCTTTGAGGAAAAGAGAGGCTATTTGACTGGAATCATTGGTTGTTTTACATGGCACAAACTGAGCCATTTTGCTTAATCTGTCTACAACCACATAAACATTGTCCATGCCTTGCCTTGTCTTGGGTAACCCAACTACAAATTCCATACTCAAACATTCCCATGGCCTAGTAGGAATAGGAAGTGGTTGATATAGGCCTGCATTTGAAGAAGTACCCTTGGCCTTTTGACACACCACACAACTCTCCACATACCTCCTGACATCTAGGTTCATCCTTGGCCAATAGTAAAACCTTTGAGCAAGTTCTTGAGTCTTGGTGATCCCAAAATGACCACTCCATGCACCATTATGCTTTTCTTGTATCAAGTTCTCCCTAATGGAACCTCTAGGAAAACATAGTTGATTCCCTTTAAACAAAATATCACTTTGCAAAGTATATTCTTCATATTTACTATGAAAATGTTTCTTGTATTCAACACATACCTTATAAATGCCTGCAAAATCTTCATCATCTACATATAGAACCTTCAAATGATCTATTCCCATGCTCTTCAACTGAATTTCCTGAATTGTGAGGACTCTTCTACTCAAGGCATCTGCCACCTTATTCAGATTTCCTTCCTTGTGCTTGATATTGAAGGTGTAAGCTTCCAAGTACTCCACCCATTTCATGTGTCTGTGACTCAACTTCTCTTGTGAATTCAGGAAACTGAGTGCTTGGTTGTCTGAATACACTATGAATTCCTTGGGAAGCAAGTAGTGCCTCCATTTCCTTAGAGCTTGGACCAATGCATACATCTCAAGTTCATAAGAAGAATACTTCTTCTTGGCTTCACTTAACTTCTCTGAATGAAAAGCCACCGGTTTTCCCTCTTGACTGAGAATAGCTCCAATAGCCACATTGCTTGCATGGTGAATAGCTTCTCAAAGCTTGGTAACACCAAAACAGGTTAGGCAGCTATCTTTTCCTTTAGCAACTCAAAACTTTTGTTAGCTTGCTCATTCCATACAAACTTGGTCTTCATTCCTCCTTTAATAGTATCCAACATAGGAGGACAAATAGCACTAAACTATCTTATGAATTTTCTATAGTACTGAGCAAGACCATGGAAGCTTCTTACCTCTGTTGCTATTTTTAGAGTAGGCCAATTTAGGATGGCTTCCACTTTGCTGCTGTCCATCTTAAAGTTTCCATGTGATAGCACAAATCCAAGGTACACTAGCTCTATTTTGATGAACTCACACTTTTCTAAGTTGATCATCAACTTCTCCTCCTGTAGCTTCTTGAAAATCAACTCTATATGTTGGAGGTGCTATTCTCTTGTTCTACTATAGATTAGTATATCATCAAGATACACCACTACAAATTTTCCAATGTAGTCTTTGAGGATTTCATTCATAAGTCTCATGAATGTGGAGGGGGCATTAGATAGTCCAAATGGCATAACTAGCCACTCATAGAGACCCTCATTTGTTTTGAAGGCTATTTTCCACTCATCTCCCTCATGTATCCTAATTTGGTGATAACCACTCTTTAAATCTATCTTGGTAAAGTACCTAGCTTCTCCTAGATAATCCATGAGATCTTCAATCCTAGGAATAGGGAACTTATACCTGATGGTTATCTTGTTTATTGCCCTGGAATCAGTACAAAGCCTCCATTCTCCTCCCTTTTTAGGTGCTAAGACAGTGGGTACTACACATGGACTAATGCTTTTCCTAATGAGACCTTGGTTTAAAAGTTCTTGAATATGCCTAGCTATTTCCTCATTTTGTTGAGGAGTCATCTTATAGGCTGCTTTGTTTGGTAGGGTTGCTCCTAGTAGCAAGTCTATCCTATGACTTATGGCTCTCTTAGGGGGTAATGTTACTGGTTGACCACTACTTACAATGCCTTCATAGGTCTGCGACAATTTATGTATCTCCTTAGGTAGCTCTTGTTTTTCAACTGCTTTCTCTTTGCTAACCTCTCTTGGCTTGACCATCACTGCATAGAAAACTCCTTCTCCTTCTTCCAAGGCTTCTAAGAACTCTTTTTCACCAACCATGAGCAGCTTAGGACCTACTGTCTACACCTCTGTATCTTCTAGCAAAGACTGAATTTTGAAGGTTACCTTATCTTTCTTGAAAGTGTAGGAGTTCTTTGCTCCATCATGGACAACTTGGTGATCAAATTGCCATGGTCTACCTAGGAGCAAGTGACATGCATCCATAGGTAGCACATCACACAAAAATTTTTCCTTGTACCTACTAATTGAGAACTTCACCCATGCTTGTTCATTCACCAAGACATGTTGACCTTTATTGAGCAATGTGACCTTGTAAGGGTTGTTGTGGGGTATCCTTGTCAGCTTTAGCTTGCTAATTGTCTCCTCTAACACAATATTGTTAGTAGATCGTGAGTCAATGATGACTCTACACACTTTCCCCATCATCTTGCACTTTATCCTAAACAGGGACCTCCTTTGGCTTGGTTCTTCTTTCACTAGCTCCTTAATCAAAGTTCTCCTCATCATGAGGTTCTCACCTTCCTTTGAATTTAGTGGTACCTCAGGATGTTTATCTACTGTAGCTCTCTCATCATGAACTAGGTTAGTTCTCTTGTCACCTCCATGAGAAGTACCACCTTTCTCTGGACATCTATAGGCTGGGTGTCCCAATTGATTGCAGTGGTAACATTTCATGTTAGTGAAGTAGTTACCTCTTCCTTGTCTACCACTTCTTCCTCTGGAGTTGGAGCCTCTTCCTCTACCACCTCTACTAGAGCTTCCTTCTTGCTGCTCAGAGTATCTGACTTCTCCTTGGGACCTTGGTTTTGAACTTCTTCCACCATAACCACCTCTTTGTCCTCTACTATCTTTCCCCTTACCTCTACTTTTAGGGTTTTGTTCTTGCTTCTTTTTGCCTTTCTCCTCTATCTTTAAGGCCATTTGATAGCATTGGCGGATGGTTTTGAAGTTCACTAGGCTCATGTCTTCTTGGATAGACCACTTAAGCCCATTAAAATACCTTGCTAGCTTAATGCTTTCATCTTCAACCACCTTTGATCTGAGGCACAATTTTTGAAACTCCTCGGTGTATGTTTGGACATCCATATCTTTTTGCCTAAGATTGTGTCTTCTCCTATGCAACTAAACTTCATAATCATTAGGTAGATAGGTTTGTCTTATCTTAGTTACCATTCCTCTCCATGTAACTATGGGACCTTTGCCTTCTTTTTCTCTTTTAGCTTGTACAAATTTCCACCATGTGAGAGTTGCACCTCTCAACCTTGACTTGGCCACTTTTACCTTTTGGGCCTCTATTATACCATCACATTCAAAATGATTTTATATGCTTTCAATCCAGTCTACAACTGAATTAGGGTCCATTTGTCCACTGAATAGTGGCACTCCTTCCAAAGCTTTGCAACTTAAGGCCTGCAGTGCCTTCAAGAAGGGTTCTGCAGGAAGAATAGGGTCAGGCTTTGGAGCTTCCTCCTCCAAATCCTCTTCTTTTTCCTTTGCTTCCTACTCTTCCTTCTGTTCTATCTTGTCTTTCACTTTGTCTGTTGTTTCTTGGACCTCATCTAAGAGCTTCTCCATTCGGGATAACCTTTCTCTTAGCCTCCGGTTATCCTCCTCTTGCTCTTCTAACCTTTTAGCTAACTCAGAATTAGTCACCATGGTTCTTTCTTCCTCTAGTGTGTTCTCTCCTACTGACTCAATGGGTTGCAACATCAATCACAAGCCTTGATCAAATTTTACTCTAATACCAATATGGTGTATGGCTGCTCTAAGGTTTGCTTGCACCAACCTGCTAGAAGACTTCTCTCTGTCTTCAATCAAGAACCTGTCGATTTCTAGGCTCTAACTAGACTTAGATCATTAACTAATCCTTGCTTCAACTTTGTTACAAGAGTCTCTCCTTGTGCTTAACCTTGAAGGACTTAACACCATTTAAATTTGCAATCTTCTTCCCAACACCTAGAAGGATCTAAGTGCCAACTTCATTATCAAACTTGAACTACTTGCAGGGGTGTTAGAAACTCTATTTCCTCACATTTCGCATTCAATTGAATGCATCTTGGAGGGTCTTTAGTCTTCAAACTACCCGATCTCAAGAAATTGCTTTGGTGAGGCCTAATTCCTAGTAGCCCTTACCAGTCACTTTTCTACCTTTCCTGCTTAAACTTGACAAACAACCTAACAAATAAATGGCACTTTCAGATACCCTTTTCAGCCCTTTAAATGTTTCATAGGGTGTCAAACCCCCATCTCATCCGCACTATGGATTCCTACAAACAAGGGTAAAAGGGCTAATTGACCTAGTTCCTAGGGTTTTACTACTCTTTGGCTAGTTTCTCACTCAAAAAGATTGTTCAAGCCCCAATTCTCTTAGCATTCTTAGGTATGGTCATACCCCATCTAGAACTGTCCTTGTTATGTATAGTGGTTCCTTCCCCTACCTATTCTCTTTATCTTTTCTTCCTCAAACCTCTAACCGGACTGTCCTAGCTCGCCTAGGGTTTGAGTTTTATAATCTTAGCTCCATTCCCTATGCTTCCTATTTCTACATATATACAAGTGATTGGCACCCCTTCCATATTCAACTAAACTTGGGAAGATCCCGTGGTCAGTGTTTATGGGGGAGCCATTCTAGGTCTAAATGCTCAAAATAGAGAAAACAACCCTCTAAAATCTAATTTATAAATTCAAAACAGCAATCCTACTCTAAGTAACCTGAACAAAAAAAGAAGAGTGACTCAAAACTATTCTAAGAACTCCAATACAATGCTAAATCAGTATGTACAGTGCCTTCAAGATCTCTGTTTCTCAAGATACATGAGTAAACACAAGAAAAATGTAGATTTCTTTATTCACACAACACCAAAACTTGATTACAACGGCTTCTAACTGCTGTCTACGAGCCACGACACCTATTTAGATGCCTTTACCATGTTTCAAGGGAGGTTGATCGATCCCATACTCCTGATTTTTAGGGATTCCAATCCAACTAAGTTGCATGCAACCTAACAATGTTGTCATGTAACTTTACAACATTCTTGCAACTCTGCCATCATCCTACATTTTTGGACCTCTATCTCCTTGATCTCGAGCCAACAACTCCCTTAACTATCTCTTGGCATCTTCTAACAGTGACCATGTGTTTAGAACACATTAAAGGTTTGTCACTCACATTAACCTACTAAACTAGTTAAAGCAAAAGATGCTTAACAAAGACTAAGCTATGATGACCTTAGTCCTAGTGCCTAACTCATTTATTCCACACACAAACAAGACCTAATGTCCAAACTAAACACACTAATACCTTGACTTGGCTAAGGTCAGGTACAAGCCAAAATTGAACATAACAAATTGGAGTTTATCCTAGGTGCTCCTGCACCAAGAAAGAAAAGATGTTGAGGAGAGCTCTATGGGTTTTAAATCATCAGAGGAAGAGGAAAAACTTGAACCTAAACCTGAACCAGATCTTGCTCGAAGGTCTACTAGACAAAGAAAACCACCTGAAAGGTGTGGATATTCGCTTGATTATTGGAGGTGTATATTTTCTTTGAATGCTAATATTGATGAAACAAGATCTGCAGATGAAGCTCTTGGTATGAATGACTCAAAGTCTTGGAAAAGAGCCATGGATGAAGAGATGGCTGCTCTTAAGAGGAATGATACATGGGACCTTGTACCATTTCCTGAAGGACAGAAGCCTTTTGGTTATAAATGGGTGTTCAAAAAGAAGATGGGTTCAGATGGAAGTATTGAGAAGTATAAAACATGTTTGGTTGCAAAAGGTTACTCCCAAGTTGAGGGAGTAGATTATGGTGAGATTTTTTCTCTTGTAGCCAAAATGACATCCATTTGATTTTTTCTTTCTATTGCAGTAGCTTATGATCTAGAGATCAAGCAAATGGACATGAAAAGAGATTTCCCTCATGGAGATATGGAGGAAGAAATTTATATGACACATCTAGAGCACTTTGTGTTGAAAGATAAAAGTCATTTGGTCTGTAAATTTAAGAAATCCTTGTATGGTTTAAAACAAAGTCCTAGGATGTGGTACCTAAAGATTGATACATATGTTTTGAGTTTGGGATTTGTGTGGTCTAAATTTTATCACTGTATATATTACAAGTCTGATGGTGATTATTTCCTAGTTATTCCCTTATATGTTGATGACATGTTTATTGGAAAACAAAAAAGTTTGATTGCGGAATTAAAATCTCAGCTCTCAACAAAGTTTGAAATCAAATATCTTGGTGCAGCAAGGCATATTCTAGGAATGGATTTTATAAGAGATAGGAGAAATAGAAAGCTTTGGCTATGCCAGAGTAAGTATGTTGGTACTATTCTGAGAACATTCAATATGCAAGATTCCAGACCATTGAGTGTTATTGTTACTATGGGAACAAAGATTTCTAGCTCACAGTGTCCTACATTCCCATTGGAGATGGAAGAGATGAGTTGAGTACCATATCAAAGTGCTATTGGAGGTTTGATGTATGCTATGGTTTGTACAAAACCAGACATTGCCCAAGCATTGGGAGTACTTTCCCATTACCAGTCTAATCCAAGAAAAGCACATTGGGATGTAGTAAAAAGAGTTTTCAGATACTTGTGGGGTACCTCAGAGTACTCTATATGTTTCCATGGAACATGAAATAAGCATTCCTTGGATATTCAAGGCTACGTGGATTCAAATTGGGCCAGTGATGTTGATAGAAGAATATCCACCAATGCATATGTGCTTACATTATTCGGTGCTGCAATTAGTTGGATGAGCAAGCAACAAGCTGTGGTCACTTTGTCCACTACAAAGGAAAAATATATGGAAGCTACTCATGCCTGCAAGGAAGCCATCTAGCTAAAGAGATTGTATCTAGATATAGAGTTCAAATAGGTTGCAGTGACAGTCAGAGTGCAATCTTCCTAGCGAAGAACCCAACATTTCATGCCAGGACCAAGCACATTGATGTAGAATATCATTTTGTGAGAGATATGGTCGAGGATGACAAGGTGAAGCTGGAGAAGGTGGAGACTTTGGTGAATGTTGTTGATGCATTAACTAAGCCCATAAGCAAAGAGAAATTTAGATGGTGTTTAGAGTCTATTGGGCTCTCAACACCTAGAAATTAAGTCCATGACACTTTGGATCTCCTAACTCTTGCAAGGTGTTCGACAAGTAGGAGAATGTTGAGAATTGTGTCTCAACCTTGAAAGCTTTTTCTAGAAAAATCTAGAATTTGTTTGTAGTAGTTAGATCCACATGTTTATGTGTTGGAAAAAGGTGTATGATTTGTTAAAAATGTGCCTTGTCCCTATAGAATATAGGAGGGCTATTTTTAGACTATAAACAACTCATTGTATGACTTTTATGGGGGTCTAAACTAGAGGACAAAATTATGGACGAAAATGCTATTTTAACTTGGTTGTTTTCCCATCTTGGAGTTATAAATGATAAGTAGGTAACATGCGGCATGGTTTTTTTTCCCATGGTTTTGGCCCATGATTTTGTAAAACCACAAATGGTTTCCAAGTTGTAAATCACTATAAAAGTAGGGCTTGGGGAGGTGTTTGTATCATCGAGTTCAGTTTGCAAGACTTGGTGCTAGAAGGAGTCTTTCTGAGTTCGAGTTTAAGTTGTGGTGATGTGCTCTTGTAAGAACTTGTATTGCAATTATATTCTAATCCTCTTGATTTGATAGTACATTGTGCGGGTTTTGGAGGGTGGGGTTTTTCTCCTGGAAGGGTTTCCCCATGGTAATTACTATGTTATGTGTTTATTGTGATATTTCATTTATGCATGTTTATTTGTCCATTGAAATCTCTGTAATAGTTAGTTGAATTTGCATAATTGTCCTCTCAATATTACCATAGGAAACCATTTCGTGTACCTTTGCTTCCTTAGAAGTGGTATCAGATCCTCACTAGTTTTTGTTCTATTTTTTGGGTACATGGTTTTTTGAGCTAATCAAAGTTTGAGTGGGAGCTTGTGTAGAGGTTTTCATTTATGTATTGCAAGATTGCAAAGATGGCAAACATGTCAGGGAGGATTGATGTAGAATTTTTTTTTGGCACAAAATTTGAAATGTGGAAGTTGAAGATGGAAGATCTGCTGATTGATCATGATCTATGGGATGTGATTGATGAGAACAAGATAAGACCCACAGATCCAACTTTAGCCGCACAATATGATGTGACTGATAGAAAAACTAAAGGTCTCATCAGATTGTGTCTTGAAAACTCAATTATGATTAATGTCCATGAAGAACCTACTTTGAAGAAGCTTTGGAAGAAGCTAAGTGAGATCTATCAAGCAAAAACACTTGTGAATAATATTTTCATGACGAAGAATTGTATTCCTTGAGAATGGAACAAGGTGGACAGATTTCTGAGCATCTTGAAAGTTTAAATATGTTGGTGACTTAGTTGACCTTCGTTGGGGTGTTGATGGATGAAAAAGAAAGGTTCCAAATCTTGCTATGTTCATTTCCAAACTCATGGGACAGCCTCGTCATGGCCATAGGGAGCACTTCAATTGTCTTGAAGATGGAGGACGTTGTTGGTTCTCTACTTTCTAAGGAGATGAGAAGGAAAGTCTCTTTGAATGCCAAAGAGGCTTTGAATGTTCGAGGAAGAATAAACGAAAGAGGCAAGAATGAAAAGAAGCATTGCCATTCTAAGTCTAAGAATAAGGGGTCATCAAAATCTCCTGGTAAGTCCAAGGCAATCTGCTGGAATTGCGGAAAACCTGGACACTTCCAAAAGGACAGCAAAGAGGAGAAGAAGAAGAAGAAGAAGAACAAGCAAGATCCTGATTCTGAGTCTGAGAAGGAAGATGGAGATGCTTTCATTGCAACCTTGGCCGCTCATGCAGGTAACAATGCATGGTTGATAGACTCAAGTGCATCTTTCCACATGACTCCTAATAGAAATTGGTTTAGTAAGTATGAAAAGTTTTATGGTGGTAAGGTGTATTTGGGTGATAACTCAGTTCTTGATATTGTTCGTTATGGAATTATTCATGTGAAATTTTTTGATGGTAGAATTAGAAGGTTTGATGGTGTCTTGCATATCCCAGGACTAGCAAGAAATTTGTTATTTGTTAGCAAACTAATAGATGCAGGTGTGCTTCTATAGTTTTCTAAAGTAGGTGTGAAAATGGTGAGAGGTGCTATGGTAATAGCAAGAGGAACTAGATTGGGTACATTTTACCAGCTTGATGCATGCATGGTTGAGTGCAATAGTACTTTTGATAAGATTGTGAAAAGGACTACTTTGTTGGAGAAGGAGAGGGTTTCTCTTTCAATAGATGGTCTTTGTTTTTGGGTACCCAAGGGTGCTCTATCTACCAAATCAAAATTTCCTATAGAGAATACCACGTTATGGCACAAAAGACTCAGCCACATAGGTGAGAAGGGTCTATAGACCTTGAAAATTAAAAACCTTGTTGATGGGTTCAATGACTGCAATCTTGAGTTTGATTTTTGTGAGAATTGTATCTATGGTAAACAAAATCATATTCAGTTTTACTTGAGTTCTCATAAGTCTTCATGTATTCTAGACCTTATCCATTCATATGTATTTGGTCCAGTTGATGTTTCTTCTATTGTTAGATTAGTTTATTATGTTTCTTTCATTGATCATTTCAGTAGAAGATCATGGGTTTATTTTCTTAGGAGTAAAGCTAAAGTTTTCAGTTGTTTCAAATAATTTAAAGCAATGGTTGAGTTATAGATTGGAAAGAAGATAAAGTGTTTGAGAAATGATAATGGTGGTGAATATTGCTCTAATGATTTTGACACATTTTGTAAAGATTGTGATATTAAAAGAGAGAAGATGACTATATTCTCCACAACAGAATGGAGTTGCAAAAAGAATGAATAGGACCTTGATGGAGAAGGCTAGGAGTATGTTGAGTGGTGTTGGACTAGAAGAAAAGTTTTGGGCCAAAGATGAACCCACTACGTACTACCTGATAAATAGGTCTCCTACATCAGCTCTTGTTGGTAAGACGCCAACGGAAGCATGGTCGAGCCACAAGCCTTCACTTAGACATCTAAGAGTGTTTGGTTGTGAGGCATATGCTCATGTGCCAAAGGAGAAATGGAAAAAATTGGACAACAAAGCTATCAAATGTACCTTCATCAGATATAGTTATGGTGTGAAAGGATACAAGCTTTGGGATCCTGTTGCACAAAAGGTATTTTATTCCAAAAAAAATTTTTTTAGAGAAACTAAGCCTTCTTCTATCATAGTGCGGCCAAAATAGATGGAAGAAAAGAAAAATGTGATTCAACTACCTGCTATACTTGAGAAATTTGAATCGAAGCCCTTCGAAAGACAAGATGTTGAGGAGAGCTCTACGAGTTCTGAATCATCAGAGGAAGATGGAGAACCTGAACTTGAACCTGAATCTAAGCCTAAACCAGATCTTGTTCAAAGGTCTAGTAGATAGAGGGAAGCACCAAAAAGGAATGGATATTCTCTTGATGATTGGAGGTTTATATTTTCTTTCAATGCTAATATTGATGAACCAAGATTTGTAGACGAGGCTCTTGGTATGAATGACTCAAAGTCTTGGAAAAGAGCCATGGATGAAGAGATGGCTGCTCTTAAGAGGAATGATACATGGGACCTTGTACCATAGTTTGAAGGATGAAATCTTGTCGGTTGTAAATGGGTGTTCAAAAAGAAGATGGGTTCAGATGGAAGTATTGAGAAGTATAAAGCATGTTTGGTTGTAAAAGGTTACTACCAGGTTGAGGGAGTAGATTATATTGAAATTTTTTCTCCTGTAGCAAAAATGACATCCATTCAATTTTTACTTTCTATTGCAGCTGCTTATGATCTAGAGGTTGTGCAGATGGATGTGAAAACAACTTTCCTTCATAGAGATTTGGAAGAAGAAATTTATATGACACAGCCAGAGCACTTTGTGGTGAAAGGTAAAAGTCATTTGGTCTATAAGTTGAAGAAATCCTTGTATGGTTTAAAACAAAGTCCTAGGATGTGGTACAAGATGTTTGATACATATGTTTTGAGTTTGGGATTTGTGCAATCTAAATTTGATCACTGTATATATTACAAGTCTGATGGTGATTATTTCTTGGTTATTGCCTTATATGTTGATGACATATTGTTTATTGGCAAAGGAAAAGGTTTGATTATAGAATTGAAATCTCAGCTCTCAACAAAGTTTGAAATGAAAGATCTTGGTGCTACAAGGCATTTTCTGGGAATGGAGATTATAAGAGATAGGAAAAATAGAAAGCTTTGGTTAGGCCAGAGTAAGTATGTTGCTACTATTCTGAGAAGATTCAATATGCAAGATTCCAGACCATTGAGTGTTCCTGTTACTATGGGAACAAAGCTTTCTAGTTCACAATGTCCTACATCCCCATTGGAGATGGAAGAGATGAGGTGAGTACCATATCAGAGTGCTATTGGAAGTTTGATGTATGCTATGGTATGTACAAGACCAGACATTGCCCAAGTAGTGGGAGTACTTTCCCGTTACATGTCTAATCTAGGAAAAGCACATTGGGATGTATTAAAAGAAGATCCACCAGTGCTATATGGATTCTGATTGGGCCGGTGATGTTGATAAAAGAAGATCCACCAGTGCATATGTGTTTACATTATTTGGTGGTGCAATTAGTTGGATGAATAAGCGACAAGCTATGGTCGCTTTGTCCACTACAGAGGAACAGTATATGGAAGCTACTCATGCTTGCAAGGAATCCATCTGGATAAAGAGATTGTGTTCAGATATAGAGTTCAAATAGTGTGTAGTGACAATTTATAGTGATAGTCAGAGTGCAATCTGCCTAGCAAAGAACCCGACATTTCATGCGAGGACCAAGCACATTGATGTGTTAGGATTTAGGTGTCATCAACCTTGTAAATCCTTTGATTTATTATTCTCCTAAAGTGTTGTGTACATTTACCCATAAGAGGTGAAACTGTTTGACCAACATTGGTGAAGGAGACTATGTAAATGCAGTGTTACCATTACCATTTATCCCTTTGGAAAAGGACAAACTAGCTAGGCATCCCACCTTCAAATCTTCTAAAAATAAGGTTGTTGTGTCAAAATAGGGTATTGTAAGAGCATCTATGACATGCATGCAAGTTTTCATAAGATTCTCTAACAATATGATAGATTCCCTATGATAGAATATGCTATTTTTAGACCCTGGGCGCCCATGCAGGAAAGATACCTTATGACAGTTGTAAGAGGCTATTTTTAGTATTTTTTTACCATTTCAAGGAGGGAGGTGTGGGTTTTTCTAGGTGGTATTGCTGCCTATTTTTTGGTGAAACCATGGTGATTTTCATCCTCACAAATCTCTATAAATTGGGGCCTTGAGCTAGAGTTATTCAATTGAAGAATTCAATTTTGTAGGGTAACAAGGTGCTACTGAATTTTATAGGAATTGATAAGAGAAGCCTATTGCTGCATGTAATATTTTAGATTATTAGTAGTATACTTGCCTCTCTTTCCATGGTGGAGTTTTTTCCCTTCGGGGTTTCTCCACGTAAACCTGTTGTTGCATGTGTTAAATTGTTCTATCTCTCTCTCTCATTCTTTCTTCACACTAACGCTAAGGTTAATCTACATATTTTAGATTTGCATTCACACATTTAAGTTCATATTGCAAGCTTTCTTCACCTTATTTTTTCAACATTTGGTATTAGAGCTAACGGTTATGTCAAGGAAGGGACGCTTTCCTTTTAAAGTGTTGAAGGTTTTTTGCTGCAGTGGGAGCTTTTGTGTTGTGGGGTTTTTGCAAATTTGTGAAAGATTGCATACCATGGCCTCCCCCTCTCATCTAGATATTGAGAAGTTCAATGGAACTGGTTACGAGATGTGGAAGTTGAAAGTGGAGGATCTTCTTGATGAAAGAGATCAATGGTTACCAGTTTCAATTGAAAAGAAGCCATCTACTTCAACCTTGTCGAATGAAGATTGGAATAAGTTAGACAAGAAGGCTCGATGGAATATTCGGTTGTGTCTCATAGATTATGTCCTCCTGAATGTATCTTTAGAAGACATGACATATAACCTTTGGAGGAAGATAGGTGGAATTTACCAGACTAAGAGTTTGTCTAACAAGTTGTATCTCAAAAGATGTTTGTATTCATTAAAGATGAAGGATGGTGAATCTATTGTTGAAAATTTGAATGCTTTTAATTTGATTATAAGTCAACTTGCATCTATTGATGTTAAAATAGAAGATGAGGATAAATGCATTTTATTGATTTTCTCTTTGCCAGAATCTTGGAAAAATTTAGTTATTGCTATAACAAGTGGTGGTGCAGAACCTAAGATGGATACTATTATTGCCATACTTCTTTTAGAGGAGATGAGGAGAAAGACCATGCACAGTGGCTCCCAAGATGCCTTGCATGTGCAAGGTAGGCCCAAGGAGAAAGAGCCTAAAGGGGATAAGAAGAAGGATAAGTCTAAAGGATGATATAAGACCCGTGGAAAGAGCAGATTGAAGTGTTCGAAATATGGTAAATGAGGACATGTGAAGAAGCAATGTAGAAACAAGAAAAAGAATGCAGATTCCACCATAAAAAAGTCCTCTGATAATGGTGATTCTGATGCTTTGATTATTTCAGCTAACACAGTTTGTAATGATGCTTGGCTTATTGATTTAGGTGCTTCCTTCCATATGACTCCTCATAACGAGTGGTTTTCTACATATAAAGAATATGATGGAGGAGTGGTATTCATGGGTGACAATAGCTCACAAAAGGTTATTGGTAAAGGAAAGGTAAAGTTGTGTTTCAGTGATGGGAGGGTTAAAACCCTTGATGATGTTTTACATATTCCAGGACCTACAAAATTTTTAATTTCGGTTTCCAAGTTGAATGATTCTAGGATGAATGTGACATTTGACAAGTCTGGTTGTAGGATGGTAAGTCTGAGTTTGGTGGATGCTAAAGGATCTCGAATACGGAATTTATTTACGCTTCATGCCTCTAATTTTTGTAACTCCTCTTTTGTAACTAGCACTGAAAATGCATGTATGTTGTGGCACCATAGATTGGGTCACATTGGTTAAAAAGGTCTTAGGACCATACTTGATAAGAAACTAGTAGATCATGGTATTTCTGATTATTCTATTGGTAAAAATGATTTCTCTGAGGATTGTGTATTTGGTAAACAAAATAGGTCATCATTTCCTAATGGAACTAATAAAGCTAATGGATTGTTAGAACTTATTCATTCAGATGTGTGTGGTCTAGTGGATCCAGATTCTTTGGGTAGATATCATTATTATGTTTCCTTCATTGATGATTACTCAAGATATACTTGGATTTAGTTTATGCATACAAAATCTGAAGTTTTCACCAAATTTAAGGAATTTAAGTCATTGGTTGAAAAGCAAATAGATTATAAGATAAAAGTATTGAGATCTGACAATGGGGGTGAATATTTTTCTAAGGAATTTGATGAGTTTTGCAAACATGTAGGAATTGTTAGGCAAAAGACTACACCTTACACACCCCAACAAAATCGAGTTGCAGAAAGAATGAACTGTACATTAATGGAAAGAGCTAGGAGCATGTTAAGTAGTGCTAAGTTAGATAAATGCTTTTGGGAAGAAGATGTTGGTACTACTTGTTATTTAATTAATAGATCTCCTTGTAAAGCTCTTGTTGATAAAACTCCTTATGAAATGTGGTTGGGTAAAATGCCTTCAGTTTCACATTTAAGGGTCTTTGGTCATGAGGCTTTTGTTCATGTGCCTCAAGAGAAGCGATCTAAATTGGATCCCAAATCTTAGAAATGCATCTTTGTAGGTTATGGTGAAAATGTTAAAGGTTATAAAATTTGGAATCCACTAACTCGAAAGATGATATTTTCTAGAGATGTTATTTTCAGAGAATTTAGAGCTAACTCTGAAGATGTGCAACCAAAGGAAAAGTCAAAGACAATGCATTTTGAAACTAAGCAAGAAGATGGAAAAGAAGAAGAGAGTTCTGAAGAATTTGTTGTAACAGAAGAAGTTGAAAACAATGAGGATGAACATGAGGAGGAACCTCTTCCTCCACCTTTGAGAAGATCCACAAGACAATGAAATCTAGTTGATAGGTATAGACCACCTAATTTTTGTTTTAAGTTTGCTTTGTTATGTACTGATGATGAACCTAGATCTTTCAGGGAGGCTCTCTCTTCATAAGAATGTGAGTTTTGGATGTAGGCCATGCATGATGAGATGATGTCTTTGAAAAACTATGACACTTGAGATCTTGTTAATTTTCCCAAAGGAAGAAAAGCAATTGGTTGTAAGTGGATATATAAAAAGTTTGGTGTAGATAGACAGTTGGAATGGTACAAGGCTAGATTAGTGGCCAAGGGCTATTCCTAGAGAGAGGGAGTTGATTTTGGTGAAATATTCTCTCCTGTTGCTAAGTTAACTTCTATTAGATTCCTTTTATCCATTGCTACTGCTTATGATTTAAAAATAGAACAAATGGATGTTAAAACTAATTTCTTACATGGGGATCTAGAGGAAGAAATTTATATGCAACAACTTGACGGTTTTGTTGTGAAAGGAAAAGAACACTTGGTTTGCAGGTTAAAAAGGTCTCTATATGGTTTGAAATAGTCACCTATAATGTGGTATAAGTAGTTTGATGCATTTTCATTAAATATGGGTTTTGTTAGATGTGAAGAGGATCACTGTGTTTATTTTAAAGTTATTGATGATTGGATACTGATTATTGTCTTATATGTGGATGATATGTTGTTCATTGGTAACAATAAGGCAATGATTAGGGAACTTAAAACTCATCTTTCTAGCACATTTGATATGAAAGATTTAGGGGCTGCTAAATATATTATTGGGATGGAAATCATTAGTGATTGGGTTCACAGAAAGCTTTGGTTAATTTAGAGTAAGTATGTTAACACTATTTTGCAAAGGTTTAATATGCAGGACTGTAAACCAGTAAATATTTCATTTCCTGTTGGTATTAAGTTGAGTTTAGACATGTGTCCTAAATCAGATGATGATATTGATGAAATGTCTAAAGTTCCTTATGCTAGTGTTGTTAGTAGTTTGATGTATGCAATGGTTTGTACTAGACCAGATATAGCCCAAGTAGTGAGAGTTCTAAGCAAGTTTATGTCTAACCCTGGTAAAGAACATTGGACTTTTGTTAAAATGGTATTTAGATATTTGCAAGGCACTTCTGATTACTGTTTGGTTTATCATGGTAGTGATAATTTTGATAATTCATTGGACATATAGGTTTTTGTTGATGTGGATTGGGTAGGTGACTTGGATAGTTGAAGGTCCACTAGTGGCTATGTGTTTACTTTGTTTGGAGGAGCAGTGAGTTGGATGAGTAAAAGAAAGCCTACAGTTGCTTTGTCTACCACTGAAGCAGAGTATATGGCTGGTACACATGCCTCTAAGGAGGAAATTTGGTTATAGAGACTTGGTTATGGTATCGGTTTTGATTGTAGGATAGTGAGGATCGAATGTGATAGTCTGAGTGCCATATGTTTGGCTAAAAATCCTATGTATCATGCTCCTACTAAGCATGTTGATGTTCAGTATCACTTTGTGCGAGAAATGGTTGAGAATGGACAACTCTTGATTGAAAAAGTTGACACCTTGTAAATCCTTTGATTTATTATTCTCCTAAAGTGTTTTGTACATTTACCCATAAGAGGTGAAACTGTTTGACCAATAGTGGTGAAAGAGACTATGTAAATGGAGTGTTACGGTAATCATTTATCCTTTTGGAAAAGGAAAAATTAGCTAGGCGTCCCACCTTGGAATCTTCTAAAAATAAGGTTGTTGGGTCAAAATAGGGTGTTTTAAGAGCATCTATGACATGCATGCAAGTTGTCATAAGATGCTATGATAGTATTAAAGATTCCCTATGATAGAATATGCTATTTTTAGACCCTAGGCGCCCATGCAAGAAAGATGCCTTATGACAGTTGTAAGAGGATTTTTTTGGTATTTTTTGACCATTTCAAGGAGGAAGGCGTGGGTTTTTCTATGTGGTATTTCTTCCTATTGTTTGGTGAAACCATGGTGGTTTTCATCCTCACAAATCTCTATAAATTGGGGCCTTGAGCTAGAGTTATTCAATTGAAGAATTCAGTTTTGTAGGGTAACAGGGTCCTGCCGGTTTTTATAGGAATTGATAAGAGAAGTCTATCGCTGCATGTAATATTTTAAATTATTAGCAATATACTTGCCTCTCTTTCAGTTGTGGAGTTTTTTCCTTTGGGGTTTCTCCACGTAAATTTGTTGTTGCATGTGTTAAATTGTTCTATCTCTCTCTCTCATTCTTTCTTCACACTAAGGCTAAGGTTAATCTACATATTTCAGATTTTCATTCACACATTTAAGTTCATATTGCAAGCTTTCTTCACCTTGTTTTTTCAACATGATGTACAATATCATTTTGTAAGAGATATGGTCAAGGACGGCAAGGTGAAGTTGGAGAGGGTGGAGACTTTGGTGAATGTTGTTGATGCTTTAACTAAGCCTGTGAGCACAGAGAAATTCAGATGGTGTTTAGAATCCATGGAGCTCTTAGTCCCTAACAATTAATTCCATGACACTTTGGATCCCCTAACTCTTGCAAGGTGTTCGACAAGTGGAGAATGTTGAGAATTTTGTCTCAACCTTCCAAGCCTTTTCTAGAAAACTCTAGAATTTGTTTGTGGTATTTCTCCACATGTTTATGTGTTGGAAAAAGGTGTATGAGTTGTTAAAAATGTTCCTTGTCCCAAGTAGAATATAGGAGGGCTATTTTTAGAGTATAAAAAACGCATTGTATGACTCTTATGGGGATCTAAACTAGAGGACAAAATTATGGACGAAAATGCTATTTTAACTTGGTTGTTTTCCCATCTTGGAGTTACAAATGACAAGTGGGTAACATGTGGCATGGTTATTTTTCCCATGGTTTTTGCCCATGGTTTTGTAAAACCAAAAATGGTTTCCAAGTTGTAAATCACTTTAAAAGGAGGGCTTGGGGAGGTGTTTGTATCATCGAGTTCAGTTTGCAAGACTAGGTGCTAGAAGGAGTTTCTTTGAGTCTAAGTTTGAGTTGTGGTGATACGCTCCTATAAGAACTTGTATTGCAAGTGAATTTTAATCTTCTTGATTTGATAATACATTGTGCGAGTTTTGGACAATGGGATTTTTCTCCCAGAAGGGTTACCCTGTGGTAATTACTATGTGATGTGTTTATTGTGATATTTCATTTATGCATGTTTATTTGTCCATTGAAATCTTTGTAATAGTTAGTTGAATTTGCATAATTGTCCTCTCAATATTAGTGTAGGAAGTGGTTAGAATCACCTTTGCTTCCGTACAACTTTATCATGCATCCAGTTACAGTTCCTCATACAAGATCTTGCCAAAATTTATACAAATCTTGAATAAGCTCTTGTGGATGTGCCTGAGCACAAACCAAGACTTCAGGCTAATATTGAGAAGCTACAACTTGGTATTTGCATCAAAGACAAAAAATAAGATAATAATTTTTTATAGTCATTATGTGAACCATGAACAATAGTATACAATGATCCTTATTGAAAGCCTATTGCTACTATTGATGGACTGGAATCTTCGCCAGTAGGTGGATGAGTAACACCTATCCCAAAGATAATTCTAAGTATATCACTGACCAAAGGTTTCCTTTGGAAATTTGCATCAGCAAGGACAATGTTTCTTCCACCAACCTAATGCACATGCATATAAAAGAATAGATTTACAAGCATTGTTTTCTTGAAAGAGATATATAATATAGACTATTTGCTAGCATACTCGAAATGTAAAAAGATATCTTACAATACATACCTTTACATTAATTTTGAGAGCAACATTTTCCAAATATTAATTGCTCATTTTGAACACGTGTTTTTTCAAGCAACATTGTGAACTAAACCAAGATTAGTTTCACATATTAACCTCAAGTCCCTTGAGGAAAAACAAAATATTTACAAGGTTGACTGACATAGTTCAACATTGCAAAACCATCCCAAAGTTAAAATGCATCTTCAAGAAGCTTCTATTATTTATACAAAACAATTGAATTCCAACAAACTATTTCCTAAGCTCTTCATAGTCTTGGATGAAACTGAAAAAATGAATTAACCTATTAATCAAAAAGGAAATTATACACACCATATAAAGAACCATTGTTGTCAGGAAAAATGACAATAAGGAGTTCTAGTTCTTTTCCTTTCAGTTTTGCATTTGCATCTTTACACATAGTCTTCAAGGCTCTCTCTACATGTTTAGGTCATGACTGAAGGATTTGAATAACAAGATGTGGGTTGAAATTTTGTAGTCAAATAAAAGCACACCACTTAACTAGGAAGTATATGTTAAACTATTATCATTATAATAGGTGTTTGAAATGAAACAATATAGTCTAAGCTAGAGAACAAGAATCAACAATGCCTTATAGAAATCAACATAAACTACATAACATGAACTATTTTTTCTTTGCTAAAACCATCGCCACAAAATGGAAGCCATAATTCAAACAATATTGGTTTCAACAGTGACCTAGAAGAAAAAAACCCACAAAACAAAAGAATTCATAGTAACAAAGCAATGTAAAAACAAACAATATTGCTTTGATTGCTTTGTTTCTAATAGGGTGTGGGAAGAGCTGCACACCTAGTACAAATATTATTATTGAGCTAAATAGCTTATCAACTTATGTAGTAAAGTATAAACTCATTAGTTTTAATCTTAAAAAAATGTATAGAATTGACAACAAATTTTCATAGTTAACAAAGTGGCAGAAAGTTGTGCCATGCACACAAATAGAAATCCCAACTACAGGGAAGATCATTCTTCTACAAATATGACCAAACAGACAAATATACATGAAAATTTAATACAAAATGCATTGTTTTATGTTTTACCTATCATTGGTAAGGTCTATTTCTATGAGAAAATTTCATATAGAGGAGGAAAAGTCCTTAATCTGAATAGTTCAATATAGAAACCTACTAATTATTGGTCAAATGTGCAAAAAATAGAAAATAAATTGTGAGAGGGTAATGCAGTGCCACTCAAAGAAACTTGCAACATGCGAAATAAGTACTATCTTGCAAAAAATCCTTAAAATTACAATGTTGCAAGAAAACATCCTTCAGAATACAACCTCATTGTTATTCACATGAAATGAAATAATGACTACAAAATATTCCTACATATGTTCACAATAATCATAGCAATGAAAAAAAGACATTGCCAACATTAAAATATTCCAATAGCTAAAATCCTTAACCACAATTTTTCCCAACATATTATCATATGATTCCAAATTACTATAAGGAAATTTGACATCTAGAAGGCAACAAGTTAAGAATATTTATGGTAGTGTATAGAAAATTGATAATATAGTAGTAACTGACATGAGTAAGAGTAACTATGTAGAGCCACCAATAGAAATTTCATCATAAAAGATAGTGTTGGACTTGGCTAGAATGCTTCAAGCATGGAAAAATCTGATTGTTACCATTATCATTTTTTTTTTAACATAACAAACTTGAACTAATCAAAATAGTGTATGAATCATCTAGACATGATGGAAGGCTATATCCACAAGAAATTGGAACCCTTCAAAATTGGGTAGATTTGAAATCATTCAAGATAGGGGTATGTGCAGAATCATGATGGGCCAAAAAGTGGCAATATTATGGGTATTTGTAGGGTATGTATCTGACGACCTTTCTTTTACCCAAAATTGATGAAATGAAAATAGTTTTTAGAGGAGATTCTCATCTTTCTACCAATATAAATTATGCTTTAATTTGAATTTAATAAATAATTATTATTCATTTTCTATTAGAATTACGACTAAATTCCTAATCGACAGGTTGATTGAAAAACATCTATAGCTTCCAAACGGTATCACATTTTTTAAATCCGAAACATGTGTCACATTCTATGCTTCACATAATATAGGATTAAAAAAATAAAAAATAAATTTCATGAAGTTTTGACCAAGTTAAGGTGGTTAGACATACTAGTTTTTATATTTTTTAAAAGTTGTAATAAAAAAATCATAATTAATTATTTACTTGGGAAAAAATTATAAAAAATATGCATCACATCTGGACATCAGTCCTCTACTTATATATAAAATATTATAAAATAATATGATCATTTTATTATGGTTAGGGTGGTTAGATAGACACCTACTTCTTATTTTTTCCCTGAAATTGAAGTACTACATTGAAATTTAAAATTTTCACCAAATAGATTTAAAAAAATAAAAAATAAAACTAATATTTTAGAAACTAAATTCAATTTTCTACAAATTCTATTCTTACATATTTTTGAAATAATATAGATAAGTTATTCAAATTTTTACGTCAAGTTTCCTAACACTGATTTTTCTGAATTTTTTGCCACTTAAGGGCCTGTATTTTCCATGATGATCCTGCACATACCCATAGGTCAAAGTAGAGTTGGACCTCCTTTCACTCAAGAAATTATTATTATTTAATGAGAATGTTATTTATGGTAGACAACAAGCTTTGTACTTGGTAACATAGATTACTCAAATGTTACTTGAACACATATTATATTCATAAATATTTTTCATATTAATGGTGCATAGGCCTTACAAAGTCTAGTTGTCATCTAAAGGACCCTCATAATCCAGCCAAATGGTAAAACACAACCATTTGTGGAATCATCTAAATGTAATTATGGACCACCCTAGAAGAAAACATCATTAGTCCTACCTTCTAATGTAGAAGGAAGATAGAATAATCCTAAAACATAACTTTCTAAAGTGTTTAATATTTAGATGACAAGGAGACTTGGCCAAACCAACTATTTACCACTCCAGAATAAAACATCATTAGTCCTAACTTCTAGTTTAGAAGGAAGATAGAATGATCATGAAACATAACTTTATGAAGTGTTCAATATTTAGATGACAATGAGAATAGACTTGGCCAAGGAAATTGTACAAAAGATATAATGAAAAACTTCAAGTATTTGGTAAAATCCCTTTATTTCTAAGGATCTACCTTTAAGTAGATACAATATACTCTTTAGGTCAGGGAGGGCTAACCTCATATGTTCTCTTTAGCTCATAAGATCCAACTTCAATGCACCACAAAAGAGGACAAGATGTAAAAATGAAAACAAACTATTTATTACACACTATATATTCCTTTATATGACCTACCCATGTTAGTTTACAACATCTGATAAATATATTATCTATTGAATTAGCACACCCTATCTTTGGAAAAATTTATGTAAAAGATGCCAAGAAATATCATTCTAAAGACACCTATTCACCTTAAATCATGAATCCAGTAGAAAATAAGTAGCTCAAAAATGATGTATTTTGAAATCTTTTACATATATTTTTTTAAGATAAGTATGCTAGTAGCATCAGTATCTGCAACTACAACATATAAAATGTTAATTTTGTCCCCATCATTATTTTAAAATAACTTAAGGCTTATACAATTAGATAAGTAAAATTACATTATTTTAAGATAAATAAAATGTAACATATATGCCCTCAAGCTTCATACACAAATCTACATCTTAATTATTTCATTATTAAAACTTTGGCAAGCCAACCTTCCATACATGGCTTCCTCTACATATTGATCTGGTAGATATTTTTAGTGAAAATTGAAGTGTCTCATGTTTCTCCAGAATCTGCACCATCAGAAAGATCTCAACGTCCTGATTCTAACACAACTTGAATCGCATCAAAAGGAGTCCGTTTGCACGAGTTATGGCCAGTCAAACCTTGGGTCAAATTGGATCACGGGCGTCCTGGAAGCGAAAAAAATGATGTCGTCAAAAATTGTCAAATTTGGCATCATTGCGAAGAGCTCGTAGAGACGATTCCGACGGTGTTTGTTTCGTCGAAATCCGATGTCGTATGCTCAAGATACAGTTGGTCAAAGTTTTTAGTTAACTTTTGTGGTGCACTGTATGGATGTTGACGTCAACATTCTGTATTGTACGGACAGTGACTGGACAATTCAAAATTCGACATGGAATCCATGTCATCATTGTACAGACCAATCATTGTGAGACACATGGTAGTCTATACACTCAGTCAGCGTTGAGGTGGCAGCACGGTCAGCATCCAGTCAGCAGTACAGAGTCCACGTCATCATCTGAGTCAGCATCCCACATCATCGTCTGAGTCAACACTAGTCATCAGCCTCATCAGCTGCATAGGTGTCATCCACGTCAGCACCCTGTCGACGTTGAGTCAGTGTCCACGTCATCAAAGTGGGCGAATCAGTCTTTGCCACGTGGCACCTCCTCGACATGCCACGTGGCCTCACGGTTTCTCTCCTCCATCCGACGGTTTGAAAGTTAGTTTGTTAAAAAGTTTGTTGGGGGATTTGAACCCCCAACATCTCTCCAGCGAGCTTAGCCCCTAACCGTTCCACCATATCCGCGCTCTTGACTATAAATAGAGCTAGTTTTATTTTGTTATATTTTTGTTGTGGAGTTTGTTTTAAAAACGAGCCAGCGGGAGTTGAACCCGCACCGGTCAGGTCCCAAAAGTGCATGCCCACCGACAAGCCATTCAGTGGGTTTAAGATATGGCTGGCACCTGTTTCTTTTGTCTATTTTTTCCAAACCGAATGCCTTAATTAAAACCAACTCCCCTATAATTCTAAAACAAACAACTTTTTTTATAAAAATGTCATCTCCTAAAACCAACAAAAGCCTGAGGGAAATGTTATTGAAGGGCTTAAATGATTTTTCTTAGAAGATTTTTATGCAAATTGGGAGATTTTTGAAGATTTTTATGTATTTTGGAGAGATAAGGTGAATATTGTAAAATCAATTGGTTAGTAACCAATTTGAGAAATTTTTATGTATTTAAAGGGGAGAGAGTGAGTGAGTTTGGTATGCATAATTTTCAAGGAAATTGATGCTAGGTGATACAGAGAGGAGTTCTAGGAGATTCTTTGAGCCATTTTCATACATCAGATTATGGATATGCTACCGAAGTGCTAGAAGAAATGGTTTTGGTGCAATTGTAATTTTGATTTGGAGATTAATCGGATCGATCACACTCCATTGGAGCGGACCCATAGACGTAGTCACGTTTGTGACGAACTCCGTAATCAAATGCTATTTGCACTTCTCTTATTCTCTCTCACCTTCTCTCAGTTTTTTAATTCCTTCATTTTATTATTTCCTTAAGTTAATTTTGATTTAATTAACTTGGAATAATCATTTTAAAAATTAAGCATTCAATACTGCATATAGTCTAGATCCTACACAGATCAAGTTGGTATCAGAGCTCAGTTGACTATTATTGTAGTTATTTGTTTTTTTGAATGCTAACGAGATCCATGATTCAAAAGGGTGAAGGCAAGCTTGAAGACTTTGATCCTGAGATCGGGAAGCAAAGAACTTTTCTGAAGATGTCCTTGTCTGGAATGGAGGTTCCTGAAGAAATCAGTGAGCAAGATTTTCGTAGAGCATTCCTCGAGATGAAGGCTAAGGTGGACATTCTTTTTCAGGAGAGACAAGAGCGAAAGGAACATGAAGAAGGTTCATCGAAGCAAGATGCTCGTGAACACAAGAAAGGGAAACAACATGGAGATGGTGGCAAGCAACCAAATCGCCCCTTTTCTTCTTCTCCTCCCTCTTCTCCTTCTTCTCCATCTTCTCCTCATTCTATTTCTTCTAATCCTTTCAAGAGTGGGTATAAGCCTAAAATTAAATTGGATGTAAAATTTGATTTACCAAAGTATTGTGGTGAACTTAATGCTGAAAAATTGGATGATTGGATTCAGCAAGTTGAAGTCTACTGTAGAGTCCAAAACCTATTAGATGATGTTGATAGGATCCAATTGGCTACTCTTTGTTTAGGAGGTACAACCTTAACTTGGTGGGAGAGTAAGTCTAAGGTAGAAGTTTCACAACATGGTAGAGTCAGTTTAACTTGGGCAGAGTTTGTTAACGCTCTTAAGAAGCAATTTTATCCCCTAGGACATATGCAACACTTAATGATGGACTGGAAAATGTTTAGGCAAGGGAAAGGTCAAACTGTCCAAGAGTACACCCATGAATTCAGGAAAAGGGCTATTGCTTTGAATGTTCCTATGTACACCCAGGACACTTTGTTGAAGTACATAGGAGGTCTGCATTCCTACCTTAGGCATTCCATTTTGGTTTTGAACCCTTGTAATTTGGATGAAGTGTCTATTCAAGCTACACTTAGAGTCAAGGGGTAAAGGATCTTTTATTGATAATTTTTATAATGACGTAAAGAAATCTTCTAAGAATGCAGAGACAGGGAAAGGAAAGAAGGCAACTACAATTAAGAAGGATGAGAAACTTTCTTGCACTCATTGTGACAAGGAAGGTCATGATGAAGATCACTGTTGGAAGTTACATCCCAAACTGAGGCCTAAGTGGGCTCAAAGACGTAATCAGAAACAGAAAGGTAAGGAGAAAGCCACAAATATTGTTATGGATCTTGGTTCAGATTTAGATGATGAGACTAAGATAACAGCTATGGGTTTGAAAGGTAAAGCTCCTATTTCTAGTGTTTCTATTGCTAGTTGTGCTTCTACTTCTAAAGTTAATGATATCTCTGAAGATGTAAAGAGGAATGAGTTGTTTCATTTAAGGGTTGTTGCTAAGAACAGTAAAATTGATGCACTCATAGATAGTGGTTCTCAAGTGAACTTAATTTCTGAAAGTGTTGTAAGAAACTTGGGGTTAAAAACTACACAACATAAGAAACCTTATCCACTAGGCTGGATTTGTGAAAACGATAAGTTTCAAGTAACAAGACAATGCACCTTAAGATTCGCAATCACTAGTAAATTTGCAGATGAAGTACAGTTTGATGTAGTTCCATTGGATATCTATGGAATAGTGCTTGGTAGCCCTTATCTTTATGATCGGAAAGCAATTTTCTATAGGGAAAAGAATCATTATCACTTGTTTAAAGATGGCATTCAATATATTGTACATTCTCACAGGATTAAGACTGATCATTCTTTTGCAAACACAGGGTAGTTAAAGAGGGTAATTAATGCAAGTAAAGAATTAACTCTTATGTCTGTCAGTACAGGTGGTTCTACACTTGAACTTGGAGTGGCTAACCAAGGTCAGATGTTGTGGGATGCACTTGCAGTACAACATGAGAAAATGATGCTTGAAAGCATTGATGGATCCTTGGGTAAAAATGTTCCTGTTGTGAAGGACTGAATTGTTTTTGACTTATTCTCTTTCATTTCTGCATTGTTGTTAAGCTTGATGCTAGTCAACTTTTGTTGGTTAGTGGCTATGACAGTTGATGTAGATGCTTATGGAAGTGGTAGAATAATGTTTATGTTCAACAATGTTGTTCCAGTCTTCATTGTGCTTGTGAGCCAGGTATTCAGATGTACAGAGGATATAGGACAAGTGGGGATGCTAAGTCCTCGCTTAATGTCAGAGTAAATGCCACTTTTGGAGGTCCAAAAGGTCTTCAGTGTCCTTGATCCGGTAGATATTTTCAATGAAAATTGAAGTGTCTCATGTTTCTCCAGAATCTGCACCATCAGAAAGATCTCAACGTCCTGATTCTGACGCAACTTGAATTGTGTCAAAAGGAGTCCGTTTGCAAGAGTTATGGCTAGTCAAACCTCGGGTCAAACTGGATCAGGGGTGTCCAAGAAGCAGAAAAAATAATGTCATAAAAAATTGTCGAAGTTGGCATCATTGATGAGCTTGTCGAGATGATTCTGACAGTGTTCGTTTCATCGAAATCTGACGTCGTATGCTAAAGATACAGTTGGTCAAAGTTTTTAGTTGACTTTTGTGGTGCACTATACGGATGCTGACGTCAGGATTCCGTATTGTATGGACAGTGACTGGACAATCCAAAATTTGACACATGGAATCCATGTCATCATTGTACGGACCAATCATTGTGAGACACGTACTGTGCATCCAGTCAGCAGTACAGAGTCCACATCATCATCCAAGTCAGCATCCCACGTCATCGTCTGAGTCAGTACTACTCATCGGCCTCATTAGCTGAACAGGTGTCATCCACGTTAGCACCCTGTCAACGTTGAGTCAGAGTCCACGTCATCGAAGTGGGCAAATCAGTCTTCGCCATGTGGCACCTCCTCAGCATGCCACGTGGCCTCACGGTTTCTCTCCTCCATCCAGTGGTTTGAAAGTTAGTTTGTTAAAAATTTTGTTGGGGGATTTGAACCCCAAACATCTCTCCAGCAAGCTTAGCCACTAACCGTTCCACCATATCCGCGCTCTTGACTATAAATAGAGCTGGTTTTATTTTGTTATATTTTTAGTGTGGAGTTTGTTTTAAAAACGAGTCGACGGGAGTTGAACCTGCACCAGCCGGGTCCCAAAAGTGCATGCCCATCGACGAGCCATTCGGTGGGTTTAAGATATAGCTGGCGCCGGTTTCTTTTGTCTATTTTTTTCAAACCGAATGCCTTAATTAAAACCAACTCCCCTATAATTCTAAAACAAACAACTTTTTTTATAAAAATGTAATCTCCTAAAACCAACAAAAGCCTGAGGGAAATGTTATTGAAGGGCTTAAATGATTTTTCTTAGAAGATTTTTATGCAAATTGGGAGATTTTTGAAGATTTTTATGTATTTTGGAGAGATAAGGTGAATATTGTAAAATCAATTGGTTAGTAACCAATTTGAGAAATTTTTATGTATTTAAAGGGGAGAGAGTGAGTGAGTTTGGTACGCATAATTTTCAAGGAAATTGTTGCTAGGTGATACAGAGAGGAGTTCTAGGAGATTCTTGGAGCCATTTTCGTACATCGGAGTATGGATATGCTGCTGAAGTGCTAGAAGAAATGGTTTTGGTGCAATTGTATTTTTTATTTGGAGATTAATCGGATCAGTCACACTCCATTGGAGCGGACCCGAAGACATAGTCACGTTTGTGACAAACTCCGTAATCAAACGCTGTTTGCACTTCTCTTCTTCTCTCTCACCTTCTCTCAGTTTGTTAATTCCTTCATTTTGTTATTTCCTTAAGTTAATTTTGATTTAATTAACTTGGAATAATCGTTGTAAAAATTAAGCATTCAATACTGCATATAGTCTAGATCCTACATAGATCACATATGGAAATAACCATTGCATCTTTATATTAATGTTGAGAATTGTGTCTCAACCTTGCAAGCTTTTTCCATAACATTCTCGAATTTATTTTTGGTAATTCTCCACATGTTTATGTGTTGGAAAAAGGCGTATGAGTTGTTAAAAAATGTCCATTGTCCCTAGTAGAATATAGGAGGGCTATTTTTAGAGTATAAACAGCTCATTGTATAACTTTTATGGGGTTCTAAACTAGAGGACAAAATTATGGACGAAAATGCTATTTTAACTTGGTTGTTTTTCCATCTTGGAGTTACAAATGACAAGTGGGTAACATATGGCATTGTTTTTTTTCCCATGGTTTTGGCCGATGGTTTTGTAAAATCATAAATGGTTTCCAGGCTATAAATCACTATAAAATGAGGGCTTGGGGAGGTGTTTGAATCATCGAGTTTAGTTTGCAAGACTAGGTGCTAGAAGGAGTCTCTTTGAGTCTGAGTTTGAGTTGTGGTGATGCGATCCTATAAGAACTTGCATTGCAAGTGTATTGTAATCTTCTTGATTTGATAATACATTGTGTGGGTTTTGGAGGGTGGGGTTTTTCTCCCAGAAGGGTTTCCCCATGGTAATTACTGTGTTATTTGTTTATTGTGATATTTCATTTATGCATGTTTATTTGTCCATTGAAATCTCTGTAATAGTTAGTTGAATTTTCATAATCGTCCTCTCAAGATTAGTGTAGGAAGTGATTTCGTGCACCTTTGCTTCCATACAAGTGGTATTAGAGCATGGCCAGTTTTGGTTCTATTTGTTGGGTACAAGGTTTTTTGAGCTAATCAAGGTTTGAGTGGGAGCTTGTGCAGAGTATTTTATTCTCTGTATTGTAGGATTGTAAAGATGGCAAGCATGTTGGGGAGAATTGATGTAGAGAATTTTTATGGCACGAACTTTGAGATGTGGAAGCTGAAGATGGAAGATCTGTTAATTGATCGAGATCTATGGGAAGCAGTGGATGAGAATATGCTGAGGCTCACAGATCCAACTTTAGCTGGACAATATGATGTAATGGACAGAAAAGCTAAAGGTCTCATAAGGTTGTGTCTTGCAGACTCAATTTTGATTAATGTCCATGAAGAATCTACTACAAAGAAGCTTTGGAAGAAGCTAAGTGAGATCTACCAAGCAAAATCACTTGTGAACAAGATTTTCTTGAGGAAGAAATTGTATTCCTTGAGAATGGAAGAAGTTGGACGAATTTCTGAGTATCTTGAAACATTCAATATGTTGGTGACTTAGTTGACCTCAGTTGGGGTTAAGATGGATGAAGAATAAAGGTGCCAAAAATTGCTATGTTCGTTGCCAGACTCATGGGACAGCCTTATCATGGCCATAGGGAGCACTTGAGTTGTCTCGAAGATGGAGGATGTTGTTGGTTCTCTACTTTCTGAGGAGATGAGAAGGAAGGTATCTCTGAATGCCAAAGAGGCTTTGAGTGTTCGAGGAAGACCAAAAGAAAGAGGCAAGAATGAAAAGCAGCATGGCTATTCCAAGTCCAAGAATAAGGGGAGATAAAAATCTCCTGGTAAGTCCAAGGCAGTCTGGTGAAATTGTGGCAAACCTGGACACTTCTAAAAGGACTGCAAAGAGGAGAAGAAGAAGAAGAAGCAAGATTCTGATTCTGAGTCTGAGAAGGAAGATGGAGATGCTTTCATCGTAGCCTTGGCCACTCATGCAGGTGACAATGCATGGTTGATAGACTCAGGTGCATCTTTCCACATGACTCCTAATAGAAACTGGTTTAGTAAGTATAAAAAATTTTGATGGTGGTAAGGTGTATTTGGGTGATAACTTTGTTCTTGATATTTTTGGTCATGGAACTATTCATGTGAAATTTTTTGATGGTAGAATTAGAAGATTTGATGGTGTCTTGCATATCCTGGGACTAGCAAGAAATTTGTTATCTGTTAGCAAACTAATAGATGTGGGTGTGCTTGTACAGTTTTCTGAAGCAGGTGTGAAAATGGTGAGAGGTGCTATGTTAATAGAAAGAGGAATTAGATTGGGTACATTATACCAGCTTGATGCATGCATGGTTGAGTGCAATAGTACTTTTGATAAGATTGTGACAAGGACTACTTTGTAGGAGAAGGAAAGGGTTTCTCTTTCAACAGATGGTCATGGTTTTTGGATACCCAAGGGTGATATATCTACCAAATCAAAGTTTCCTGTAGAGAAGACCGTGTTATGGCACCAAAGACTCAGCACATAGGTGAGAAGGGTCTATGGAACTTGAAAAATAAAAACCTTGTTGATGGGTTGGATGACTGCAATCTTGAGTTCGATTTTTGTGAGCATTGTATCTATGGTAAACAAAATCATATTTAGTTTTACTCGAGTTCTCATAAGTTTTCATGTATTTTGGATCTTGTCCATTCAGATGTATTTGGTCCAGTTGATGTTTCTTCTATTGGTAGATCAGTTTATTATGTCTCTTTCATTGATGATTTCAGTAGAAAAACATGGGTTTATTTTCTTAGGAGTAAAGCTGAAGTTTTCAGTTGTTTCAAAGAATTTAAAGCAATGGTTGAGTTGCAGACTGGAAAGAAGATAAAGTGTTTGAGAACTGATAATTGTTGTGAATATTGCTCTAATGATTTTGACACATTTTGTAAATATTGTGGTATTAAAGGAGAGAAGATGACTCTGTATTCTCCATAGCAGAATAGAGTTGCAGAAAGAATAAACAAGACCTTGATGGAGAAGGCTACGAGTATGTTGAGTGGAGCTAGACTAGAACAAAAGTTTTGGGCTAAAGCTGTAGCCACTACTTGCTACTTGATAAATAGGTCTCCTACATTAGATCTTGTTGATAAGATTCCAATGGAAGCGTGGTCAAGCGACAAGCCTTCACTTAGACATCTGCGAGTGTTTGGTTGTGAGGCATATGCTCATGTGCCAAAGGAGAATTAGACAAAATTGGACAACGAAGCTGTCAAAAGTATCTTCATTAGATATAGTTATGGTGTGAAAGGATACAAGGTTTGGGATCCTATTCCACAAAAGTTATTTTATTCTAGAAGTGTTATTTTTAGAGAAACTAATCCTTCTTCTGTTATAGTGCAGCCAGAATAGATGGAAGAAAAGAAAGATGTGATTCAACTGCCCGCTACACCTGAGAAAGTTGAATTGAGGCCCTTAGAAAGACAAGATGTTGAGGAGAGCTCTATGAGTTCTGAATCATTAGAGGAAGAGGGAGAACTTGAACCTGAACAAGATCTTATTCGAAGGTCTAGTAGACAGAGGAAAGCACTAGAAAGGTATGGATATTCTCCTTATGATTGGAGGTGTATATTTGCTTTGAATGCTAATATTGATGAACTGAGATCTATAGAAGAGGCTCTTGGTATGAATAATTCAGAAACCTGGAAAATAGCCATGGAAGAAGTGATTGCAGCTCTTAACAAGAATGACACATGGGACCTTGTACCATTTCCTGAAGAATGGAAGCCTGTTGGTTGTAAATGGGTGTTCAAAAGGAAGATGGGTTCAAATGGAAGGATTGCTAAGTATAAAGCACATTTGGTTGCAAAAGGTTACTCCCAGGTTGCAGGAGTTGTTTATGGTGAAATTTTTTCTCCTGTAGAAAAAATGACATCCATTCAATTTTTACTTTCTATTACAGTTGCTTATGATCTAGAGGTTGAGCAGATGGATTTGAAAACAACTTTCCTTCATGGAGATTTGGAGGAAGAAATTTATATGACATATCCAAAGCACTTTGTGGTGAAAGGTAAAAGTCATTTCGTTTGTAAGTTGAAGAAATCCTGGTATGGTTTGAAATAAAGTCCAAGGATGTGGTACTAGAAGTTTGATACATATGTCTTGAGTTTGGGATTTGTGCTATCTAAATCTGATCACTGTATATATTACAAGTTTGATGGTGATTATTTCTTGGTTATTGCCTTGTATATTGATGACATATTGTTTATTGGCAAAGTAAAAGGTTTGATTGCAGAATTAAAATCTCAGCTCTCAGCAAAGTTTGAAATGAAAGATTTTGGTACAACAAGGCATATTCTGGGAATGGAGATTATAAGATATAGGGAAAATAGAAAGCTTTGGCTAGGCCAGAGTAAGTATGTTGGTACTATTCTGAGAAGATTTAATATGAGAGATTCCAGACCATTGAGTGTTCCTGTTACTATGGGAACAAAGCTTTCTAGCTCACAGTGTCCTACATCCCCATTGGAGATGGAAGAGATGAGTCGAGTACCATATCAGAGTGTTGTTGGAAGTTTGATGTATGTTATGGTTTGTACAATACTAGACATTGCCCAAGCAATGGAAGTACTTTCTCGTTACATGTGTAATCCAGGATTAGCACATTGGGATGTAGTAAAAAGAGTTTTTAGATACTTGCGGGGTACCTCAGAGTACTCTATATGCTTCCATGGAACAAGAAATGAGCATTCCTTGGATATTCAAGGCTACGTGGATTCAGATTGGGCCGGTGATGTTGATAGAAGAAGATCCACCAGTGCATATGTGTTTACGTTATTCAATAGTGCAATTAGTTGGATGAGCAAGCAACAAGTTGTGGTCGCTTTGTCCACTATAGAGGCAGAGTATATGGCAGCTACTCATGCCTACAAGGAAGCCATCTAGCTAAAGAGATTGTGTTTAGATATATAGTTCAAACAGGGTGCAATGACAATTTATAGTGGTAGTCAGAGTGCAATCTGCCTAGCAAAGAGCCTGACATTTCATGGGCATGTGCAGGATCATGGTATGCCAAACAGGCCCTTAAGTGGCAAAAAATCCAGAAAAATCAGTGTTAGGAAACTTGACATAAATATTTGAATAAGTTATCTATATTATTTCAAAAATATGTAAGAATAGAATTTGTAGAAAATTGAATTTAGTTTCTAAAATACTAGGTTTATTTAAAAATAAATAAAATCTATTTGGTGAAAATTTGAAATTTCCTACAAGGAAAAAATAAAGCCATCTAGCTAAAGCATAGATTCCAAGTGTATTACAAGATATATAGTTCAAATTCAGGGTGCATGTGACAATTTATAGTGAAAGTTATAGATGTCAGAGTGCAATTCTAATAGAAAATGCCTAGCAAAGAGCCAGACATTTCATGCTCAGGACCAAGCACATTGATGTACAATATCATTTTGTGAGAGATATGGTCGAGGATAGCAAGGTGAAGCTGGAGAAGGTGGAGACTTTGGTGAATGTTGTTGATGCATTAACTAAGCCCGTGAGCACAGAGAAATTTAGATGGTGTTCAGAGTCTACGGGGCTCTCGGCCCCTAGCAATTAAGTCCATGACACTTTGGATCCCCTTACTCTTGCAAGGTGTTCGACAAGTGGGAGAATGTTGAGAATTGTGTCTCAACCTTGCAAGCTTTTTCTAGAAAATTCTAGAATTTGTTTGTGGTAATTCTCCACATGTTTATGTGTTGGAAAAAGGTGTATGAGTTGTTAAAAAATGTGCATTGTCCCTAGTAGAATATAGGAGGGATATTTTTAGAGTATAAACAACTCATTGTATAACTTTTATCAGGGTCTAAACTAGAGGACAAAATTATGGACGAAAATGCTATTTTAACTTGGTTGTTTTACCATCTTGGAGTTACAAATGACGAGTGGGTAACATGTGGCATGGTTGTTTTTACCATGGCTTTGTAAAACCACAAATGGTTTCCAGGTTGTAAATCACTATAAAATGAGGGCTTGAGGAGGTGTTTGAATCATCAAGTTCAATTTGCAAGACTGGGTGCTAGAAGGAGTCTCTCTGAGTCTGAGTTCAAGTTGTGGTGATGCGCTCCTATAAGAACTTGCATTGCAAGTGTATTGTAATCTTCTTGGTTTGATAATACATTGTGCAGGTTTTGGAGGGTGGGGTTTTTCTCCCGAAAGGGTTTCCCCACGATAATTACTGTGTTGTGTGTTTATTGTGATATTTCATTTATGCATGTTTATTTGTCTGTTGAAATCTCTGTAATAGTTAGTTGAATTTTCATAATCGTCCTCTCAATATTAGTGTAGGAAGTGATTCCATGCACCTTTTCTTCCTTACAATTAATGGGTTTGCTATGAATTAATATTTCTTTGTATTGTTTAGATAGATATATTTAAGATATCATATTTGAGTGAGATAGAACTCATAGTTGGAGAGAACAAAATAGATGTAGGTTCAAAGGAATACATAGATACAACATTTCTTTTGTGTGCATGGGTGTTAGAAGAGTTTGTTCATGGACCAACAAATGAAAGTAGTTATTTGGATAAAACAAACCAATTGGTAGTTTTCAAAACTTATATGAAAAGCAGTGTCATGGACGTTATAAACTATAAAATTAGAAAATTTATCCACTTATGAAATTCCACAAATCTTATCCAACCGTGATTTACCTTTATTTTGATTCAAGTACATCAATATTGTAATAGAAAATATCTTATAGTACATATCTTTACATTAATTTTTAGAACAACATTTTCCAAATGTTGCTTGCTCATTTTGAACATGTGTGTTGTTAAGAAACATTGTGAAACTAAACCAAGATCAGTTTCACATATTCACCTCAAGTCCCCTATGGAAAAAAAAAAAAAGAGTTACAAGGCATCATCATTGAATAACTAGTTCAACATCGTAAAACCATCCCAAAGTTAAAAGACATATTCAATAAGCTTCTATTATTTCTACAAAATAATTGAATTCCAACAAACTATTTCCTAAGCTCTTCATAGTCTTGGATGAAACTGAAAAAATGAATTAACCCATTAATCAAAAAGGAAATTATACAAACCATACAAAGAACCATTATTTTCAGGAAAAATGATGATAAGGAGTTCTAGTTCTTTTCCTTTCAGTTTTGCATTTGCATCTTTACACATAGTCTTCAAGGCTCTCTCTACATGTTCAGGTCGTTACTAAAGGATTTGAATAATAAGCTATGGGTTGAAATTCTGCAGTCACATGAAAGCATACCACTTAACCAAGAATTATATGTTAAACTATTATAATTATAATAAGTGTCTGATGGGTTTGTAATTGATACCATTCTAGAAACTCACACATCTATGCCAACTCTTGAAAAAACCCATGGACAAAAATGTCATGTACACCTCATGAAAAGTTTACACAGGCCTAGTAATTCACAGTTCCTCCATTCACCATTTTTTGTTTCATGAACATAATGACAAATGCTAAGTACTTTCATATATTTATCAAATAACAAGAGTACTTCATGGAACCTAATACTCATAGTTGTAATAAAGTTTATATAAAAATTTCTATATACAATTTAAAATAAATAATACAGTAAGTAATCTTACTCAACCATCTACCACTGAGAGAAGCTCATATAAAAAAAAATCATGCTAAAGAGGTCTACAGGACATAGATCATGATGTGAGAAGCTTTGAAATATTAAACAGAACTCGATATAAAATAGCTAACCATTACAAACCATGTATGTCACCATGAGACTCATCCACCTCTTCACCCATGAGACCCAAATGACTTATTTGTTGTACACTTATTTGTTACTAATTTGTAGCTTCTTCAAAATCAAGCCCATCTTACATGATAGGTAGGACAGGACTTGTTAGGCTCAAGCAATACAAATTGCTTAAAAATAGGAGCAAGTTGCATTTAAATTCAAAATCAGTAAATTCATAAAATCTTTTAGTACTGCAAAAGAACAGAAGAAACATGAAAGATTCAAATTCAATATTACATAAGAAAGATAAAGTAAAACACAAATCATATTGATGTAGATCCTTGTTAGGGAGTTGTGTAAAAAAATGGTTAGCCTTGACCATGCAACTTGTTCTAGTTTTCCCCATTCCTAGACACAATGGAAATCACACTCGCTTGCTTGGCAATGGTGTTTTCCTAGCTACTACAATCTGAGATGGCCCAGGCACATGAAGACCAAGAAGAGCTTGCAATGAGACTTGCTCAAGATTTTTCACTATTGGCCCAACTCCAGCTTTAGAAACAAATTTTATAAAATTGACCTAACATTATAATTCTTTGAGTAAACTAAGATTTGATAGAATTAACCTAACATTATAATCCTTGGAGGGGGGTAGTTTGTTATGATCATTGGCACAATTAATACGAACTAAACCTGATATAAATAAATCTCATGTTAAAGAGGTTTAAACAACCTAGATCATGATGTGAGAAGCTTTGAAATATTAAACAAAACTAGATATAAAATATATAACCATTACAAACCATGTATGTCACCACGAGATTCATCTCCCTCTTCAACCATGAGAGACAAGAATTATTTGTTGTACACTTATTTTTTAGTCATTTGTAGCTTCTTCAAATCGAAACCTACATTTCAAACCACGTATGCCACCAGGAGACTCATCCACCTCTTCAACCATGAGATCCAAAAGACTTATTTTTTGTACACTTATTCATTACTCATCTATAGCTTCTTCAAGTATTTGGTAAAATCCCTTATTTATAAGGATCTACCTTTAAGTAGATACAATATAATCTTTAGGTTAGAGAAGGCTAACCTCATATATTCTCTTTAGCTCATAAGATCTGACTTCAATGCACCACGAAAGATGACAAAATGTAAATAAGAAAACAAACTATTTATTACACACTATATATTACTTTATATGACCTACCCATGTTAGTTTACAACAGCTGATAAATGTATTATCTATTGAATTAGCACACCCTATATTTGGAAAAAATTATGTAAAAGGTGCCAAGAAATATCATTCTAAAGACACATATTCATGTTAAATCACATATCCAGTAGAAAATAAGCAGCTCCAAAATGATATCTCTTGAAATATTTTACATAGATTTTTCTAAGATAAGTATGCTAGTAGCATCAACATCTGCAACTGCAACTGCAACATATAAAATGTTAATTTTGTTCCCAAGATTATTTTAAAATAACTTTAAGGCTTATACAATTAGATAAGTAAAATTACATTATTTTAAGATAAATAAAATGTAACATATGCCCTCAAGCTTCAAACAAAAAACCTACATCTCAATTCTATAAATATTAAACCTTTGGTAAGCCAACCTTCTATACATGGCTACCCCTACATCTAGAAGTAACAATTGCATCTCTATATTAATGGGGTTGCTACAAACTGATATTTCTTGGCATTATTTAGATAGATATATTTGAGATATCAGTTTTGAGTGACATAGAACTCATAGTTGGAGAGAATAGAATAGATGTAGGTTCAGAGGAATACATAGCCAGAGCATTTCTTTTGTGTGCATGGGTGTTAGAAGAGATTGTTCATAAACTATCAAATGATAGTAGTTATTTGGATAAAACAAACCAAATGGCAATTTTCAAAACTGTTATATGAAAAGTAGTGTCATGGACCCTATGAACTATAAAAGTCAAAAAAATTATCCACTTATGGAATTCTAAAAATATTATCTAACCATGATTTACCTTTATTCTGATTCAAGTACATCAATATTGTAACATAAAATATCTTACAATACATACCTTTACATTAATTTTGAGAGCAACATTTTCCAAATATTTTTTGCTCATTTTGAACACGTGTTTTGTTAGGAAACATTGTGAAACTAAACCAAGACTAGTTTCACATATTCGCCTCAAGTCCCCTAAGGCAAAACAAAAGAGTTACAAGGCATCATCATTGAATAACATAGTTCAACATTGCAAAATCATACCAAAGTTAAAACACATCTCCAAGAGGCTTCTTTTATTTCTACAAAACAATTGAATTCCAACAAACTATTTCCTAATCTCTTCATAGTCTTGGATGAAACTGAAAAATTGAATTAACCCATTAATCAAAAAGGAAATTATACACACCATAAAAATTACTATTGTTGTTAGGAAAAATGATGATAAGGAGTTATATGTTCTTTTCCTTTTAGTTTTTCATTTGCATCTTTACAGATAGTCTTCAAGGCTCTCTCTACATGTTCAAGTCATGACTGAACAATTTTAATAACAAGCTGTCGGTTGAAATATTGTAGTCAAAGAAAAGCACACCACTTAACTAGGAAGTATATGTTAAACTATTATAATTATAATAGGTTTCTGATGGGTTTGTAATTTGATACTATGCTACAACAACCAAGGTTCAAACCTCGCGGGGTCGCTCTCTACCGTGTCAACAATGGAGTTTGTTATTTACCCTCATATTAAGGGGAGGTTCCTTGGTGAATTGGTGGGGCTTCTTGCCTGTAGTGCCAACAACCAAGGCCCAAACCTTAATATTAAATTTGGGGGGGGGGGGTTTTGAAGCTATCGGGGCTGTGGTGGTGGGGTTTTTTTCTTTTCTGGAGGCCTTCTTGCTACTGTTTGGGTGGCTTGTGGGTGGAAGGGTTTTGATCCTGCCCTTGGGGTCTTTTCTTTTTTCCATTTCTTGCTAAAGTGTCCTGGGGGTTTGCATGCCTGCTGGGGATCTTGTTTTTTGCTATGCCGGGTGGGGAAACATCTGGGGTTAGCCCCAAATTGGATTTCCGTTCAGCATTTGGTTCGAAGCCTTCGGCGCATGGAGTGAATGTTTTTGATAATACGCTGTTTTCTTCAGAGATGGAGATGAATGATCTAGGATCGGTTAATGGTTCCCGAATTACGAAGATTAATGGGTGTTTGGAAAGATGCAAAGAGCGACCGAAGCTGATTATCCCGATGGAAATGCTTGCAGATGATATTGAATACTATTCAAGGCACTCTTTTTATTGCAAGTTCATGGGTTTGAGAGTCTCGCTGCATTTTTTGGAATCCTGGGCTCAACGGACTTGGATGCCGGAGGGGGAGATGGAGATTAGGCTCCTTGCGAACAACTTTTTTATGGTCTCTTTTGATTGCATGGCAGATCGGAATAAGGTCTTCGAGGGTGGCCCCTATTTTTATAACCAGGTGGGTTTGTTTATCAAGCCATGGCATGTTGGCTTCAACCCGACTGAGGCAATACCGAGTCGGATTCCAGTTTGGGTTCGGTTGCCGTGGTTTCCAGTTGAGTGTTGGCGGGATGACGTGTTGCATTTGGTGGCTTCAATGCTCGGTAAACCTATTGGGTCTTCACAACAGACGCAGTATAAAAAGGTAATGACTTTTGCTCGTATCTGTGTAGAAATTGATTTAAGCAAGCCACTGCCAGATTCTGTTGAAGTGAGTGTTGGATCATATACTTGGGTTCAACAGCTAGATTACGAAACCCTACCTTTTCGGTGTCGTCTTTGTCATGAATATGGTCACTTGCAGCGTAGGTGCCCTAGGGCTAAGCCTGTGGTGCCCCAACCTTCTCAGCCTTCTCGTAATCCTCCTAGGACTGATAATGGTAAGGAGCCTATTCCGGGTGATGGTAATGGAGATGATGGTTATGTCCCTGTTAAGGCTCGCAATAGGAATCGGGGCCAGAAGCGGACCTTGAGGGAGAGGCAGGATGATGAAACTTTTAATAGGTTTGAGGTGCTGGATGATCTCAGCCAGGAGGAAGTGAATCCGGGGTTGCTGAACTTGGATCAGGGAACTTTGGGTACAGGACAGGATGGGCCACCATTGGAGGCCATGCAGGATGTGCAGGAGATTGGGGTTGGGCAGATGGATACGGATCAACAATTGATTGTCCAGACTGAACAAGAATCTTCTATTGGAGCTTCGAAGAGTGGTGGAGGTGGCTCCCCATTGCCCCTGAAAGGTGGCAAGGATGTGGGGAAGAGCTCTTTGGCCTCCTCTCGTTTAGGTATTCAGCAAAATGAACTGAAGAAAGGGGTTGGTGACAGGACTTCCAAGCTGGGAAGGAAAAAGGATATGGAGAAGATTAAATTAACTGGGGAAACTTTGGTGGAGTCAGGGTCAGTCAAGACTCTTGATTCACATTTTTCATGCCCCCAGAAATGATTGTTCTCTCATGGAATGTAAGGGGCTTGAACAGTGGCCCTCGACAAAAAGTTGTTCGTGATTTGGTTAGGAATCATTCTCCGGATGTTCTTTTTCTTCAGGAGACTAAATTATCTATAGATAATATGTTGGCCATGGCTCCTAAGCTGTGGAAATATGGTGAATGCCAGTGTGTGGGGGCTCTTGGTGCTTCTGGAGGGGTGGCTTGCTTTTGGAACCCTCGGAAGATTTTCCCCCTATGGTGGATGTCCTCTAGATCCTCTATATCCCTTGTCGCCTCTTGGTATGAGACTGGTGAGTGTATTCTCCTCTCTAATGTGTATGCTCCTGTTGAGTTTCTGGGTAAACAACTTCTATGGTCCCATCTTCGTTTTGTTCGTAGCTTAGCTCCTTACCATCCGTGGGTTATGGCTGGCGATTTTAATGCTATTGTGGAATTGTCTGAGAAAAGAGGTGGAATTCCTAGGTTGGAGCCTTCTGCTCTGTTATTCAGAGATAGCATTTCTGAATTAAATCTTATTGATGTTCTACCTAGTAATGGTCACTTCACTTGGAATAATAGGAGAATTGGTGAGAGTTGTGTTGCTGAGAGGCTAGATCGTTTCTTGGTTTCCTGTTATTGGGTTGGAAACTTATGGTCCACTCGATCTGAAATTCTTGATTGGAGAGGTTCTGATCATTGGCCTATTAAGCTTAGTATTATCTCTGCACGGGGGCCTCGGTCTCCCTCATTCAAGTTCCAGCTTATGTGGTTACGGGATCCCACTCTTCATGATTATGTGGCTGAGTGGTGGCGGATTGGTAGACCAACTTTTGGTACGGCAATGTACACATTCTCCAAGCTTCTTCAGTTTGTCAAATATCAGCTTAAAAGGTGGAATCGGCGATGTTTTGGTAATATCTTTCATGCTAAGGTTGCCGCACAGGAGGAGTTGAATAATATTACGCGGTTGATTCATGAGAATGGGGCCTCTGAGGATCTTCTAAGGGAGGAGGCTAAGACTTTGAAAGTGGTTGAGGAATTTGAATTGCGGGAAGAAATCTATTGGAAGCAAAAGGCCCGGGTTGAATGGTTACAGGAAGGTGATAAAAACACCGCCTTCTTCTTCAATTCTGTGAAGGATAGGAGGCATGGTAATTCCATTCCTTTTCTGGTGAATGATAGGGGTGAACGTCTTGCCTCGTTTCAAGAAATCTCTGCTGAGGCATCTCAGTATTTTGCTACTTTATTTAGGGAGGATTCACAAGGGGGCTCTGTTGAGGAAGCACAGGTTCTTTCTTGTATTCCTCAGTTGGTCTCCAGGGAGGTGAATGAGTATTTGATGAAAGATATCTCTCTTGATGAGCTGGAGGGGATTGTGTTTCAGATGAAGAAGGGTAAAGCTCCTGGTCCCGATGGTTTCCCGATTGAATTTTTTCAGGAATTCTGGGATATCATAAAGTTGGATCTTCTGGCTGTTGTCCTTGAGTCCCAAAGGAATAAACAGATGCTTCGTGCTCTGAACTCCACCTTCCTTGCTCTCATACCCAAGTGTGAAGGGGCTGATAGGTTATCTCAGTTCCGGCCTATCTCTCTTTGCAATGTGGCTTATAAAATCATCTCAAAGTTATTGGCTGAGAGACTGAAGAAGTGGCTTAAAGTGTTGATTTCGGAGGAACAGAGTGGATTTGTGGCAGGTCGGCAGATTCTTGATGGGGTTGTCATTGCTACGGAGACCATCCACTCCATGGACAACTCCCATGAGAAGGCTATGTTCATTAAGCTGGATATGGCTAAGGCTTATGACAGGGTTAGATGGTCTTTTTTGTAGAAGATCCTTGTTGCTTTTGGTTTTGGTGAGGAGTGGATCCAATGGGTCATGAGCTGTGTCACGTCTGTTTCCTTCTCAGTTTTGATAAATGGAGATCATTCTGAACTTTTTGGTGCCTCTAGGGGTTTGCGCCAAGGGGATCCTCTTTCTCCGTATCTTTTTCTGCTTCTTGTGGAAGGCCTTGGTCGTTTGTTGAAAAGAAGGGTGGAGCTTGGCATCATTCAAGGTTGGCGATGGGGTGGAGACTTGCCTCCGCAATCTCATTTGCAGTTTGTTGATGATACTGCCCTGATGGGGATGGCTACTGTTAGGGAAGCTACTAACTTGAGGCAGGTGTTGGACATATATCTTGTTGCTTCAGGACAATTGATTAATGAGGAGAAGTCTTCCATATTCTTCTTCAACACGCCGAGCCCCATACAGAGAAGAATTGCTAATATCTTAAGGTTTCAGATAGGGGTTCTCCCTTTGACTTATCTGGGTTTCCCAATTTCTGTTCGCCATCTTCCCAAGGGTTCTTGGCAGAATATTATTGATAAGCTCCGTGCAAAAGTTAATCATTGGACCCACAGATGGTTGTCTTTTGCGGGGCGGGTTCAGCTTCTCAAGTCGGTGGTGCAGGCTCTCCCTACCTACAGATGTATGCTTCAGGTGGCTCCGATGGGTTTTCTGAGGGAGTTGGATTCTCTTGAAAGGCAGTTCTTATGGGCGGGAAGTTTGGCTTCTTCCAAGTGGAGCCTGGTTAGGTGGGATGTTGTGTGCAGCCCAAAGCAATTTGGTGGTCTTGGTCTTCGACAGTCTGCGTTATCTGGAGTGGCTGTGGCTGCTAAGCTATTTTGGAGATGGTGTGTGGAACAGGATCAGCCGTGGGCCAGGATATTATCTCATAAGTATTTCCCGGGGATTCCACGGCAGGATCTTCCTCGTTACCCTCTTGAGGGGAAAGGTTCAGTGATTTGGAATACTCTTCAGAAGGGTGCAAAGCTTATTAAGGAAGGTTTATTTTGGATCTGTAGACGAGGAACTGAGCTCTCTTCTGGTCGGATTCTTGGGATGGATTCCCTCCACTTACTTCTCAGTTCCCCAATCTACTTCCTTTGTGCCAAAGATTTCTCGAGGCTGGCTGGGCTAGGGTGAGTGACTTCAAGTCTGTTGCTTCTTTTGGTCAGTTGGAGGTAGCTCATTGGAAGGATCCCGCAGAGTGGCCAGATTTGGGACTTGCGGAAGAAAGTGCTGAGCTTCACAAGATTCTTCATAGTAGGAGTTGTAGTTCTCTTCTGGAAGAAGATATTCTTGCTTGGACCCATAATCCTAAGGGGGTTTACTCTGTTGCTTCTGGTTATCAGGTGTTATTGGCTCAGAAGCTAACTGGGGCAGAGGTTCATTGGTGGAAAAGGGTGTGGAATAAACTCTCGTGGCCTAAATGCAACTGCTTTGTTTGGACTTTGGCTTGGAATAGGTGCTTGACCTGGGATAACATTCGTAAACGGGGATTTCAAGGACCTTCAATTTGTGTTTTGTGTGGGGGAGCGGAAGAGGATTCTTCACATTTGTTCTTTCGGTGCCCCTTTGTTGTGCAACTTTGGCATTGGTGGTGGGAGGTGTGGAAGCTTCCCTGTATTCATGCGTGCTCTTTGGTTGAATTCTGGGATAGTATGGGAAGACCTCCTTCTATGGCTTCCTTTTTGCAGGAAGTTTGGTTCGTGGGCCCTACCTTTCTGCTTTGGCAGATTTGGTTGGAGCGGAACCGCAGAATTTTTCGTGATCAGAAGTTGGTGGGTCGGCAAGTTTGGATGCGTATGCTTGGAATGGTGCAGGAGTCTGTTTTAGCTAAATGTGATGTGGTTTTCCCCTTGGAGAGAGGTGATGCTGAGTTGGTGGCCAGACTAGGTCTTCAAGAAATTCATTCATCTTTTGTCAGTTCTAGGAACTGTAGGCATGGGAAAAAGAGGGTCCAACGGGTTGGAAGGTGGTTACCTCCTCCCAATGGATTTTTAAAGATCAATATTGATGGTTCTTCTAGGGGAAATCCTGGGCCTACTGGAATTGGTGGGGTTGGCAGGGACTCAGCTGGTTCAGTGATTTTTCTATTCTCTATACATGAGGGGGTGAAAACTGTTAACTTCATGAAGGGTTTAGCAATTCTTCATGCTATTGAGAGGGCCCTTGCTTTGGGATGGAGAAAGGTTATATGTGAAGCTGATTCACAGATTTTGATTAATCTCTTGAATGAGCGAAAGATATCTGATATAAATTGGTAGTTGGCTTCGGTGGTTCAACGAATTCTTCAAGTTAGTTCTCGAATGGAGGAGGCATCCTTTGTTCACATCCCAAGGGAGTGGAATTGTGCTACTGACTGCTTGGCCAAATGGGCCTCTGAGCAAGATAGTGGTTGGAAGTTGAGGATTGGGATCAAGTTAACCCTGAGCTGCATCTGGATTTAGACCGGTTCTTGGAAGAGGATAGGAGGATACATGGGGATAGTTGATTTTGTTTTATGTTGTGGGGTTTTTGCCTTGTTTTCTGGGACTGGGTCCCGTGGTTATTATTGTAATGCTCTTTTCTGAGTTCTAATAAAGTTTTTACCCCTTTGTTTTCAAAAAAAAATTATAATATGCTAGATAGTTACACATCTGTGAAAACTCGACAAAACCAATGGGAAACAATGTCCTATAGACCTCGTGAAAAGTTTACACAGGCCCAATAATACACAATTCCTCCATTCACCATTTTCTATTTCATGAACATAATGACAAATTCTAAGTGCTTTCATATATTTACCGAATAATAATAATACTTCCATGGAACTCGATACTCACTTGTAGTAAAGTTTATATAACAAGAGCTGCAAGGCAGCCAAGTTCCTACCAAAAAGTTATAGAATAGTTATGTTTTAATTAGTTGTGTTAAATAAATTCAAAATTATTTTGGAAGACTATAATAGGAAAAAAGTTATAGAGTAGTTAAGTTTTAATTAGTTGTGTTGTTTGGGAAGACTATAATAGGCATGAGAGGGAAATTATAATGGTAAGTGCAAGTTTTAGGGTGCTATAATATTATTTAAAATTAGGGGAAAAACTTATAAGTCCATGTCAATTTTTCTAATTGGAGACAAAAATGATTTTTTTACCTTTGATTGAAATCACCCCATTGGTTTTCATCCAAAGGGTAGAATTAGGCAATTTCTCTTACAAAAAGGTCAACCTCTTATACAAAATGATAAGGAAACCTTCTAATTATAACTATAATTTATATGGGTTGTGTGATGATAGTTTTATGCATAATATCAAAGATAATGGTTTCTTGATTATGGATAATGATTCAAACATAACCTTATCAAATATTTGCAAAGAAAATTCAAAAATTAAAATTAAAATTAAAGTAACAAAACACTCACACGACTTATAAATTGAAACAAATTAAAAAATCTCCTAAAATATTTGCATAGATTCAAGAATAACCAATTTGAACCATGCTTACCCCACATAGTCTTCAAGGGGCCTATAATCTTATGAAAGATTTACCAAAAAAAATTATAAAAAAAAATAGATAGCATGATTTAATAGATTGAAACAAATTAAAAAAATTCAGGTTTAGGGTTATAGTGAAGATTCAGGTTTACTTGATTAGAGATAGAATTATAATTAGGGTTAGGTTTCATGTCAAGGTTATAATTAGGGTCAGGGTTATAATTAGATGTAAGCTTTGTTATATTACTATAAATACTTTAATTTAGATATTTCTTTTTCAAAGATTTTAAAGATTTTTTAATTTTAAGTATATTAAAATAGAAGCTTGAAAATTTAGGAAAGTTCTTCCACACTCAATTTTCTAAGTTTTAGAAACTTTTTTTGAGGTAACAATTTAACATATTCTTTGTGTATCATATCTTTATAAATAATGTTATATAAATTATTTAATTTATATGGTAAATAAGCTAGTTTTAAATATATTAGTTTAAAAACTTATTGCCTCCCCCCTACCATGCCTAAAGGGACCATCCATATTATGCTACAAAATCAAAATATTATGTTACAAAATAAAAATTAAATAAAATAAAATATAAAATTATAATATTATTATTTAATATATTAAATTATATTATAGATGGTATAAATGTAACATATATATTGTATATATATTATAATATTATAATATGTTGTTAAATTAATAATATAATATATTAAAAATATATTATTTATTTGAATTTTTTATTAGATTATTTTATATATTTGAATTCAATAGAATGGAAAATATAATAAATATATATGAGTATAATTAAATATATATTTATATTTAATATTAAAAAAAATTGGCATAATGTATTATTAAAAAGAATGTTGTGGTAACTATATTGACTTTATGGTTAATCCTATAAATTAACTTGTGAAGAATTTTTATAAATATATCTATTTTATCTTAGAGTATATTATATGCAATGTAGTTAAAAAGAGAAAATAGAATAAAATAAATAAATAAAAATAAACGACATGAAGTTCAACCATGTTCTCCTTATGATCTATTGTGTTTTATTTGAAATTATATGTACTGTAGTTAAAAAGAGAAAATATAATAAAATAAATAAATAAAAATAAATGGCATGAGGTTCAACCATGCTATCCTTATGATCTATTGTGTTTTATTTTATTTTAAAGAAAATGAGATTTACTTGGTCATTACCTATGTGTTTCGCATAATTAAAAAAAAATCCTAAAAAAATTCCTAAAAATTAGTTGGATCAATAATTGAAGTAATGGAAGCACCAAAATCGCTTATATCAGGTGAAAATTGTGTACCAATTAGATTCAAGAGATTTGATTTTTGAAATATATTTTGTTATATAATTCACATCTATACATTGATAATAGATTGAAAAAATTCAAATAGAAAAATTTCTCAAGTTCTCATTGGTTAAAATGAGAGTTATTAATAACTAGTAAAGTTTTGGTGGTGCCTATAGTTCCTTCACAGGAACTAAAAATTTCTATATACAATTTAAAATAAATAATACATTAAGTAATCAAGTACTCAACCATCTACCACTCGGAGAAGCTCAAATAAATAATACTAATGCTAAAGAGGTGTAAAGGACCTAGATCATGACGTTAAAAGCTTTGATATATTAAACAAAACTGGATATAAAATAGCTAACCATTACAAACCATGTATGCCGCTACGAGACTCATCCGCCTCTTCAAACATGAGACCCAAAAGACTTATTTGTTGTACATTTATTTGTTACTCATCTGTAGCTTCCTAAAAACCAAACCCATCTTACATGATAGGTAGGAAATGACTTGTTATGCTCAAGAAATAAAAATTACTTAAAAATAGGAGCAAGTTGCATTTAAATTCATATTGCTTAAAAATAGGAGCAAATTGCATTTAAATTCAAAAGAAGCAAATCCATAAAATCCTTCAAACAGTAGAAAAGAATAGAAGAAAAGTGAAAGATTCAACTTAAATCTTACATAAGAAATATAAAGTAAAACTTAAATCATATTGATGCAGATCCTTGTCAAAGAGCTATGCAAAAAAATGGTTAGTTCATGAACATAATGAAAAATGCTAAGTGCTTTCATATATTTACCAAATAATAAGAGTACTTCCACTGAACCCGATACTCACACTTTTAATAAAGTTTATATAAAAATTTCTATATAAAGTTTAAAATAAATAATATAGTAAGTAATCTTACTTAACCATCTACCATTGAGAGAAGCTCATATAAATAAAACTAATGCTAAAGAGTTGTAAAGGACCTAGATCATGACGTTAAAAGCTTTGAAATATTAAACAAAAATAGATATAAAATAGCTAACCTTTACAAACCATGTATGTTACCAAGAGACTCATCTGCCTCTTCAACCATGAGAGCCAAAAGACTTATTTATTGTACACTTATTTGTTACTCATCTATAGCTTCTTCAAAACTAAACCCATCTTACATGATAGGTAGGACAGCACTTGTTAGGCACAAGAAATACAAATTACTTTAAAATAGGAGTGAGTTGCATTTAAATTCAAAAGCAGTATATCCATAAAATCTTTTAACAGTGGAAAAGAATAGAAGAAACGTGAAAGGTTCAACTTCAATCTTACATAAGAAAGATAAACTAAAACTTACATCATATTGATGTAGATCCTTGTCAAGCAGCTGTGCAAAAAAATGGTTAGCACATGAACATAATCACAAATGCTAAGTGCTTTCATATATTTACCAAATAATAAGAGTACTTCCATGGAACTTGATACTCACACTTGTAATAAAGTTTATGTAAAAATTTCTATATATAATTTAAAATAAATAATACAATAAGTAATATTATTCAACCATCTACCACTGAGAGAAGCTCATATAAATAAAAATAATGCTAAATAGGTGTAAAGGACCCAAAAGATGATGTTAAAAGCTTTGAAATATTAAACAAAACTGGATATAAAATAGCTAGTTCCATTACAAACCATGTATGTTACCATGAGACTCATCAACCTATTCAACCATGAGACCCAAAAGACTTATTTTTTAATCATCTATAGTTTCTTCAAAACCAAACCCATCTTACATGATAGACAGGACAGAAGTTGTTAGGCTCAAGAAATACAAATTACTTTAAAATAGCAGCAAGTTGCATTTAAATTCATCTTGCTTGAAAATAGGAGAAAATTTCATTTAAATTCAAAAGTAGTACATCCATAAAATATTTCAATAGTGCAAAAGAATAGAAGAAATGTGAAAGATTAAACTTCAATCTTACATAAGAAAGATAAAGTAAAACTTACATCATATTGATGCAGATCCTTGTCAAGCAGCTGCGCCAAAAAATGGTTGGCCTTGACAATGCACATCATTCCAGTTTCCCCCATTCCTGGACACAATAGGAATCACACTTGCTTGCTTAATAATAGTGTTGTCCCAACTACTACAATCTAAGAAGGCCCAGGCACATTAGGACTAGGAGGAGCTTGCAAAGAGACTTGCTCAAGCTTTTCCACTATTGGGACAAATCTAGCTTTAGAATCAAATTTGATAGAATTGACCTAACATTATAATTCTTGGAGTAAAGTAAGATTTGATAGAATTAACCTAATATGATAATCCTTGGAGGGGGTATTTTTCTATGATCATTGGAAAAATTAATAGAACTAAACCTGATATAAATAAAACTCATGCTAAAGATGTCCGAAGGACCTAGATCATAACGTGAGAAGCTTTGAAATATTAAAAAAAACTAGATATAAAATAGCTAACCATTACAAACCATGTATGCCACCATGAGACTCATTCGCCTCTTCAACCATGAGACCCAAATGACTTATTTTTTGTAAAATTATTTGTTACTCATCTTTAGCTTCTTCAAAACAAAACCCATCCTACATGATATGAAGGACAGGACTTGTCAGGCTCAAAAAATACAAATTGTTTAATATATTTGTAAATTTTCTCACAAGACAAGACATGTATTTCGCATACCTCTAGTAGAAGATATCACTCGAAGTAAACAAAAATGTAGTTGAAATAAGAATAATAGTTTCTTTAATGAATTTGTAAATTGTCTAGTTAAAAAATACAAAACAAGTTGTAATCTATTTTGTACAATGAACAAAGACTTTCACAAGAAGATATTTTCCAAAAGTTTTACATATAAAACTTCCACACAAATAATCAAAAAGAGCTTTGGTAAAACAAGCAATAAAATGGAGCAGTTGTGTTTAAAATGCTTATAAAGTTGCTTAATATTTTGTTTACCTCGATTGTACACCTATGGATTACATAACTTTATCATGTTTCCATTGTTAGTTAATACTACTTAGAAATAAAAGTGAAAAGAAGGAACTTAATTATGGTTACCTCTACCAATAGGTTATTGTATTACAATTTTTTTCAAACTTAGAAAGAAATTTTATATTAGTTTTTCTTCGCATGAATTTATAATGCCCATATTTTGTCTTTACCAAAATAGAAAGAGATGCCTATATTTAATGATAATTTTCCTAAAGTATGAATTTATACTATCCATATTTAATGTTATGAATAAATTATTCTATTTTTAGTTTAGTTAGAGAGATAAATAAATGTTAGCAACACAATAACCAGATTCTAACAATTGAGGAATTTTGTTTTAATTGGTTGTACAAGAAACCTTAATAGTTCTAATTCTTAAAAGAAGGTTTGTTACATCCCCTTCTCAAAGAATCAAAAGGCATGACTTATAGAATAAAATGATGGAACTCAATTGAGACACCAATTTATAGGTTATCTTCAAGTTGAACTCAACAATAAACCATGTGTGCACTATGATAATGTTATAGAGTTGTTAGCAATAAAATTTATGAGAGGAAAAACTTGGGTTCAAAGTAAGTTAAACAAAACTCCTTACTCTGTTGTTTGCATATAGTACTTTAATCAATATTCATAGAAAAAGGAAAAAAAGAAATCATATTAAAAAGTACAAAATATACAAGTGTCAAATATTTTCATTTTGAATGGATGGCAGTTCACTAGAATGAAAATAAGCATAGCTTCAATCCAAATACAAAGGTTGAAACTAAAGGGAATAGCTAAAACTAAAACAAATTTCTTAGATTATTACATGAAATTCAAGAGACATACCAATAATCCCAATTGAGAGAGAAAGACAACTTAAGGATAATAGAAATGAGACAAACAATTGTCATATACTATTATATACAGCTTGAAAACAAAGTTTCCACACATAATTTGATCCTCAAGTTTTGAAATGGAAAAAGTCCCTCTTCTTTTAGATGAGGAAATTTATGGAAAGACTAACCTTTTAGTGTTATTATCCTTCATCCTAATCCAATGAGGAATGGGCCTATTTTTCCTCATCTTCTTCACTAACTTCTTGATGATGAAAGTCTTGTTGGACGGTTGCAAAATCAATGTATTGAAAACCATATAAATACCACTCAAAACCCAAAAATCATACAATTATAGTCAGCATCTAACATGAGAAGTTTAAGGATCAGTATCTCAAAAGTCATAGGACTCGATAGTAGCTCACAAAACTCTAGATTTTCAAAACAAAAGGTACCTAAAAATGGGTAGTCTCTCATACTTCTTTTATTCTTCCTCGACACTCTTAGCTTTTGTTGGTCCATATATTTGGCTCTAATGAAGAAACCCTAATATAAATATATATATGAGACATGTCCTAATGTAATTTTAGTTTATTTTGAGTTTCAAATCCGCTAAACCCTAAAACATGCTTATCAATAGAAAATCAATTGTAAAAACATTAGACTTTTGCTTATCCTCATCCAAGTAACATGAAGACTATATACATAGGAAAAAATAGGTTAAGAAAACCCTTGAAAGGGTTTGGAAGGTAATCCTAAGATCAAATCCTTCACACAAAAATCCATGAGTTGTGGGAGTAGTAGAGTTGACATCACAATGAAACCATGTACAGGTAGTAGAAAATTTATGACCCTCATTGATTCTCTGTGAAAAGAAAAGAAGCTTAGAAAATAGAATCAAGGTAGCACAAACATGAGAAGTAAATGAGCCACAACTTTCTTCTAAAAAGTTGTACACCATACCTACCCTTATAGCTCTTGGCAAGGAGTCAAGCTACTTTGTAGAACAATCTAATGGCAGTTGAAATAGAAGGTTTTTGGAAATGATTATTAGATAGTTTCCAGAGGAAGCCTCTAGATGTGAAAGGAAACTAAATCAAAATGGAAAATGGCATGAAGTTCAAAACCCATTAAAATGGTCTGTATACTAAATATTAATACGTAGTAAAGGTTGGCAATTGGTATGTAAGAGAAGTCCTTTCCAACTGTTGGAAGGCTGAAAAATGGGAAGGTTGACAAAAATTCTAATCAAAGTTCACACAAATAGCCTATTAGCTAATAATTTATAATAACAATTTAGCTAAATTGTTCATTTTAAATAAGTAAATTTTTGGCATGGTTTGATAAAATTAGGATGGAAGATATTTGAAAGAAATTTTTTTTTTAATCAAACTAATAAGTTAGTCACAACCATTCAAAAATAATATTTACACAACAAATGCAATGAAGAAAGGAAAAGCTTACTATTTCATGGAAGATAAATGAATGGTTATTAGAAATTGCTTTTGATTAGGAAATAAATGTTTTGAAGGGATCTTGAAACCCTTTACAATGAGTGAAGGCTACTCAAGATAAAGCAATAAGTGCCAACAGTCCCCAAAAAACTAAAAAGTTGATTAAAAGATAGACCTAGACAAACCAATAGCTAAAACAACATCAAAAACATCAACAAAAAATTTGACTAACTACAAGCTAAAGCCTATTCTCTAAAACCTTATTCAACTCAAGATTACTTGAGATGGCATTGTCATGCATCTCCATCACATCCTCAAACTTTTGGAAAGAGATGGCCACCCTCATTTTGGTCTTGGTCCTAGTACACAAATATGAGCCTTCATCCTCACTCTTCTCTTCCTATTTCATGTGATTAACATCAGCAATATCCTACTCATGCTCACCAAATTCCAATTGTTTAACTGTACATTTGATAGCTTTTTCATTCAATAGATTCAAACCTTTCACACTAGAATTAAGGGAATGGAACTAGTTATTTGTACCACAGACTACAAATCACTACAAATTGCACCATAGAAAATTGGACCATCTTGAGAAAGGAGGCAATTTCACATGTAATTGGACCCACTTTTGAGTTCCCTCACATCATTTATCCTTCAAAACAACATTTATAGGCCCCTAAGACCCATTATTTTTGATCTAGAGGCCCGTTTCACCTAAGAAATCACTTAAAACCCAACAAACAACATTGAATTCTTTCATACCCCAAAAAACCACCTTCAAAATTTAGTAGTGGGACCCATTCACCACCTTGGGTGAATGAGTCCCCTCTAGTGGGACCCATTCACTAAGGGTGGTGAATGAATACCCTTTGAGGGAAATCTCAATTTTGTGATTAATTTAACTTTAATTTCTGGTGAATATCAACCTCTTAGGTCTAAATAATGGGAAAATAATGTGTTGTTGCTTATAATTACTCATTTGAAGTCATATTACACATCTTTTAGTCGTTTTTCTAAGTCAAGTCTTCTACCACAAGTCTCATTAGCAAAAGTTGAAGTTTTAGAGAAACAAACTAGGGTTTTTGCATGTCTTGAATCTCACTCTTTTTGTCAAGATTCAACATTGAAAATGGTTTGTTATGGATGCCTATCGTGAATCACATATAAATCTAGGGTGAGGAAGTGCAACTAGCCACCAAATCACACCAAAGGACTTGGTTTCATATTGATTCCATCTTCAATTTTCACTTTATCTTTAGATTAATGTTTGAATTTTGTTTGTTTGTCATTTTCATGTCATTTCACTTCCATTTTTCATATGTTGTAAGGTTTCTAGGGTTGAGATATTGCATCATACAAATCATTCTTGCATTTCTTATTCTAGAACAATAAAATAGGGTTTTTGTCATATTTTAGATTTTCCTATTCTTTAACACATCTAAGGCTAGGGTTTTATACATATTTTCTCCATTCAAGGTTTAATTACCCAACTAGTAGTTTTACCAAGGAAAATGCACCATTAGACAAAAAATTTTAAGTTGTTTTGCAGGAATTTTCTGAGATCTCGAGTCGGGTTTCCATCAGAAATTGTTGTGCAAGTGTCAAGGTGGAAAACAAAAATTTGAAGTTGCAAAAATTCCAAAGTGGAATAATTCTCCATGCATGGTGAATAATTCCATCCTAAGGTGAATATTTGAGTCAGGTGTAGATCCTAGTTCCTGATTTATAGAAAACAACTTCTACGCAAAAAAACCTAGAACTGGGACTGATTCGCCCAAGACGACGAATGAATCCCAGTAAGCTCAAATTTAGATTTAATTAGTTTTCCAATATTTTTTCTAGTCCTCTTTTTTTTCTCAAGTGCACTCATTTTGAAAAATAACCTTTAAGCTTTTTACAAACAACACTGTGTTTTCAAACATAGTGGAGATCTTGGTTTTGCATTCTTAATCATTCATATAAATCACTTAATTGAATTTATTTCACTTCATTTAACTTAGATAACATCATACATAACATAATTTGAATGATTCCCTTAGCACTTTTGGCCTAAGCTCTCTCCTTTTAGGTGAAAAACCCTAGAAGAGTTAGAGAGTACATTGGAGCCAAAAATATATAGTTCACAAATATTAGTCACTTTATCCTTTAGAGAGATAAGTATCTCCTCATCAATCCTACAAAAATATCCTCCATAGATTCCAACCTCTCCTCATTGTCCTTTCCCATCTTTTCAACATCCACTACCACCTTATCCAACACAATGTTCATTGCTTTGAATTTGTTTTTCACCGACCATTCCTTCTTATTGTATTTAACCAATGCCACACAAACACTCTATCAATCATTCAACTTGACATTGAGATCTTTCAGCTCTGAAAAAATCCATTTAAAAAGTGACAGGAGATTTTTGGTCCCATCCTCAGCCATACAACAAAAGAGATCTAGATCAATTTCATACTAGTTCAATGACTCAGAAGAAGGGTTAGCAACATCCTAAGGTTGACACTTATGGCCCACGCCTTCACCCTCCATAGCATCCTTAGCACCCTCCAAATAGTCATTGTCAAGAGAAGCCTCCACATGAATGACTTCAACCGTAACCTTCTGCTTACTAGCATTCACCACCAAATTCCCCAACATCTCCAAAAGCATTTTCTTTCCCTCAACTTGCTCAAAACCCTTACCATCAGGTGATAACAACCTAGCTTTCAAAGTAAAAACCTCTCTATAATTATTGAAACCATCTCCCTCGCTAGACCTTTTTCCACCATACAATGCTCCTTATTAACCTTAACATGCCCCTATTTCCACTTATTAGTTAAAATAGGGGACACACCCAAGTGCTTCATTGAGGTCATTCTCAAAATGAATTTATAGCCTGCTTATCCTCCCTTAGCCCTATTTTATTCCTTTTATAACCCTTCTTAGCACCAAAGGAAACAACATCCTTCATCTCAATGTCAGTCTCATAACCTTTCATCCATGAATTAGAAGCCTCTAAATCATGGACCTTCCCAGAATTACCCTCCTTATCCTAAGAATTCAAACCATCCAAGCCACTCTCCTCATAATCACCATTCCATTCCTTAGTCGACTCCCCTATGTCATACCTAGAAGGAAGCCCCTTACCTTTCTAATGAGAGAGATCTTATGAAGTTCATGAATGAACTTACCTTTGATATAGTCAATTATAAGCTTCATAAGATCCTCATGAAGGATGGCCTTACTAGGATTTTTCCTATGATCTTCAATGCTAGTTTCTATAGAAAGAAGCAAGTAATAATGAAATGACACCATACTATTATGTTTGGAATGGTTTAACAACATAAAGTGATAACCATAAGTAAGAGAGTTGTAAGAGGAGCCCAAGATCTCCATTTGTAGAATAAACCTTCACAAAAAATGAGAGAAACAAAAATACACTATTTCATCAAAAAGAGTGAAAAATGAGATGATTAAATTACATAATGGTATAACATTTTAAAGGAAAAATAAGGTAATAGGTATAAAACTTCCTGATGCAAAAAAAAAAAAAACTACCCAAAATAATTAGTTAAACTATTCTACCTAAGTAAGTTTAAGTGGGTAAATGGTAAAAACCATTTACTCCAAAACCCCCCCTTAAGTGTAACTTAGGGAGAATTATTATGCAAAAAATGAAGATTCAATATGGATTTTGGCTACAAAACCATGTTAAGTACCCATTTATAATGTAAAAAAGAAATCTCTCACAATCAAAGAAAAGGAGAAAAACCCTATGGGAAGAAACCCCTCTCCAAAAATGAGAAAAGAAAACAAAAATGATGCATGGATGGAGGCTCGATCACACCCCCCAAGGACTACATACATCATGCATATAAAATAAATGGCCCCCCACATAAGAGGGAAAGAGAGAGACTATGTACCCCTGCACAATGTGTAATTGCCTACAAAAATGGCAAGTGCATGAAGAAAAAACATGATCCACTGTCGACAATCAACTTGTCTCCCTTCTAGAAGAAACAAAACCAAATATAAATATAGGAATGCTTCCCATTCTAGATAGGAATTGAAAGAAGGAAGCATGAATATTTATGATGATGTCTTTGGGATCTTCTCATGTGTCACCAAGACCTTGGAAGATGATGCCATGAACCAATCAGGAACATGCCCAATCATAATAGAAGGTGACAAAGAAGGTACCACTGGAAATTGATTGTAAACAATATCCAAAGATGGAGATGGTTTGACAATAGTTGTGTAATAACTATCATTAAAGAGTGTAAGGAAAGACTTTAGTGTGGAAAAATATTTCCTAATGTTAATTCATAGGCGAATAATGCAGGAGTACTTTTAATTTCAAATTATAGAGCATTGAGATTCACACGTAAAAGGAAAGAACAAAACAAACAATAATATCAAACAAATAATGAATGCAAAATTTACGTGGGAAAACCCTCTCTAGAGAAAAACCCACCACCAAAGAAAGACCACTTTATTCATAGTAAAAAAAAATTATAATAGAGTTACAAATCCTTTTTGCATACGTATTTGTTCTCTGATAACACACAACAGCTATACAATCGGCCAACCACAATCAATCACAACACTATTACAATGTTCTTCTGACATATAGTACACTCAATCAAGACCAATCTTTTTCCTTTTCTCTCAACACACAACATCAACCGGTTTGTTGTTTTCCTACTATACAAGCTTCGACCCTTCAATTTCTAGGAATCTAATATTCAAACTGATTTGGTTCACTTAACTGCCAAGAAGCTCAACCGTCAACATTATCCCACATTGACATGGAATATTAATAGTCATTTGTTAATAAAAAAAAATCTTGAAGAATTTAGGTATCCATGAGTTAGTCCTTTTGTTACCAACTCACTTGTACACCGCTTGTGCAATTTCATAGAATCAAGATGGAAATCTACAATATTTACAAGTATCCTAGAAAAGACTTAAATATTTAACTCCCAACCTCCAAGTGATCCCAATATCTGCTAGCATCCAAGTCCCCACTGTAAAACTAATGTCATGGGTATGTGCAGGATCGTCATGGAAAAAACAGGCCCTTAAATGGCAAAAAATTTAGAAAAATCAGAGTTAGGAAACTTGACATAAAAATTTGAATAAGTTATCTATATTATTTAAAAAATATGTAAGAATAGAATCTATAGAAAATTGAATGTAGTTTCTAAACTATTAGGTTTATTTAAAGAAAAAAAGAATCTATTTGGTGAAAATTTGAAATTTCAATGTAGTAGTGCTTAAATTTCACCTAGGAAAAAATAAGTAGGTGTTTGTCTGACCACCCTAACCACAATAAAATGATAATATATTTTTATAAGATTTTAGATATAAGTAGAATACTGATGTCTAGATCTGATGCATATTTTTTTGTAATTTTTTTCCAAGTAAATAATTAATTATTATTTTTTTATTAGAACTTTTAAAAAATATAAAAAACTTGTATGTCTGACCACCTTAACTTGGTCAAAAATTTGTGAAATTCAATTTTTTTTGTAATCCTAGAGTATGTGAAGCATAAAATGTGACACATGTTTTAGATTAAAAAAATGCGATACCATTTGAAAGCTATAGATGTTTTTCAATTAGCCTATCAATCAAGACTTTAGCAATAATTCAAATAGAAAATCAATAATAATTATTTATTAAATTCAAATTAAAGAATAATTTGTATTGGTGGAAAGCTAAGAATATCCTTTAAAAACCCTTTTCATTTCATCAATGTTGGGTAAAAAAAAGTCATCAACCAAATACCCATCATATCGTCACTTTTTGGCCCATCATGATCCTACACATACCCTCACCATCCATGTAGACTAGTCCCACCAAATCATCAGCTTGTCGCTTAATTGGAGAAAACACAAACATCACAACCCCCAGTTGGAGGTTAGGAAATTCCCCAACACTACGAAACCGAAGGAGATCAGCCAGTCGGCAAGTTAAGTAACTTATGAACTCCACAACAAGGTTCCAAGGTTAGATATTGCAACGATCCTTGACCAACACACTATCACCTAGTAATCATCTTTTAGAAATCTGCGACATAGGTTACAAGGTTCAAGATTTGGGCGATAGGTCGACAATGAAGAGCAACAAAGGGGAAATCCACCAAGTCTTTAACAAAGGTTCAAGCCAGCAAGTTGAGGCACATTTTCCAATGGGCTCCCACTTGATAAAGACTTACTAGCTTCCTCCAAACTCAATCTTAATGAAGGTCATGGGCTCCAAGGACCATCAAACTAACACACCATCTATACTTATCCATGCTCACGGGCTTTGTCAATGCATCTTCAATATTTTTGAGAGTATTCACTTTTTCTAAAAAGAACTTTCCATCCTCCACCATATCTCATACAAAATGATAATTACACATCAATATGTTTCGTCCTAGCATGGAAAGTTGGATTTTTTGCCAAAAAAATAACACTCTAACTATCACAGTAAATTAAAATTTCTCTTGCACTAAAACCAACATCCGAACACAAAAATTTAAGCCATACAACTTCTTTGCAGGTGTGTGTTGCTACCATGTACTTAGCTTCAGTAGTGGATAGAGTGACTACAACCTGTCACTTACTCATCCAACTAATTGCACCACCATTCAAAATGAAAATATATCCATTGGTGGATCTTTGGTTGTCAATGTCCCCTACCCAATCAAAATCCACATAGCCTTGAATGCTGAGAGAAAATTGTGATCCAAACGAGTTACCATGATAACACAAAGCATATTATGACATGCCCTTCAAATATCTAAAAACTCTTCTCACATCATCCCAATGTGGCCTTCCTATATTTTCCATAAATCGGCTAAGAACTCCCACTACTTGGGCAATGTTAGGCCTTGTACATACCATTGCATACATTAAACTACCAACTACACTTGTATAAGTCACTCTGGTAATGTCCTCCATCTCAGTAGAATATTTTGGACAATCTTCAATAGATAGTTTTGTTCCCTACAAAACTAGAAAAACTAGTTGCTTGCAATCAGTCATACCAAATCTCTCCAAAAAAATATTAATATACTTACTCTAGCTGAGCCAAAGTTTCTACTCTTTCTATCCTTGGTTATTTTGAACTTTGCAGACAACTAAGATTTTATATCAGAAATCATAAACTTACTATTCCCTATAAACAACATATCATCAACGTAAGGGGAAATAATAAGAACACAATCACTTTCAGTCTTGCAGTGCACAAAATGATCCTATTTTGATCTTACAAATCCCAATGACAAAAAAAATGTTTCAAATTTCTAGTAGCACATTCTAGGTGACTATTTCAAACAATACAGAGATTTCTTTAACTTGCAAACTATATTTTCTTTACCTTTTACCACAAAGTGCTTAGGCTGGGACAATAGATTTCTTCTTCAAGATCTCCAAGAAGAAACCTTGTCTTCACATCTGTCTGTTCAACTTCTAAGTCATATGCTACTACAAGGGGCAAAATAAATATGATAGATGTCAACTTAGTTATAGGAAGAAACATTTCTCCATAATCAATTCCCTCTACCTGGGAATATCCCTTCACAACCAACCTTTCTTTATACTTTTCAACATTTCCATTCAGACTAGTCTTCTTCTTAAATACCCACTTACAGCCAACAACTTTTCTACCTTCAAGAAAGGGCATCAAACTACAAGACTCATTCTTTTCTAAAGATGCCATTTCTTCATTCACAACTTCCAAGAAAGAGTTTGAATCCAAGATTCTAATAGCCTCTTTAACAGTCTTAGGCTCATTAGTGTTAGTAATTAAAGCATGGACATAGTTCAAATCTAACATAGAAAACCCATACCTATCAGGTTGATGCTTTTCACATGTAGAGCTCCTCATGGGTTGAGGCTGATATTATGGTTCTCCTTCTTGTTCAAAACTCTCAGAGCTATTCGAGCTCTCCTTAAATTTAGGTACACTTTCAATTTGTTACTCCTCTTTTTTAGGTGTTAGAGGACTTTCAACACTATCGGTTTCCTCCTTGACTTATTTTGTTCTTGACTGCAGATCCACTGAAGAAGGTTTCAGTTCACAAAAGATTACACTTTTGTTGTATACCACCTTTTCAATCACATGATTCCAAAGCTTATATCCTTTCACACCAATGTTATATTCAATGAAGATACACTTAACAAATTTGTTCTCCAATTTAGTTTTCTTCTCATTTGACACATAAAAATATGCTTCGTAGCCAAAGACATGAAAATGTCTCAGACAGGCTACTTACCAGGCCAAGCTTCCATAAGAATTTTGTCAACAAGTGTTGAAGAAGGAGATTGATTTACCAAGTAAAAATTTGTAGCCATAGCCTTAGCCTAGAACTTCTACTCTAGACCAACACTACTCAACATACTTCTTGCTCTCTCCATCAATGTCCTATTTAACCTTTTGGCAACTCCATTTTGCTGCAAAGTGTAATTCTATGGTCTTTGAAACACCTTTCAAAATATGTAGAACAAAATTCACCACTATTATCTATCCTCAACCATTTAATTTTTTTTCAAGTCTTATTTTCAACCAAGTTCTTGAACTCTTTAAACCAACTAAACTCTTCTGATTTACTTTTTAGACAATATACAAATGCCCCTAATGAATAATCATCAATAAATGAAACATAATATCTTGATCACAGTAAGTAAGAAACATTTACTAGACCAAAAACATTAGAGTGAATATAATCCAAAGCACCAGAAGATTTGTGAGGAATAGAGTAAAATGAAACATGATAATGTTTTCCATATATACAATGTTCACAAAATTCAAATTCTAGGTTACAATCTTCAAACCCCTCAACTGAGTTTTTATTTTTCAAGGCTTTGAATCCATTCTCACAAATGTGATCGAGCCTACGATGCCATAGCATAGTCTTCTTTGTAGGAAGTTGAACTTTCAAAGAATTAGCCCCTATAGGAGCTTAAATATCCTTTACACGAACAACCTTTTGTAACTTTGTAGAGACATTGTTACATTGAACAATAAGTGCATTTAACTTGTTCAAAGTACCAATCCAGGCACCCCTAGATAGCACCATCAAGCCTCTAGTAATTTTGTAGCAATTTCTAGAGAATGAGACTTGTACTCCAACATCATTCAACTTATTTACAAAAAGTAAATTTCAAGCCATATTTGGTATATACATTAGGCTATCAATTCCCTTAATTCTTCCATCAGGAAACTGAATTTTGACTCTTCCATGACCAACTATTTCTAGAGATGAATTGATTGTAAATAATCCTTTCCACTATCATGTTCTTCATACTTTGTGAACCAATCTCTATGAGATTTCATGTGGAAAGATGCTCTAGAGTCTATTAACCAGACATCATCAGATGCCCGAGTTTCCAAGATTGCAATGAAGGCATCAACTTCGCTATGAGAAGAATCAATATCAGAAGAGTTCTTCTTCTTCTTTTTCTCCTCTTTGCAATCATTTTGGACATGACCAGGCTACCCATAATTCACACACTTCACCTTGGACTTCTTGCCAGGGGACTTTGATCTCCCTTCAAATTTAGATTTAGACTTCTTTTCCTTCTTCTTTTCTTTCTCCTTCAATTTTCCATGAACAACAAAAGCCTCCTTTTCCATCTCAGAAAATTTTCTTCTCATCTTTTTTGATAACAAAGAAGCCACCACATCTTCCATCTTGAAGGTGGTTTTCATGCTCTCAATCACCATCACTAAATGATCCCAAGAATCAGGAAAAGAACATAACAAGAGCATACAACGATCCTCATCATCTATCTTCACACTCACAGATGTTAACTGAGCAATAAGCATGTTAAAAGTATTCAGGTGATCAGCCATAGATACCCCTTCCTCCATCTTCAAAGAGTATAAATTATTCCTTAAGAAAAAATTACTCACCAAGGACTTACCCTGATAAATATCTCTAAGCTTCTTCCAAAGAGAAGATGTAGTCTTCTCTTCATGAATGTTTAGCAGAATCGAGTCTGCTAAATAGAGTCTTATCAACATTTTTACTTTTCTATATACAAGATCCCAATCTTTTTGCTTCATGCCCGAGGGTTTCATTCCAAACATAGCAAGCCAAAGATCATGATCCACTAATGTTTAGATCTTCCATTTTGAGTTTCCACAACTCAAAATTTCCACCATTGAATTTATTAATTTCAATATTTCTTGAAGTTCTTGCCATCTTAATCTGCAATCAAGATTACCAAGTTTCTACAAAACTCCCACTTCAGATTTGACACAAAAAGCCAACCCAACCCATAAGGATAACACAACTAGAGAGGCTTTGATACCACTTGTAAGGAAAGAATTTAGTGTGGAAAGAACTTTCCTAATTTCAATTCATAGGGGAATAATGCAGGAGTACTTTTAATTTCAAATTATAGAGCATTAAGATTCACACATAAAAGCAAAGAACATAATAGACAATAATATCAATAGAGAATGGACACCAAATTTAAATGGGAAAACTATTTTGGGACAAAAGACTACTACCACAGAAAGAACACTTTATTCATAGTGAAAAAAAATACAATAAAGTTATGGATTCTTTCTTCATAGGTATTTTTTCTCTAATAACACAAAACAACTATACAATCGGCCAACCACAGTAAATCACAACATTGTTACAATGTTCTTCTAACATACAATACACTAAACCGAGACCAATCTTTTTACTTCTCTCTCAACATGCAACATGAACTGGTTCGTCATTTTCCTGCTATATAACCTTTGACCCTTCAATTTCTAGGAATCTACTATTCAAATTGATTTAGTTCTCTGAACTACCAAGAAGCTCAACTATGGGAATTATCCCACATTGACGTGGAATATTAACAGTCATTAGTTTATAAACAAAAGCTCAAAGACTTTAGGTATCAACGAGTTAGTCCTCTTGTTACCAACTCACTCATACATCACTTGTGCAATTCTAGAGAATCAAGATGGGAATCTACAATATTTGCAACAAGTCTCCTAGAAAATATTTAAATATTTAACTCCCAACCTCCAAGTGGTCTTGACATCTATTGGCATCCAAGTCACCATTGTACAACTAACATCACCATCCACATAGATTGGTCCCACCAAACCATCGGCTTGTCACTCAATTAGAGAAAAAACAAACTTCACAACCCATAGTCAAAGGTTAGGAAATTTCCGAACACCGCGACACTAAAGTAGATCGGCCAGTCAAGAGGTTAAGTAAGTTTTGAACTTCACAGTAATGTTCCAAGGTTAGAGATTGCAGTGATCTCTTGACCAACACATTATTTCCTAATTATTATCTTTTAGAACTCCACGACACAGGTTACAAGATTCAATATTTGGGTGATAGGCTAACAATGAAGACCAACAAAGGGGAAATCCGCCAAGTCTTTAACAAAGGTTCAAGCCAACAAGTTGAGGCAAATTTTCCAAAAAAGAGGAGAGATAACCCTCAAATATATCCTCCAAATCTAAATTTTTAGATTCCACGAACAATGAATCAATGCTGGGAAAATAGGAATCCCAATTAGGAAGATAGTCATAATCTTGTTGCTAAAGAATAATGGAGGTAATGAATGAAGGTGGTTCAAATATCTTTGACAAAGAATCATGAACCTTTGAAGGAACCACAACCTTTAAAGGATCACAAGCATGTTTTATCTTCTCTAAAGAACAAAGAGACACACTAGTATTGGAAGGAGGGTTATTGAAAGATGGTAGAGTATTAGGATCTCTAAATGATTCTCAAAGGTAAGGCCAAAGAGCATAAGGGCTCTCAAAATGACAAAGTGAATCCAAAAGGTCCTTGTTATTTATATGCTCAACAATAACTCCATAAACTCTAGCCCTAAATTCTTTCCAAGTAGTATACCTACTACATGTGTCTGAACATGAACTTCACTATACAAATATGGCAATAGATTATCCTCACTAAGATGGGTGAGAACATCACTCAATTTCCTTTTGAAATTTCAAAGATAGTGCTTTCACAAGTATTAAAACTTCTAAAAAAAATTAAACCTAATTTGCAACAAAATTTGATGCAGCCCATTATTTGATCTCCATGTTGACTTTGAGCAACTCCATCGAGTGCACAAGCACTAATCACCACACACAAAATAGCCTCTACATGGCCTTTTCTCACACCATCAACATGGAACAAAGGGTATTTAAATGGCCAAAAAAAACTAGAGGCAACCAATGTGGGATTATTATTTGCAACCAAGTTAAAAAGCCAACAAAAATTTTTTACCCAACGAGAAAAATGGAAACTCTGAGCAAAATATTTCACAGAAAACTTTATAAAATATTAAGTTTGATTAAAATGTATGCCTTAGGAAAATATATTACACCTTCTTAGATGCAAATCATGGCCTCTCACAGAAGGAAATCAAGCCTCAGCCAAAAAAAGTAGCCCTCCAAAGGAAATTCATAGCCACCAATAGTTAAAAGAACGCTTCTACCAATGTTCAATCAATTTCTAACTAAAAAAATAAAAAATTCCTCCTTGCAAGCTCAGAATCAGCCTCACAAATTTTAGCACCCAAGATTGAAGGAGAAATCATGCGCCTCTTTAACAAAAAATTTGCAGCTTCAAACAATATTTCGCTCCTTTTAGATCATAGCCTCCAACAAATGAATTAGCCTTCTTTAGCAAAAAATAAAAATGTGCCCAAAAAAATGAAGATGATCCCAACACAAAAGAAAATAGTCTTACAATATTAATGTTTAGCAAACACCAATCAAGGCAAATTTTATTGTGCCAGCAGTAAGGAAATTAGGCTAGAAAAAAAATGAGTGTCTCTTCGCAGCCTTCACTCCACTCGCACTCTCCAAAGAAAAAAATGTGTGCACTTTGATCTAGAAATCGTGGCCTTTTAAATGAGAAAAGTTTTTAGCAATCACAAAAAAATTGCCTCTCAAGCAATCGTTCCCTCTATGAGGAAATCATACTTCACAAAGGAAGAAAATTGCACTAGCAATGTCAAAATAAAATAATCAAAAATAAGGAAAATAAGACAATTTTGAAATTTAAAAAATTTAAAATGTAGAATGGTTGGCTCTAATACCATGTAGGTGGAGACCAAGATCACCATTTGTAGAATAAACCTTCACAAAAAAGGAGAGAAGAAAAGATACGATATTTCATTAGAAAGAGAGTGAAAAATGAGATGATTAAATTACATAATGGTACAACCTTTTAAAGGAAAAAAAGGTAATGGGTATTAAATTTCCTAATACGGGAAAAAAATACCCAGAATAATTAATTAAACTATTCTAGATACCTAAGTAAGCTTAAGTGGGTAAATGGTAAAATCCATTTACTCCAACAAGAATACCTGCCATCAAGCATGAAATATTTCATGATAGCCAACACCACCTCTCTCCACAACTGTTTAATGGAATTCCTTTCATACCCATCACTTCCCACACACTTAAGCTTATCCCATTCCTTTCCCTTGAAAAAATTAGCCAAGGCGCACTTAGAGACTCCACACTCTTTGTAAAATTTATTTTTCTTCATGGATAAGCATGTGATTTCAAAAATTAATCCTTTCATGACATTCACCTCCACCCCCTAGAAGTGTAACATTCTATTGTTCCAACCCACCATAAAAACCTCAGTAATCTCTAAATCAAACCCATGCAACTTGAGCAAATAAAAGAAAACTCCACCTTTCTCCAAATGCTCCCATACTGCCTCATTGCCACTAAATTCTTCACAAGAGAATGACTTCAATCTACAATGATTTTCACTCATAGCTCCCATAGACAAACTCATCACAATCTTTGAACCTCATTCTAATGTCCATAAAAAACTAAGAGAGCAATCCAAAAGCAAGGCTTAAAAACGCCCATAATCTATGTTAGCCTAACATCGTAGGTATGCCCAACAGTAATACCCAATTCCATGAGCTCGTTTTCATAAAATATGCAATATTTACTCAAATGACCTAAACTCAAAGTTCTTAAACCAAATAAAGAGAAAAGTTACACCTATCTCTCAATGTTTCTACCACTATGACAAGGTAGTTCATCATGATTAATGATACTTTGGAGATTAACAAGAATGGAATCATACAAATTCCAACAATATGAGTCATGAAACCCACATTAGCAAACCTATTAGTAGGGGTATTTCCCTCATGGAATACATGTGATATTTTATAACCATCAAAGAATGAAGGATGGAGAGGGAATCTTCAATTGTATGTGTGTATGCGAGCGAATTTGCACCCTAAGTGCAACTCCCCTTTTTTCCTTTATACACTTTAGGAAACCAAAGTTGGAGGCTTAAATTTACTTAAGCCCATTGTTGGAAGTCTATGTGGAGCCTATTTTGCATGTTGGTGGAGGTGTTTCTGTCGGGGACACCAGCATGGCACGCAGATGTCCATGTGGCACACTTACGTCCCTACAGATTCCTATGGTTGAGCCAATAGAGGCATTACTCTTCCCATTGGTAGTGAAGTTGTAACTCATCCTTCTAACAACCAACCCGAATATGTTCGTTTTCTTCCTCATTCCTTCAAATTCACTCCTTCAACTTGCAGTCCAACTCTTGAGAACTCTACACAACATTCAATCAAACTCTTCAGTAGATCACACTCTCATTCTATCACTTTCACCAACTCACTTTCACTCACCTCCAAGCATTCCAAGCATTCCGTTGTAGTAACATCACACTCCATTGACTCGGTAGAGCACATTTGGGACCATGCCATTCACAGCAAAGGCTTGAGTTCCTCTCAATTCTCCCCCAAGTATTCTTGAGTGCTCTTGGTGGAGGCAGTAAGTTTCTCTCTCCTCTGCTCTATCATTTGGTGAGTAGCATAGTATTGCATTGTAGTGTTTTTTTTTTCATTACATTGCTTCTTTATCTTGTTCTTTCAATTGTCTATGGTAGTGGAAACACCTAAAATGGGATATGTCTAAGGCAGGCCCCTATATAGCCTCCCAACATTTTCTCTCTTGTTGTGTGTAGGTGGACGCACTTTGTGGAGCTAGTTGGCGAATAGGCTCTTCTATAAGATCATCTTTGCCACCTTAGCTTTGGTATATCTATTCTATCACTTCCATTTATATTTCTCATATTTTATAGTATTATTTTATTCTATTAGAAGTTGTTAAGCTAGGTTGTTAGTCACTTTAGTGATTCCAACCTTGTCTCTATTGTAATTTGACTGTATGGACTATAGCACACTTCTGAGACGCCAACGCACCGCACTGTCATCCGAGGTCCACACTAATGTTGTCAGCAAGAGAGCTTCCTAAGGCACAGAGTTGGACTCAAAAATTGACTTTCCTACCCCATCTTAAAACTTGGGATTCATGCGTGGTTGTAGGGTTCCATAATCCTCATCATTCTCATCCCCATACCCTAAACACTACACTTAGTTGAGGTTAGTTAGGGCAGCCTCTCGCATCTTCACCTTCGATGACCTGGGGTCTTACACACAGTGGTCCCCCTCTCTTACAATGTGAAATAGACCATGATGGAGGATTCACCTTCAAAAGATAATTAATTATATTAAGGGAATACCCTTCCAACCACAACTTAGTCATCCCAACCTCTTTAGCTAGGAGGATGCCATGATAGGAATGATTATTAGAAAGTGTTATATTTATGATAATCTTGTTAGAGTAGTCTTAAGTTTACTTAGGACTTCTAACATTATTAGATAGTTATTATTTAATGTTGTTAGATGTATTTTATTTTTTACCAGTAAAGTATTTTTGGTCGGTTGTTCCCGTACCTCATCACATCTAGGCTATTTTTTTTTTTGCTTAGTAAATAATTGCTTGTGGGGGAGCACACATAAAGTGAACAAAGTAAAAATTTGGATTGCTTCAAACCCAATATTAGGAAGCACAAAAACCTACTTTAGACCCATGAATGGGGAGAAAAAAAACATCAACACCAAACCAAATTTACCCTTGCCTATGGCTTATTCCATTCCTACCCATTACAGACAATGGAAAATCACAACTAAGGGGTAGGACCCTAAGCTTTTGACTGGAGCTATGAACTAGTGAAGCCTCATGTAGAGGACCTCATCTCTAATATGTCCATTTCTCCTCCTCTTGTCCCTCCCTCCACCTTGGAACCTTTAGCATGTGTACCCCCTTCAACTGCCCCTCCACCAACATTGCTTCCCCACCATCTATCGCTACCATCTTTGAGCAATCTCTTTTTGGAGAAGAGACATGGTTACTCTTTCCTTCCACCTTTCGCTCCTTTGATATTGACCTTGAAGCCTTTTGGTTCTTTAGATGTTTCTTCTTTTCTATCTTTGTCCAAGATTGTTTTGGCTATTTAGGAGAACAATCAAATTACATTGCTTTGAAATGAGATGCCAATGAAGATGCTCGTGGTTTGGGAGAAATCTCTAAGTTTGCAAAAGGAGTGGTTGCAGGAGCAAAAAAAATGTCTCTAGATGAGCGAAAGACACCCCACTAAGTATTTGGCAGATCTAAATAGTAATTATTTGGAACGTTTTGAGATATTGTGGAACATTGAGGAAATTATGACTCACTTTGAGAGCTAGGTTGTATAATATAATGTTTGGGTTCAACCCCAATCCATCAGGTGGGCCTACCCCCAAAATCTCGCTTATGGGTGTATACCTTTTGACATTGGAGTGTTAAATGGTCAATTGCAAAGCATTTTCTGCAATGAAAAGAAACTCTTCCATAATCCATAGGCTACTTCCAACACCAATCACCCACCTTTAATGCAATCTCTGCTGGTAGGCCATTGGAAAGGTCCATTTCCACATAGATATGCACATAGGTGAAACTTTGGTATTTCAATGTTTTTTCTGAGCTGCAATGAAACTTTCTTAACCCATTGCCAATGGCTTGCAAGCAATCAAATTCCCAAAAATTGAAATGGAAGATAAGGCAATCGCACCCAAAAAAAGGTAGTGGAGAATGTTTCAGTTCTTGGATCAAATGATTGGTACCTATGTTTCATGAGAGAAAGTCACCTTGATACACCATGGACCATTTTTTAGCACCCACTCTTTGTCGTCACTAGATTTAAATTCAATAATAAAAAATCCTCTAGCATAGAGAAACATACAAATTTCTTCCTCCATATTATTCCAGGTTTCAAAAATCCAGAAGTGCAAATCGTATAATTTCGGCCATACCTTAGTGAATCTACAAATTATGACATTTGTTTGTAAGAATTCTTCTCGATCTTTAACTATCCCATCCATCCGGATTTCAAGTGTAGAGGCCGCGTGGGAAACCCTAATTGCAGGTCCCTTATGCATAGAGGTTGCGATCCCATCGAAGCCCTTTGGAGATGACGGTTGGAGAGGCACAACATCCTTCTACCACACGTCGTCTGCCCTAATCATTTGGCGCAAGCCTTGTGGTTGGGTAGGTTGAGTATTCGCAGGGTTGTCCTGTACCACCTTCGTGTATTTACGCCCATCATTGAGAGGATTCCGGTTGAGAGCAGCAGTCGCCCTTCCATCGAAACCCTGACGCAACTCCTTGGAGCCTTCTTCCCCGCACGACTTGAGCGGAGCAGCAGAGACAGGAGCCGAGCAAAGCATGGCGGAGCCAAAAAAGATATCATATTACATCCAAACTATTAATCTCTGGGTTTGAAAATGAAATTATAATTATATATATTAAATATATTTAAATAACAAATGTAATCCGTTATCTATTATCTTTTATGAACATTGATTTGCAACTTACATGTATTCAAGGAAGAAATTGCTCAATAATAGGAGAAAAACCCATTGAAGTAGAAGTCAAATATCACTCAATTTAGTCTTATTACAATTTTTCTACCTATTTTTTTGGAAAAAGAATAATTTATCCAATGATGATACATAAAAATTGTTTATTTTCTTATTGTGTTTAATAAATGTTCAATTTGAATCATTAAAATATTTAAAATTTAAAGTAAATTTTTTAGAGCAATATCTTCATATTTTTTATTACTGTAAACTAAAGAATTGTATAAATTTCCCTCTCCGTAACTAATAAAATGAGAATCAATATTGCGTATACTCATGGAAAGTGCATGAAATCACTGGGCAACATGAAAATTTAATGACATTTCTATACGAGAAGCGAACATAGATAATACATGAAAAACAGAAAGAAATCATGGAAAGGGCATGACAATTATCAAAGTAGCCGATAATACGAAAAAGAGGTGAAATAACTTGTATTCTGCGGTTCATGCCTTTGATACTTTTATTTATATTTACCTCTTCCTTGAGATGAATTATAATAGTAAATTGAAATATATGGTAGTGCATAACATGCTCTATCCACAAATATGCTTACAGCAATGGGAAGACTCTCCACAGTATCTTCTCAAATGTCTCATGTGAATTTGATTAAAATATTGTTTGATTAAATTAGGATGGAAGGAATTGGAAAGAAAAATGTTTTGTATTTGTTACTCACTCTTTTGAAGAGGAGTTAAAAAAAATCCCGACTCTTCAATGAAACAGTGAATGGATAAGCTCCTCACCATTCACTGCCGTGGGTTGTGTTGAGCCAGACCATAGTCCTGGAGAGCTTCAGATGTTGGTTACGTATTTGCATGGCATAAAGGTCTTCAACATTTAGAATAGGCAAGATCACTTGAAGACCATCTTCTCTTCCTTTCTCTTATCTTTGCTATAGCAGAGGCCCTTTGTTTATCATCGCCCTTGTTTATTGTCTGTCTATAAAACTGTATTGCATTGCATTTGCGATTCAAATGAACAGTAGAGAAAACCACTCATTCACCATTTGGTCTTGTTTATGGTTTGAATGCTAGACTTCTTCAAAATAAACTGCTAAAGATGTAGATGAAACTAGAAGAGAAGCTCATGACAAAAATGCAAAGATACAACTGCAGTCAAGCATTTTTGATAAAAGTTACACAGTAATTTTAAAATAGCTGCATTCATTATTCATTTCTATTTAAAATATTTCATTGCGTTCTATTTTTAGTGCCTTTTATGTATGTACCACCTATAACTACTATACTTCAGAATTATATTATAAAAAATAGGTTTAATTGAAAAGGCATAATTTAGAATTTTACTATAGTCTTTTACAGTCCTTTAAATGGATAAATAAATGCCAAGGTTTTGTCATAATACAATTTTTAAATAGAAAGCTAACGATGGGAAGTCCATTCTTCTGAACAATATCAAAGACATGATTTACAAATTTTGATTAGAAAATATAATATCAATTATTTGATGTTCTATCACAATTTAGTTTTGTAGTTTTTATCTTATTAACTTATATTCCATTCAAAATATTAAATAATTTATAAAGAAATGATACTAATTAAATAACTAAAATAATAATAAAAAAGATATTAATTTCAATGATATTTTTATGGAAAACATTACATGATTTTTTGAAAAATTAAAATATATATATATATACTTTAAAATATATTAGATGGCTCTAGACAAAGTCTAGCAATTCAAAAGTCACTGCCATGATAAATTCATCTTAATGAAAATTCACCATCAACAATTCAAAATTCACCGTCTAGCAATTCAAAATTAACCGCCATGACAAATTCACCTCAATGAAATGGAAATTTAATAAAATTAACATTTATATATATATATTTGGAAGACTTGACATTTTTTTGCAAACAAATAGTTTATTAATAAAGAAATAGATTGAAAAATCTTTTCATTTTTATTATCATAAATAAAAATTTCTAATTGTATATGCAATGAGCAATGGTAAATTACTGCTGGTGAATTTTCTTTGAAGTGAATTTGTTATATAGTGCACTGAGAATGGTGAATTTTTCAAGAGTCATATTAGATGTATTATTTTTTTTAATTATTTATAATAAATTAAATAAATCCTAATATAGATAACAATTTTATTTATTTATATATATATATATATATATAACTTATTATAACAATTTAGCTAAATTGCTAGTTTTAAATAAGTAATTTTTTTTAACATGGTTTGAATAAATTAGGATGGAAGATGTTTGGAAGAAAAATGATCTAAGTTAGTCACAACCTTTCTAAGAATGAATATTTACAAACAAATGCAATGAAGGAAGGAAAAACTAACTTTTTCATGGAAAAAAATGAATATTTTTAGAAAGTGTTTGTATTTATGATAATATAGATTTAAATTGATAATATTTTCAAGTGTGATATTTATGATAGCATATTGATAAGTTTTAAAATTTGTATTTAAAAGTAGTTTAGAAATAATTAATTTATTAATGATGTCTATTTGATTTTTAAATATTATTTGTAAGATTAAATATTTGGATTCTCATTAAGACTATTTTATTGTTTTAAAATAAAATTTTAACTAAGCTCTTTTGTTTAAAAATTATTTATCTAAAATACAATTTTTTTATTAGTAAATTACAATCTATTGGATTGTTCCTTAATATATATTAGATAAAATATTACATTTATATTCATGGTTTATGGAGAGAAACTTAGATTTCTTTCGACTAACAAGGTTGTATCACAAAAATATTGATATCAAATTAAAAACACATACCTCTATATATCATATTGTAATCTAGTATATCAACCTAAACAATGACTATAAATAGAGTTGAGGACACTATATTTAATTTTCAACTTCAACAAGCAACTAGAAATTTAACCTTAGAGTTTCCTTGGAGGGAATGAAATCAAGTTCCTTCTGAGAAAATTTGGGCCCATCGTAGTCTTCATTCAACATCCCACTTATTTAAGTGGTAGATTGGTTGTAACAAAGGGTGTCCAAGGATTGAAGAGATTTTATTGTCCACAATGGGAAGAATTGCACCCTACATTAATGATTATAGAATATTTCCAGGGCCTCCCAAGAACTACTTGAAGATTAACCTTGTTTTCGTTATTTCAACTACATCTTTTCTTTTCTCCAATTCCAACAAGGTAGCCACACATATTGAGGAAATATCTAAATTAACCCTATGACGACACATTGTCATCATAAATTCATCTCCTAACACCCACTTGGTAGAATGAAACATGAATTCTTGTTTCAAAGATGACCCCCATAAAATTGTTTTCCTCTTGCAACAAAGAAAACAAACCAAAGAATCCATTGAGGAATACTATAACATGTCGAGAATGTTTTACCCTTTGATTTTTACCTATGCTTTTATCCACATGTGATTAGTTCAACATAAAGCAATAAATTTTTTCTTTTATATATCAATAAAAAGATTCACATTCAAAATAATCCCATTTCAAACTTCCATTACATTCATAAGAAAACATTACATAATCCCAAGTAACCATTTTATATTACACAATCCCATGAAAAGATAACATTTTTCCATTTACAATTCTATAAAGATAGAGATACATGAATACATGCATCGCTTCCAAGAGATTTTAATTAAATAGAGATACAAATGGTTCAGATGTGCTTACTAGCATACATCCTTGAATTTCAATAGCTACCAACTGTATGAGGGAGAGTATCACCCAAGCACTCTTCCTCAAACCACAGACTTATTGTGATCTCCCACACATCTACCTAACTGGTAAGATGGCCCTACCCTTTGATGAAGAGATTAGTCTAGCAACCTCATAATAATAGTTTTTTTTAGCATGATTTTGTTTCCTACATAACTAAAGCTACCATACATTGGCTACAACCTACATTCATGACATTCCTAGCTTAATTATGCAAACTTAGCTCACAATGAACCGACAACTATAATCAATGGCTACTTACACTACTTTAGCCAAATATTTAATATATAAATAGAATTGCTCAGTACTTCAAGTTAGTCATCTGTTTAGCCACGCCTTAGCTTGATTTTGTATATGACCATTCATACTTCTTCCAATCATAATATAGTTTCAATCCAAAATTTGATGACCTAACTAGGTGACCACTAGATTATTCCCATCCATGGATTATCCTAACCCTGGGATAAACCAAACTAACCATACATATATAATATTACAAACTAACATTATCAACATAGTACCTTGAGATAATAATATTTCTCATATTTCATACTTTATGCAAGCATACATACATTCTATGACAACCTAGGTATTAAACTAATATGTATTGATTATCTCATATAGAAAATACAACCATACAATTTCCAACATAAGGAATAAATATAAATGAAAGTATCAACCATCATGGTTTCACCGAAATAAGAATTCACCAAAGACTATGCAAGCTGACCAAATATGAAATAATGAAAGTTTAAGCAATCACAACATATAATTCATCTTTTCCTCAAACACTTTCATTCATAAAGAAATATGATTTCAACATAAAAGAATAGAGAAGTAAAATCAACATACCTGGAATTATAGTTTTCAATAAAGATATTGTCTCTAAACCTTAACTCTCATAGTCACACTTGTTACTCATTCTATGATCAATAAGTCTCCAATCCTAGCCTTTCTCAAAACTCTGAAAAACTACAAACTCGCAAAGCAATCTCTCTTTTCTCACTAATGCACTCAATAACCTATTTGCATAGAAAACTACAGCAACGAACTTCAAAAGAATGACCAAAAGACTAAGAAGTCTCCTCTACTTATACTAAAATCTAATAAATTTATTGCTAAAAACTAGCTATATAATGTGTTGCCTTTTCTCTTCCAATTTCCACCAATTAATAGTAGAAACTATCTTAACCCCTAAATGAGTCAACTAAGCTATTGAAAGTGAAATTTAGTTTCTCAAATAGTTAATATGCAAACACATAAACAATCCAAGCATTTCCAAACTCTCATTTATGGTTGAATTTCCTTCTTTTAACTACCAACAACTACTAATTTATTGAGTCAAATCACATAAATGTTTACCTATAGGTTTCATATTGTAGACTAAGTGGACTTCCTCCAAGCTTGAGCCAACTCATGGCTATTTGACTAAGTCTTATGACTTATCAAGGTTTTGCACAATTCAAAGACTTCTATTTGATACAAACTTCATATATATGGCACCACCCTTTACATAATACATTTCATTTTAAATTGTGTGCTTGTTTTAATATATACAACATTTAAATGCATCGTTTCACTTTGCATAGCATAAATTATGTGCTCCATAAACTTTTCTAATTAATTTTCACTTTATAAACAATGCATTGTACACTATGCACTATTTATGTGCTTTAACTTGCATTTAAGTATTTTTACATATGTGTAGCATATGATTAAATGTTACTTGGCTTTATACATCCATTTTCTATTAATATGGTTTACATTACATATGCACCAAAGTTTAATTTTTAACATTTAAAATATACATATCAATATTATATATATATATATATATACATATTAAAATCTTCAATTGATATTTAAATATATAAAAATTATACAAACACACACATATATATGTATGTATACATGTATACTTAACGTACTCATGAATATACATATATATTAGTATATATATTATATACATATATCATTATGTTTTTGAAAAGGAAAAAATAGGTTTTATAGGGACCTGAAACCATAGAGTTTAAACAACAAAAGATACAAAATAAGTCCAAACAAGTAGACAGCTGTCCCAAAAAGGAAACGATGGCACAAAGAGACAACAGGGCCCAAAAAACCAGAAACAAACACCACCGCACTACTCAAAGGTGTTCAACAACTCCTCAGCCTCCTTTTCAACATCCTTCATATCCTGTAACCCCTGCTTGAGGATTTGAGCCATATGTGATGAAGTAGGGGTTTTCCTCTTAGTGTTAGCCCAAGTATGAGTCAAATTCCCTTCACCAACAAATCTATAGCAAACTTTTTCTGCATCCAAATCCACAACCAGTGAACCCTTTTGATTTTTTTCGAGCTTTTCCACCATAGCATTGATGATGATGGTGTTATGCCTGGCAATTTTGTGATTTTTTTCCATATTGGCCCTAATATTTTGGCCTATCTTAGACATATTGCACTCGATACTAGTCAATCTTTCCTCCTACGAAAGTTGTCTTTTCCTTGGTAAGTGGGTTTCCTGTCCTTCATTCTCTTTATGACTCCAGCTAATCTTCTGCTCCAAATCCATGACCATGTTGTTTAGATCTATATTACGGCCTTTCAAATCACAGACTTCCTTCTAGGTCAACTTGAGAACAGTGAAAAGGCCATCCATACTTTTTTTCGCCACACTCACAATGTCCTCAGGTTTGAGCTTATTCAAGGCTGAATTAATTTCATCCTAATTAGGGGAATCATAAGGGGCATTCCCAAATTTTCTAGACACAGGGGCACTAGTGGCTGACTCCTTACTGACCATAGGTTTATCAGAAAGAATTTTCATGGAATTCCCAGAATACAAGACAAGTTTTGTCATAGAGGTACCTTTAAGACTAGAGACCAAACCCAAAGTAGGGCAGCTAGGAGATGGCTGGGGATTAAGATAGGGTAGCGAAGCAAAACCTGGGCTAGGGCACTCATGCAGAGGCTGCAACTTAGGACATGATGGTGGAGCAAAATCCTTAAGGGCATTCCAACAAGACTGAGACTGGGGAGTATAGGTATTAGAACTATCATGGGTACAAGCAGGGGGGCCGGGGATTGTTTTCCCTACTACTTTCTATATCATCATCATCCAATTCTCCAATATCAACAATTTTAGGCAAAGTAGGTAAATTTTGATAATGCTCAAATATGAGCCTAATGAGACCAGGGTGAATAATAACATTCCTCCTAGGGTTTCTTTCAACTTCATCAAGGCAATTCTTCAAAGAAGAGAATAAGTAAAAAGGCAGAGAGATATGAACCTTGTGACAAAAGTGGTTTAGAATGGAAAAGTGGTAACCATACACTCTAGTGAAGTGCACGTCAACCATGATATACTCCATAATAACTCTTAAAACATTTCTCCAGATAGATTTGATGGACTCCACATCAAAGTAGCTATTGGCTACCTTAACCAACTTAGCCTTCTCCTTGTCTTTTTTAGGAAATAAAATGACTGCTTCATCAGAGAATCGACGGTCCTGATAAAATTTCACACCCTCTGTTGAAAGACCAGTTATCTCACCGATTAAATCCTCATTCAGCTTAACATTCCTGCTAAACAACACAATCTCACCATTTTTCCATTTTTTTACAAAATAGTCCAGCATCCCCTCGTCAGTACCATGGATCTTTTCCAAATACGGGACTAAGCCTCCCTTTTCAATTCTTTCCCAAGCTTTGTCTTTCTTTCTATGCTCCTTAAAACTGCTCGGCTCCACATGTTTTCTTTCTCCCCCCATTTTCAAAGCCCTATTAAACAACACCCTACAGTTGCTCTGGGTCTCGATTAGGCATATTTTATCAAACACCCAAAAAGTGTGCCAGAGACTTTTCTTGAAAAGGAAAATGATGTCGGTCCCATCAAATCTAATGTTCATCGATTGGTATATATGTATACAATATATACATGTCGTATATGTCCAATTAAAATTCTCATGCATATGATATATTCATACATGAGTATGTGTAATTACTTCTAGCTATGAATACACACATATGTATATACTAAAATGTATAAGTTGTTGCAATCACATACATATATACATATATACATTCGATGTATATATTCATTGATTAATACATAAATATAAAATACATGAAGAGGAACTTATACTCAATACAAAGATTAGTCGCATGATCCAAACTAGGAAACAATCATAAAATCAAAGACCAAAATCAAAACCATAACAAATCATCCCTAAACTATGACTGAGGGTTTACTTACCAATTCCCAAACTAACTTGACTCAACTTGACCAAACTAGGATGTGAATTTGTGATAGCTCAAATAGGCATATTAAGGGTTACCAAATCAAGATCTTCTCCTGAGTGATACTCCTCCTTTCTGGAGGTTTGATCTTTTCCTACATCCAACTTAGTACATCACAATAGTAGTTAGTTGATAACATCACATTAATATGCATCAAATATTTTAATCTTCAAATAATTTAAAGTATCATATTGCATAACACATTCATTTATCACATTTCCCATCAAAATATACAAAACATAATCATATATTAAAGATTTTTAATTCATCAAGTAATAGTAAATAGGTAATAACACAATGGGGTGTAACATATTCCCCCTCCCCTTGTGAATCCTCATCCCCAATGATCTTAAATATCAACATAAAAATAGAACATAACAACATAACAATATGTTTTTTTGCTCTATCTTTGTATGTTTAAACTTTGTGGTTTCAAGTCCCTGTAAAACCTGTTTTTTCCTTTTCAAAAACAATATGTTTTTTAAGAATTTTCAATGTCGAGAATTTAACATGAGGAAACTTTTTCATCTCAGCATAGTTCTCCTAAGTGGAAAAATATTTTGCATACTGATCCTACTAGACCATGCATTACAAAACCTCTCTATTTCATAGGTAAAGCCTATGCATTTCATGTACTCTAAGATGATTGAATGATACCACTCCTAGGTCCTATACCCATAAATCATTCCAATAAATAACATGATTATCCCTTGGCATAGGGTATGTGCAAGATCATCATGGAAAAAATAGGCCCTTAAGTAGCCAAAAAACCAAAAAAATCAGAGTTAGGAAACTTGACGTAGAAATTTGAATAAGTTATCTATATTATTTCAAAAATATGTAAGAAAAAAATCTGTAGAAAATTGAATGTACTTTCTAAACTACTAGGTTTAAAAAAAAAAATCTATTTGGTGAAAATTTGAAATTTCAATGCAATGGTACTTAAATTTCAGGGAAAAAATAAGAAGTAGGTGTCTGTTTGACCACCCTAACCACAATAAAATGATAATATTTTTTTATAAGATTTTAGATATAAGTAGACTCATTCCCTGATGTGATGCATATTTTTTTGTAATTTTTTTCCAAGCAAATAATTAATTATGAATTTTTTATTACAACTTCTACAAAAATATAAAAACTCGTATGTCTAACCACCTTAACTTGGTCAAAACTTCATGAAATTCAAATTTTCTTTTTTTTAATCCTATAGTATGTGAAGCATAGAATGTGACACATATTTTGGATTCAAAAAATGTGATATCATTTGAAAGCTATAGATGTTTTTCAATCAGCCTATCAATTGGGATTTTAGTTCTAATTTGAATAGAAAATGAATAAAATTTACTTATTAAATTTAAATTAAAGCATAACTTATATCAGTGGAAAGCTGAGAATCTCATTTAAAAACCTTTTTTCATTTATTAATTTTGGGTAAAAAAATAGTCATCAGCTACATACCCATCATACTGCCACTTTTTGGCCCATCATGACCCTACACATACACCATATACTACTTAATGTATGACACGTGAAAGATATTTAGCATCTTTACAAGCACTGGTGGAAAAGCAATTTGGTAAGTTGAAGGGTGATGATATTCTTCCTTCACTCTTTGACATTTTAAGCAACTTACTACAAATCTTGTATCATCCCTTTTCATTCCTTTCCAAAAATAAAATGGTTGTACATCAACCAAAAACTTAGTTACTCCAATATGTTTAGAATAAGGTATAGTATGAACTTCTTTCCACACTATATTCCTTAGTTCCTCAATATCAGACACATAGATTTTTCCCTTAAACCTTAATAAACCATCAAGTTCAAAGTGAAATCCTTCATACCTTGGGTCTTGTGGACTGTCCAAAGTCCTTTCTTGAATTTTTTATAGTACTCATCACCTTTGGATTTCTACAACAATTGAACCTTGAAATTATTTTGAATTGATATCAATGGGGACATATGTCTCCTATAACTTAGGGCATTGGCAACTTAGTTTTGCTTTCCTTTGATATAGTTTATATTAAAATTATAATTAGATATCAATTCAACCATATTCTTTGTTATGCATTCATATTTACTTGGGTAAATAAATATTTCATACCATGATGATTGGTATTCAATTTAAAAGTTTTCCCCAATAGATGGTGTCTCCACATTTGTAATGCATGGAAAATTACTATTGATTCCAAATCATGTGAAACATAGTTTTTCTCATAGGGCTTCAGGTTTCTAGACTCATCAGATATAAATCATGCATCTTGCATCCATACTCCACCCAAACCTTCTCCTATATCATATGTGATGACAAAAAAATCACTATCTAGATTTGACACTTTTAATATTGGAGCTATAGTCAAATTCTCCTTGAGTTGGTCAAATGTTGCCTGACATTTCTTTGACCATTCAAAATTCTTCCATTTCTTTGCAATGAATTGATAGAAAAATCTATTCTAGAAAATTTTGCTACAAAATTTTGATAATAACCAACTAGACCCATATAGCTTCTAACTTTTGACATATTCTTTGGCACTAGCCTTTCAAGCATTGCCTTTTTTCCTAGATCAACTACAATCCCATCTTGATTGAAATCACATGACCTAGATACTATACTTCCTTTTGAAAGAGGGTACATTTAAAGATTTTTCCATATATCTTATACTCTCATAGATATTGGAGAATAGTCCCTAGATGTTGGAGATGTTCTTCTTCATTCTTAGAGTATATAAGAATATTGTCCAAGAAGACCAACTTGAACTTGTCTAGACATTCTATGAATACATTTTTCATCAAGTTCTTGAATGTTGTAGGTGAATTGATTAGACCAAAAGGTAGAAGTGTGAACTTGTAATAACCATACCTAGTCTTGAAGGTTCTTTTGAAAATACTTTCATCCTTGATCCTTAGTTGATGATATCCTCACCATAGATCAATCTTTGAAAACACTATCACTCCTCACATTTTATCAAAGATATTGTCAATATGTGGTAATGGATACTTATTCTTTATTATTACTTTGTTAAGCAAGTGATGATCAATGCACAAGTGCAACGTACCATCCTTCTTCTCCATGAAGATCACTAGCCCTCCTTAGGGTGGAACACTAGCACTAATCAATTCTTTGGACAACTCCAATTGATCTTTTAGCTCCATTAACTCTATTTTGGTCACCCTATATGGAAATTTTCATATAGGCTCTGACCTTGAAACAATATTTTTGGAGAAATCAAACACTCTTTTGAGAGGTAATCCAGGTAATTCATCTGAAAATACATCCATAAAGTCCCTCAAGATAGGATACTTCTCCATATTCAATTTTTCTTATTCCACCACCTTTCCATCCTCATCTTCTTGAAGATCTTGGGGTCCATAGTACACTACATCATCTTGAGAGATGAACTTATTGCATTCTTCAATATTTTCCATTTTCATAGAAAAAAGTTGTCATCCTTCTTCTTAGCTCTATGCAATTTTATTGCATATATTTTCCACAACTTGACTTATCTAGGAATTTTTTAATGAAGAAGACAACTAAGAGAGGGGGTGAATTCATTGTACCTAAGAACTTTAAAACACTAATTAATATTTAGATCGACATTTATTCATTAGACCCCTAGTTTTTTTATGATGAATTATCATAAAAATAAAATAATAGAAAAAAAAACAAATTAACACCATACACAAGAGAACACCATATTTACATGGAAAAATCAAGAAGGGATTTAAAACCACAGTGAGGATTAGATCACAATATAAGTAATATCAACATTGAATACAATAGGGCTCAGTGCTAGAGGGCTCACTTCCCTAAGAAGAAATGCTCACTGCCATAATAGAAAAGAAGATATAGAAGAAATGTTACACATAGAAAAGCATCTCAATGCAACAAGGAAACCACCATAATGACATCAAAACCTTCACAATCTAATTGAAGAATTGTAGCCACCTTCTACTCACTACATCTAGTAAACTAACACTTTAAATTTCACATAACACTTCTCAAGTTTATACTCTAACACATTGAACTTTACATCATTCAAATCTCTCACTTATATTTTAATATCCTTCAACAACTCAACTCATACTTATACTGTCCTCAACCTTGAAACCTTCTCGAAGGTCACCTATGCACCTCAAATGTGCAAAATCAAATTAGGTTCATGCCAAAACACTTCTATGGTGGATAGAAGTGAAATCCAACCACACAAAATGTTAATTGGAACCAAAATAAACAACACCACTCAACCACATTATTCCTCAAACAATAATTATCCATCACATGTAGTGTAAACACCATGTCAGTCGATATCCATGCAAACACCATTAAAATTTTAAGTACATGCTTCATAAAACCCAAGGATGAATTGTGAACCACACACCATACTTGAACATGATCTCGAAAATTCTTCAAACACCCTAAAATCTAACAAACTCCTTTGCAAAAAATTCCACTTGAAGAGTGTACACACCCAATACACTCAGATAGCTCTGCCTTACACTGTTACTTGAAAACTTACCCTAAAGCACCAAATCTTAAACCCTCTTGAATGAAGTAAACTATCAACACCATCAACACATCTTCAAAATCACAAGACCTAGAAAAAAATACAAAGAAATGCGGAGCAAAAACATTTCTCCCAGAAACCTCTTCAATGCACAGTCACACACTCATGAACACAACTTCTTACATGCACAACAATCCAACATACCAACTCTTGAAGACAAAACCTCTAAAATACTCTCACCAATAGATCAAAATTGCAAAGGTAGATATTCAACCTAGAAGAAATATAGAGCAAAACCAAAACACAACTCTATCACCTAGAACACCATTGCAACACACTATTTCCTCTTTTTATAATTTTTTTTTAAAATAACTTGGAAACGAGGAACTAGAGACACATTATCATCATCTTCAATGCATCCATGTCCATTGACAAAATCTTATCAAAGAAAAACTAGAGGTCGACACTAGTAGCTTTACTAATGACAACATAATGCAATTAATCAAAGCATGGATAACATCAACTACTCATACTCTTTCAATACTCATATCAAACAATAGACATCAATGACAACATAAAATTGTTGACATCGGTGACAACAACTCTACTCCATACCAATTTCCTTTTCTCTTTTCTCTCCCTTTGTATCTTTTCTTATTTACTTGTTTCTCTCTTTCTCTCTAATGACTTGTTCCTTTCCACATGACTTTCACTCCCCTTATTAGTTATTATTTTTCACATGTTTCTCTCTCCCCCTTTGACATCAATGGAAAATGACTTAATATTTTTATTATTTATTCTCTTCCTTTGATATCAAAAAACCTTCTAACTACTACTTTGCAACACCTTTCCTTTACTGCTTTGAATACTCCCCCTTAGTAGCACACACCAAACTATACCAAATCAAGAACCACTACAAAATGACAACACACACCCTTCTTACTACAATAATCTATAATGCCACTACCTACTCCCCCTAAGAGGTAGCCACCAACATCAGTCTATAACAAAGAATGAATCTTGAGATCCACTGGATTGATGCATCTCCTTGTGCATCTATTTCAAAGGAGGGGAAATAACCCCTAACTTCTCATGGAGATACACAAAAGTATCCTTAGGAAGATCCTTAGTGAATATATCAACAATTTGATGCTTTGTAGGAACATATTCAAGCTTCACTTCATTCTCCATAACCTTCTCTCTCAAAAAGTGATATCTTATTGAAATATTTTTTGTCTTTGAATGCATCATTGGGCTCTTTAAAATAATTATTACACTTAATTATTGTCACAAAAACAAGTAGGAAAAATGTAAGATAATTAAGAAAAGCTATTATGATAGAGAAGATGCAAGTATTTATAATTATGAATCTGATTATGGAGATTATGACGATGAATGCTTGTTCATGGCTTTAAAAGATGAATTTAATTCTACTAACATTAATAGATTTATGAAGGAATTCCCTCTAGAGAGAAAGGATAATTCTAGAGTTACTTTGGTATCTACTTTTCATGATAGATAGGATAAGAAATATTGGATCATTGATAGTGGTTGCTCTAATCATATGACCAAAGACAAGAGTAAGTTTGTTAAACCTGAAATGTATGATGGAGGACTTGTTAGACTTTGAGATGATTCAGGTGCTAAGATATGTTGAATAGTTTTAATTAGTTTTGATGGAAAGCATAATAAAATGTTTACTATGTTGAGGTTTTAAAGCATAACCTCTTTAGTGTTGGACAAATGTGTAGTAAAGGATACAATCTTATATTTCAAGAAAATGTATGTGAGATCAAAAAAGGGTTTAGAACAATGATTTATACTGGAAGAAGGATAGGTGGAAATGTTAATCATCTCAAGGGTGTTGATGGTAATTGTTTTATGACTAAAATTAATGAAATTTGGTTATGGCACAAGATGATATGTCACATTAATTTTGATATTTTCTTAAGAATCGGTTTTAAAATTCAAGCAGTGAGAGAACTACCAAATATTGCAAAACCTATCAATGTTGTTTGGAAGGATTGTCAGGTTTGAAAGCAAACAAGAGGAAGTTCCAAAGGAAAAGAACAATATTCTAGTAGATTACTAGAATTGGTGCATATAGATCTTTTTGGTCCTACAAGAGCAAGAAGTTTTCAAGGTGATAAGTATTTCATGCTTTTTATTGATGATTATTCAAGAATGACATGGGTTACTTCTCTTAAAGAAAAATTTGAAGCCCTAGATACATTCAAAGCTTTTAAAGTTAAGGTTGAGAATGAAATGGATATGAAGATAAATTTTTTGAGGTATGATATAGGTGGAGAGTTTACCTCCAATGAATTTAACATTTTTTTAGAGAATCATGGCATAAAGAGGCATTTATCTACCCCCAGGACTCCTTATAAAATAGAATGGTTGAAAGGAAAAACATGACTATTCAAGATATTGCAAGGACTATGATGAAAGAAGATAACCTATCAAAATTCTATTGGAGAGAAGTAATTCATATTGTTATTTGCATAGTTAAAAGAGTTCAAGAAAAAGAAAACAACACAAAGACTCCCTATGAGTTGTGGTATGGAAGGACACCTATTTCCAAATTCTTCAAAGTGTTTGGAAGAAAATTTTATACTAGAAGTGATGAAGAAAATTTGGGAAAGTTTGATGCAAGGTCTAATGAAGAAATCTTCCTTGGATTTTCTACTAAAATAAATGCCTACCGGTGTTACACCAAAAGATTAAGAAATATTGTTGAAAGTGCAAGTGTCAAGGTTGATGAATATTTTCATAACTCTATGGTGATAGATGAATATGAATTAGATGAGTCTGGTAGTAGAGAAAAAGAAAAATCCAAGGAAAATGAATATGAAAGCTATTGAAGAAAAAGAAAAATCCAAGGAATATGAATATGAAAGCTATTGAAGAAGAGGTAATTTTTTTTTACTTTCTAAAGTTGAACCTAAAACAATGATTGATGCATACAAAGATGAAAATTGGATGAAGCATATGCAAGATGAACTATTGCAAATTGAGAAAAATCAGACTTGGGAACTTGTCCCACGACCAAAAAATAAGAATATAATTGGATCTAAGTGGGTGTTCAAAAAAAAATTGAATGAGAATGGTGAAGTGGTAAGAAAAAAAGAATGGCTTGTGTGTAAAGGTTATTCACAAGTTGAAGGAATATATTTTGAAGATAAATTTTTCCCAGTGGCAAGAATGGAAGCTATTAGGATGTTTTTGGATTTTGTAGCACATAAGGATTTCAAATTTTATCAAATGGATGTGAAGTATACTTTATTGAATGTAGAATAAAATGAAGAAGTATACATGGAAAAACCAAAAAGATTTCAATTATTAAATAAACTAAACATGGTTTGTAAATTAAAAAATGAAATTTATGGATTGAAGTAAGCTCCTAGAGCCTAGTATGCAAGGTTGGATAGGTATTTGATACAACAAGGATTCAATAAAGGTACCACAAATAGTAATTTTTACTTTAAAGTTGAAAACGATCAAATATTGATTGTGGTTGTGTATGTTGATGGCATAATTTTTGGAGGTAGTGAAGCTATGTGCAAGAAGATTACATAAGAGATGTAGAAAGAGTTTGTAATGTATATGTTTGGGGAGATGAATTTATTCCTTAGGCTACAAATGATGTAGGAGCATCTATGGTGAAGAGCAATGTTGCGTCAACAAAAAACAAAATTTACTTCTTTTCCAATAAGGGATGATTCGGTTTGAATTCACTAAGTACGGTAGTCTACAAGAGTTTGGGCTTAAGGAGAAAGTGACATGAAGAAGGAATGAATTTCAACATTTTTGACATTCGACATTGCTAAACATACTCATTGGCATGACACGGAGATTTCAATGGGACCCTATTTCATGTCCTATCAACATACTGATGGTGAAAGTATCAATTGTATATGGGCATGTAGAATTCACAATAGAGGGAGGTTCACATATCACTGGGATGATATTCAGAGCCCTTTTGACATTCTAACAAGATACATCAAGGATACTTTAGGTTATCAGAAGGATTCATTCAGGAGTCCCTCTGACAGAGCAATAAGGTGTGTTGAGGTGATGAAGGGATTTTAGGTTGACAAGATTACAAGTCCCTTTAGTATTTTGATATTGGGAGACTAACATGTTTCGGTAGGAGGTCATGAAGGGTCCGTTCAACATATCGATAGGGGCTTCTTTGATGGGACTTGGTTGTATCGGAGTGAAAGGATTTGAAATCCCCTTGATACTATGATGGTGGGAAGATTGACAGAAACATGAGTACAATGATGGTGATGGATGAACGAGTTAAATGGTGACACATAGCATAGTGTAATTCATTGATTGCAGATCATTTTTATGAATCAACGTGATCATTTTCAAAATGATTTAAAATGTAAAGATAATGGTTGAAGTCCCTAATAACCATGGAACTGTCTATGGGATCTCGATGCTCATTGGATGACGAGGCGATAATAACACATGGGGCAAAATAATTTTGAGATGTTAAGTTGATCTGAAGGAAGAGTATAAACATATAGAGACAAAGAGAAGGTGGTGGGTAGCATGTGGTCATGAAATTGAAGAGTAGAGTTGAATGCCAATCTAAATGTTTCATTGATATCTCTATAATCAAACAACCCATGTAAAACTATAGTTTGTTTTCCATTATCGAATTATAAATTTCTATGTTTCCTCCTTTAGTATGGATTACCAGGGACACATAGGGGACATGATTTTATATTTGTGGTGGTGGATAGATTTTTTAAACTAGCATACATCATCACATTTCATATGACCAATGATGTTCTTCATATTACAGAATTATTTTTCAAAAAAGTAGTAAGACTACATGGTCTACCTAACAGCATAGTTTCAAACTAAGATACCATGTTCATTGGGTATTTCTAAAGGATGTTGTGGAAGAATTTGAAGACATATTTGAAGTTTAGTTTAGCACACCATTCGTTCAAATGGATTTGGTGAGTAGGAGTTTGGGTAACTTGCTGAGTTGCTTAGTAGGTGACAAGCCCAAGGGATGGGATCTAAATTTGGTTTACCAAGGACACAGAGAGGGAATTGTTGTACCCTTAGCACACACGCCCCGTTCGGAATGGGGACCCTCTTTTCTTTCACCTTGTTAGGTCATTTTTGTCAATGCCTCATTTTGCGTGCCTCCCTTTTTAATGTCTCGAATGGTCAATGTTGCTTTAAGGACCCACCATAAGTTGACCATGCCTTCCCCTTTTATTTTTGCTATGTTCTGGCGCCTCGCAGAGTCCCTCTGGCAGTTTGACCCTGCCAATGGCCCTGCTGGGCCCGGCTGTCTGGGATTCCCTCGTCGGGTTTCCCCGCTGAACCTGCCATTCCTAGCAGTGTCCACTCTGTGTCCTCTCAGACCTCAAGGTCCGAATCCCTGATTTCTATTTACTAAAAAAATTGTAGAAAATCTCTAGTGGCATCCTGCCCTCTGGACCCCGAACCCCGGAGTTCCTCTTCTAGGGTTCCAACCATGCTTTGCCGTCACTTGACGGTGAACCTTTGGTAGAATCCTGTCTCTTGGGTCCCATCACAATATTTTCCAACAGAAGTATGTGGGAGACTTTGACTGCCATCGGGTGATCTGGGCCTGACCGTCTAGAATTCCAAGTCCAGAATTTTGTAATGCTTCCATCGTCTGTGACGCCAGATCTATGCTGGAACTCTAGCATCCGGGCCCTGGGTTGCTCTTCACTGCCACCATCCTGACTGACTGAAAATATTCACAGCAGCTGCAATCTTACGTCTCCCTGGCCTTTGGGCCCCGAGTCTCCCACTGCCATCGCCAACTTTTTTCAAACTCACCAACCTTTTGTGCTATCGTACCTACATTTAATATGAGCATTAAAGGCAATAAGGGGTATAAAATACCCACTTCGACCTGTCATTATCATTTCACAATATTGCAGAGCGATTGGAGAACTTCATTGAGGAGCCCACCATCTTCGACACCATTAGGATCATTGCCCTCAGCATCATTTCATCGATCATAGGTGGATCCTGCATCTCCCCACATCGCGTCTTCAAGGTTGGTTTTTCATTCACCCTCCTAAGCATTATTTTTGTGATTTCTAAGGATTTAAATAAAATAATAATCATTAAGAGGGCATAAGGTAGGAAAAAATGAGATCGCACACAAAACCCATGTGTTGAAATCTTGAGAAACCTTCTAAGATGCCCTTCTCACCAATCTAGAGTTTCTCCTTGCCGCCACTATTCTTCACGCAGGGAAAATATCTTCTTCTACCCCAGGACAAATTTTCACCATCTGTGATAAAACTATGAACAAACCTTCTAACGGAAAATCACCTTTCAGGCCCCGCCCGTATGACAACCCCACTCGGAAGTCACCATGGATGTCGCCGTGTGAAACTGCAATCTGACCCCTGCCTCCCGGCTGCCAAAGCCTGCCCTTCTCCTTGCCATAGGAACTTCAAACTAAACAAACACCTTCTGGCTCTCTCGGGCCTGGGAGCCTCGAGTTCTGCTTCTGGGGTTCTGCGTGTGTGTTGCTGTCCTCTGCGGTGAATCTCACCTGACGTCCCACCCTGCAGACTCTGCCTTCCTATTTGTTGCTGCTAGGAGATTTTAACTCATGGCATCCTTATCGGCTTTGGGCTTTGGGCGCTGGGTCTCTGTGCCTCTTTATCCGCCATCCTCACGGTGAACTCTTTCGGGCCCTCCATGCTCCAGGCCCTGCCCTTCTCCCCAGTGTTGGCTTTTCTTTTTGGATAGACATCCTTTAGATCTCTCTAGCCCCAGTGTTCAGATCTCTGTCCCTGGGATTCTGCCTTTCTTCCGCTATCAGGGAGATATTCGTCCACCGCCAGAACATCACAATGACATATCTTTTCCCTAGTGATTTCGCCCCGTCCTTCTGATCACCAGGCTCTAAACTCCCATCCACCGCTAGATGTTGCATGAAAAACTAACGCCCTCCCCCTCATTAGGCTCTAGTGATTGGGACTCCTTCTCTCACTTGTTGTTGTGAATGACAAAATTCTCACCCTGTCCCTCTGAGCTCTAGGCTCTGCCCTACCGATCACTGCCGAACTTGAAGCCAAATCTTGCACCGCTAGGCCCTTGCTGCTGGGCTGCTTTTTCTGGACTTCCATCTGACATTTGTTGTCCCAACCAGTGAAGGGTGAGCACCTTCCGAGTGCCGCTAACCTGAACCCTCATAAGTAAAATGACATACCGTCAGCCGCCCTTCATCCCACTGGATCCCAGACCCTAGAATTCCATCTCCAGATCTTCGTTTACTGTCTACCATTCCAAACTGCTATCTCCCAATAGCTCTCTGACCCAGGACTTCTAAGTTCTCTTAAATTGATCCAAACGAGCCCAAATCTAATATCCAACTTTGACCCACATGCTTAATTTCAGTCCTCTTCATTGTGAACCTCTTAAAATACTAAAATTTGACCGAAGAATGTCTCTAGGAGCCCTCTGCCATGTTTTTCATTCCAAACAACATTCCTGCTGAGGAAGTCTAGCCCTTCGGGTCTGAATTGTCCAAATTCCCTTAATCAAAAGATCAATAACCTCTGGGGATAAAGGTCATCTTATGCTTAATTGATTGTTTGAAATAGATGTTATTTTCAAGGTGTCAACTAACATGAATGCTTTTGTGACCCATTGTGCTGACTTTTCCCTTGCTTGTAGAATATATGGAACTAGGTGTAGGACCTTCAGGGGCATCTGCTGAAAAGGACAAGGGGAAGAAGTCAGGAAGGACCCCTCAAGGTAAGGAAGACAAGGACCAGATGAAGTACCAATTCCAAGGCGAGTCTCTCCACTCAAAAGTCACCACAGACTAGAAGGAGATCACAGACACCAACATAGGCCAAGTTGACATCGATGAATTAACGTAAAGGGTTAGGGTCAACCCAATAATAAAGAATGCAAGATTGATAAGAATGAGTGGAATAGCTAAGGCTACTGGATTCCCTCCATCCCTTGTGGCTCCCGACTTGGTCATGCCTTGTCGAGAAGCATATCAAACCAACACAAGGATAATCATTGATAAAGAGGGCAACATTCTCGCTGACATGTTGCCTGAGGGGATCACAAAGACCTTCCATATTCCTACATACCAATAGATAGAGGTCCCCACCTTAGAAGAATGCTAGGAGGGATGGGATGATAATCCGGTGGGATGTAAGAAGTCAATAAATTTGGATTGTCTCAAGGAAAGATGGGGCAACACTGCAAAAGTTCCTTAGGAACTCTTCCATAGTGATTTCCACAAGGATTACTATGACTTGGTGACCATGTTGAGTAGGATTATGGGCCTTCCTATGGCCGCCTACTTTTAGGAATGAATGGCATACTTCATTGAGTAGATCTTGCGTTGAAACGACGATGTCACAACAAAAGCTTCATTCTACTGGGGAGGAATCATATGCAACTGCTTCCACGAGTAGTTTGTCAACATAAAGAAGAGCTCCAAATTCTACATGACTTCCTATCTCATCTGTTCCTTGGAAGATCGAAGGCAGTACAATGGGTTGTTTATGGCACCCGATCAAGAGAAGGGGAAAAATCTCATGGCCTATGACAGGTATCCACAGGTCCAATACCAAAACTTCAAATAGGATTACTACAAGGTAAACGACACCTTCATTGGCCATATCATCAGAATGATTGCAAGAGACTTCAAGAGGAGGGTCTCCCATAGTGCCAGGGCACTTTTGAAACAGTATGCCTTTCTCTACATCCAATACCTAAAGTTTACGTACATCCTTGATTAGGGCTTTACTGAAAGGCCGAATAGGCTGCCCTGATACCCCAACAACTGAATCATCCTCCTGGAGCTTTTTTAGAAACTCCAACACCTACAGGAAATCTTTAGCAGCAAACATATAGTAGGGATCTCCTATCCCATGACCCTTGGCTAGGGCATGTACCAACTGCAAACCTCCTAGTGTGCTGGTAACTCTGAGAAAGAACTGAAGGATTACCACTTCTACCTACACACTGCTTGCCCATGGATGGACTCGCATGGCCATGTCAAGAAAGTGTTGGGGCCAACATATGCCCATCTTCACCACATTGAGGATTTCTAGGCCGACTACCAAGATGATAAGGAAGTGCGTTCAAGGCACTATATGTGAATGACTGTATAATTCGTAAGAAAGGTGCAGCCATTTCCCGTACCGGACCAAGTCAAGGAAGACAAGGCCACTATCATGCATCCCAAGTACCCTGCGGTCACCAATTTTCCCATACCAACAATAGATTGGGATGAACAGGAGGTTGATGACCTAGATACTATAACCCAACCAATCTTGGTTCATACCAAGGAGTGGATCGATGGGCAAGTGGCTTAATTAAAGTGACAAACAACAATTTTAACTTATGAGGGGCTCAAAAGTGAGCCAAGTGCCATAGAGAATGTTGCTACTACCACGTCAATTGGTGGGACCTCCAAGTCTCCTCCGGTCACCAGGTCCAAGAAGAGAAAAGGAATAGAAACTGAGCAGTCTCCAAACCCCAAGGTCTATGCAAGAAAAGAAATAGGAGGTTCACCTCCCAAAAGGCTCAAACAGACAGGGAGTACTGTAGAACAACCTTCAACCCAAGAGAAGGAAGCAGAGGGTACAGATCAATTGGAGCCTCGCTTGGCTCTCTCTCCTCCTCTTGTTGCACCACCCACCTCCCTGGCTATGCTTGTTGTATCTCTGCTAGCAGTGGACATTTCTGTCCATCTTTCCCCTTCGCCTCTGGCCGAGTGTGTGATAGCTATTGACTCCTCTTCTGGCATGACTACTCCCCCTTCCTCTACTACCATGTCATCGATCACATCACTCCCTCTAGCAACAATAACAGCGCCTATTCTCACTGCCACTATGCCTAAGGCTCTTTCAAGGAAAATGCAGAACCTTCCCCCTAAGCTCTCTCAAATCTTAATGGATCCAACTCTCCAAGTAGCCCTTGCACAAGTCCTTGCTACTGCTCAACCTTCACAACCACCGACAGGGCCACCGACCATGGATGCCACCATGCTAATCTCAAAGGAGTGGGAGGAACGAGAGCAGGAGGCCTCGAACCCTATCGAGGAAGAGGTCGATGAGTACCATGAGCACCTAGAGTATGAACACCAAACCATTGATAGGGTTGCTTATGAGGAGGAGGAAACGGGCTCTTATGAGAGTGTGGATGAGGAGGACAGCTCTGACCCTAAGGTAATCATTCAAACCTTTGATGATGACCTTGAGGAGGAAATGGCACAACAGCTAAAAGACACTGGGGCAGAGGCAGAGGGGTCACCCCATGATGAAAAGGGGCAGCCACTAGAAGAATAGTAGTAAAAGGATTTAACTGAGGCTAAAACCCATGTTGTCAAGAGCCCCGAGGCTGAGTGTATTAAGGAAAAGGAGGAAGAAACAACAAGAAAAGAAAGTCCCATTCAACAACCATCCACCGGGCTGCCTATCAAACATCTCGTGTTTGTCCATGACTCCAATGAGGAGGAGGAAGATGCTGCCAGAGAGAAAGGAAAATCCCCAGAGGGAAAAGGAGCGGAGATCTTAACCTTGACCGAGAAAGGTGAAGGTGACCACGATTCAGCCAAAGGAAAATCTGTTGTGCCCATGTGGTTGGAGAGGCAACTTGAAAGAAAAACCCCTATGCTGAAGGACCCAAGGGAAAGGTTGGAGGCCATCTTGCCTTGAGCCCAAATCACAACAAAGGAGGAGAAGAAGCCCAAGGACCGATCTAGATAACAATGGATGCTTCTGGGTCTTGAGCGGCACAAATTGCAAAGCCTACAATTTCCCAAACAGGGGTAAGTTATAACATCTCCACCATAGACCTAGGGACTGCCACCAAAGAGAAGAAAGTTGAGCACCTTGAGGAGTTAGTGGCTATGGTGGTGCATTTGATAAAGCAAGAGAAAATCTTGAAGGATGAGCTCAAGGCACAGGTTGCAACATTAACGGATTACATACAGTAATGGTCTTTAGTAGACGACCTACCTACCACATCCACGACCACACCTCAGCTGCTTTCCAAGGAGTAGATAAATAAGATGGAAAGAAGAAAGAACTTAGAGAAGACCATAGAGGACTTGTTCTGATGAGTCGTACATCAAAAACATGGGAATTAGCTGGGCTATGGGAATAGCCAACAAATTCTTGGAGCTAATGAAATCTCTAGAGAGCACAAGGAAACTTTGCACAAATTTCCCAGTGACCTACGACTCCACCTTTTCGAGGATTGAGGCTATCCTTTGGTTACCAGAAGCCACATGGAAGAAGAATCTTGCATTTAAGAAAGAAGATCACTGGCTGATGGATGTGTTGAAATTGGACTTTGACAACCAGAAGGAGAGGTTGGAACAAATCACGAGCAAGGTGGATCCGAACATTGAATGGATCAAAGAGATTAGGGCAGAATGTGCTTGATACCTTAAGCTGATGATGGACTACAACATGCCCACTGTATAAATGGATCCAGAAAAGATAAAACCCTACTTCCAGGAGAAGATAAAGGATGGGATGGCTGGTGAAATCATGGTGGACTTTCTAAGTTTTGCTCCCTGTGCCTTCGACCAATCAAATTTGTTCAGAGACCAAGGCTCAAAGTATGATTGGGATTGGAAAAGACTAGAGGATAATGCAAAGGAGTGGTGAAACTAGGCACTGCGGTATGAAATCATCGAAGTAGACAAGCTCCAAGCAGTCATCCTCAGGTTCATAGAGTACATAGCTTCCAAGGGGCAGGAGGACAACCCTGCCAAGGATGAAGAACTTTCTGAAGAGTAGATATAGTGAAAACAACAATTGGCTAAAGGATAAAAGAGCTACAATGCCATCAGCAAGAGGATGAAATAGGGTAAAGACAAAATGTAAATTTTAAATTGTGATATATTAGGGCGTAGGTGAAACCCTATTTTGTAATGAATCTTGACCACACAATAAGAATTAATCTTGGCCATTCATTGAATCTTTTGGACACTATAAATAGGGCTCTCCTCTCATTTGCAAAGAGGAGAGTTGAGTTGTTGTAAAGACATGTTGTAGAAATTTATAAGGAAAAGGCATTGACTTGGTGTATTTTCTTATTCTCTCATGTTACTTGATTCAATCTCCAATGTTAGATGTTTAACTTAGGTTTCACTGTTGAACTTTAGCTAACTATTCTCTTGCTTTGGATAGATTTTAGGAATGTTGTTCTATGATTATGAAAATTCTTGCCATGTTGATGACTTCTTTGTCCATAATTTTTGTTGTTTGCTGATGGTAGATAGCTTTGCAAAGTTAGCCTAGACTTGAATTCGAAGCTGCCCCAAAACATTTATCTTTGATTCATGCATGTACATGGTGAATGAAGGATAAAGTATCTATAGACCTTAGAAGATAGCACAATTTCTATGATACTGTGAAATCCTTGGTTAAGTGGTATATTGTTTTGAGAAGTTGTCCATTGCAGGAACTCGATTATCACTATTTGCAATTAGTTGCAGACTTCAGAACTTTCCCTCTTCCTTGCCTTCTTTTCTTTTTTTAATAACTAACCTATGCTAAGGTTCATTGCACATTGTAAAGCCAAATCCAACAAGAAAATGGAGTCCAAGACTATTGTTTGAACCTACAGCCAATGCATGACAACTTTCCATTGTAAGAACTCCATTTCAAGAGCCAACTTCCATGCTTTGTAACCCCTCCGTAAGACCACCTTGTGATTCCAGAAAATCACATAAAACAACTGAGATATTCCAAGCACTATCAAGACCTGACATTAGAGACCTTGGGATAGTGTTTTGCAATTTGATTGTGGAAGATTGTCTTTCAAGAGAGGTAGTCACCTACACACTGCCTATATTGAAAAGTGTATAAAAAACACATCAACAGAACTGGTACTAGAAGGAGGGCTAATAGTGGAATTACCAAGTTAAGGGTTAAAAGTGAAGCTAGATCAAATCGGATCATTCTTCCTGAAAATATTTCAAAGAGTTCTATAGTCAACGCCAAACAAGGGAGAATTTGAAGAATTGCAGCCTCCTACAAGGGCAAGGCGAGCTAAAGGAAGTAGTGTTGCCTCTTCCTCCTCCATTCCACCCTCACCTCCATTTGGCTGGCCTTCGTCTTCCACCTAGCCATCTCAAATTGTCTTTGCACCTCCTATCCCCGACAGCCAAAGGATTGCTCCTCTCTTAGCCCTTCTAGCCCAGAGCATAGTCCAATCAGCCACAACTCGAGTGCAGTCCCAGATCGCTGTTGTATTGTAGATATAGCCCCAAATTGTCATTTTCCAATAGCAGATACCACCTCTAGCACCCTCCATGGCTTGGTTAGCACATAATCATTTTCTGATACACTTCGCTGCCTACAATGATATCCCCAAGAATTCAGAGGGATTTTGTTCGAAGTTCCATCTATGCAACCTACAAAGGACAGCTAAGGAGCATATCAAAATATTTGAGACAACAATTACCAAAATACAAGTTGACCATGAGGATGTTGCATGCCACCTCTTTCTGCATTCATTGGGGGAAGAAGCTTTTTATTGGTACATCAATCTGCCAAGGGGATCCATTACCTTATGGACTCTAATGAAGAATGCCTTCCTATAGAAATATAAGATTCCCATTAGCCCTTCAAAACTTTATCAACAGTTCATGTCTGTTAGAAGGGAAGTCAACAAACCTATTTTTTCCTTCAATGACCACTTTCATCGGGCCTACACAAGGCTTCAGGACCCGTACCTTCATAATGATGTCGCGGCTCTCTTAGTCGACTATGCAGCATTAGACAACCTCACCTTTCCTTTGGTGAAAAGGATGCAACCGTCGCCCGCCTCATTGGTGGTAGCCTATAACGAGGCTATTGTCGCCAGTGCAGACTTGGGGCAGAATATCTCTGGCCCACTACCTTCTTTGGGGCCAATAGCTCACTCGATGTATATTCAAGGGCTTAATCAGGCGTTTCCTCATCAAAACCCTCTTATGAACCGAGTACCTCAATTACCTATGGTACCACATCCAAGATAGCCATTGAATTATGAGGCTTCTGTGCCTTCCTATTTGCAGCCCCAGCAATAGTATAACTATTCTAAGGCTGCTCCACAATAGCAGGCATATTCCTAGTAGCCCCAGGTGCCATTGTACCTATCAAGACCAAAATTTCCTCGAGCTTATCAGAATCAGCTGGCAAACCCACCCACTTTTCTCCAAAATCTGGCACTATCACCTGGGAATGAGACTGAGAAAGACAAGTTAGAAGAACTGACTGATATGATAAAGAAAATGTCCACAAAAATGATGCACCTAAAAAATTAGAATAATCAGTTACAGGCCTCTCAACATAATTTTCAGGCCAATCTTAACCAGGACAACCGAGATATTAGGGGTAGTAGGGATAATCAAGAAGCAAGCATTTCCTCTAGGCAGAACTATGATAGGGGCAAAACGCCCATCAGAATCCAAAAAGGAGACATTCTCAAAGGTAGAATTGCACGTGGAACACTAGGCCCAATAATGGAGGAGTCCCTACGCCTTTCGACCAATCAACAAGCAATAAAAAAATGACTAGTGGAGTATACCTGGCTGAGGCAGCCTTGTCCGAATGGTGTTAAATTCACTAAACCACCAGACACTCTGAGTTGGATTGTCCCAAGTTCCAGACGGCTGCTGAAATATTCCAAGTGAAAGTACAAAATGTAGTTGATAATGTCGGCTGTATGGACATCGTCCCTACTAAGCCATATGATTCCTCTTGTATCGTGGTTAATCAAGCACCATTTTTGTGAAGTGACCGCAATGAGGTCAAAATCGAGCCTACTCCTGTTGAGGGTGAAGAAGCACAAGAGGTAAGTAATGAACAAACATTGGCTCAGCTCTTTGATTTAGTAGATAATGGTTTGGTAGATGAAAAAGAGCCATTTGTAGATGAGGTCCACATGTTCTATCAAAGATCAACTCCCTACTTCCTTAGGAATAGGCAAGCGGGTGAACCCTTTACTACTTCTACCCCACCAAACAATTTTGCCACCCCTCCTGATCCTAATGCAACAATAATCCTAGACTTCCCCATATACCTACACAATACCTCAACAAGAATGGATCTCAAAACCAGTCACAAAATCAGCCTCAAGGCCAATCCCAAAATCCATCTAGTCAAATGAAGGTCCAACCTCCTAGTTCTACCATAGGCCAAGCTTTTAGTTTAGAAATTGAGCAAATGGGTGAATATGTAGCAAAAGAGTTCAAGAAGGTAAAAATTAGCTTGTCATCCTTTGAATTACTCAAGGTCCCTATTGTAAGGCATGTCTTCTTTAGGGTTCTTAGTGGGACTTCATCATCTAGTATGACTCCCGAAATGTCAGCCAAAAGAGTTACCTTTGAAGAGCCTAGGAAGGAATCATAGATACAGGATAATACCAGGAAAAGAAAGGATGTTCCCGTGAATCAGTCTGCAAGTAAACAAATTGAAAGGGAGTTAGAGTGGACTAATAAGCAGCCTCCCAAGGACCAGCAGTTTAGGCAGACCATGGATATGTGTAGTGATAAGATTAATAAAGGTCAGATAGATCACATGGACATGCCTACAGGCATCTTCCAGGGGAGACTGGAAACTCCCCCTTTCCTGACCACCATTTGGGTTTTTGGAAAAAACTTGCAGAACCGCCTACTCGATTTAGGAGCGTCTGCCAATGTCATGCCCTTGGCAATATGCAAGGCTCTTGGCATCACTCCCATGCCTTCAAGGAGGAAGGTGACCCAGCTAGACAAAATAGAGATCAACATCATGGGTGAAATAAACCGTATCCTGATGCAGATTGCTATAGACCCACAAATACAACAGGTCATCGATATTCAAGTGGCTAACATTCCCAATGCATATAGAATCATCTTAGAAAGGGAATTCACCAAGGCACTAAATGGATATACCGCCACAGACCTTTCTCACATGTGGCTACCATGGAAGGGGTTGCTAAATCAAATATGTATCAACTGTGAACCTTGTATGAAATACATGATCATGGAGTATAATAATATTAATGAGGTATTGTTTGTCAAGACTAACTTGGGGAATTACCACCCTTTCACCTACCAAAATGAGGCTGAGCTTCAGGAAGAGTGTGTGGATGAATTGTTACTAGTGTTGTGTAGTCCTTCAACCGATTCTACACGAATACCCCCAGACACAAAAATATTGATAAAAGCTTATGATGAACTAGATCAGGGACCAGAATCAACAAATGAAAAAGAGGCCATAAGCAACCAGTGCGATTCCCACAACCTTGGTACTGCCGAGGAGATCAGGAATGTCTTTATCAGCAAGGTGTGCACGCCAGAGGAAAATAAAGGAATCACGGATGCATTGCAGAGGTACCATGATGTGGTGGCATGGAGTTATGAGGATTTAAAAACCTATGAAACTTCTGTCATTACACACACCATCCCTCTTAAGACAGAAGTGAGGCCATTCTGCCAACGGTAACACCCTATCAATGCCTTGTTGGAACCTGTCATTTACAAAGAAGTGTAGAATCTACTCTCGGCAAGAATTATTTTTTTGGTTAGGCACTCCACATGGGTGGCCAACTTGGTCCTGGTAAAAAAAAAAGAACAGGGAGATTAGATTATGTGTAGATTTTTGCAATCTGAACTGCACCTTAGAGAAAGACAACTATCTAGTACCTTTGTTAGATGAGGTGCTACAGATCATCAATGGCTCCTAGATGATGTCTTTCCTTGATGGATACTCCGAGTACAACCAGGTAATAGTACAGTATGAGGATCATCACAAAACGGAGTTCACCACTAAGTGGGGGACATTCGCGTACAGGAGAATGCCTTTTGGGATCATCAACACTGGCGCCACCTTCCAACACACATGGATATCACCTTCAAGGACTTAATTGGCAAGTGCATAATCATCTATATGGATGATTTGACTATATTTTTTAAAAGGTGAGGCAATCATGTCTCTAATTTATGCAAGGTATTTCAGAGATGCAGGGAGTTTGGGGTTTCTCTTAACCCCAAGAAGTGCATTTTCAAAGTGACTAAAGGTAGATTGCTCAGGCATATCATCTCAGAATAGGGAATCTCCATAGACCCTGAACGTATCAAGTCCTTACTCAAAATACCGCCCCTAGGAAACAAGAAAGAATTAAAGTCTTTCTTTGGAAAGATCAACTTCATCCAGAAATTCATCACAGGTTTTGTGGAGATTGTTAAACCTCTCAATGCTATGCTAAAACTAGACACCAAAGTTGAATGGACACCTAATGCCAAACAATCTTTCAAAGAAATCAAATGGGCCATTGTTGAGGCGCCTGTGTTAATCAGCTAGGATTATCTGAAAACTTTCTATATATACTCATTTTCTTCAAAGCATTCTTGTGCTAGCATGTTGACCCAAAAGGATGATGAAGCAAATGAGCATCTGATCACCTTTATGAGTGCTCCCCTCAAGGATGTTGAATTGCGATATCACAACATTAAAAAGTAGGCATATGCTCTCGTCAGGGGGTGAAGAAATTTAGACACTAAATTCTATGCAATAAAGTGTTTGCCATTGTCCCTGACCTAGTAGTAAAAAAGCTGCTCATGCAAAATGAATTGGGTGAAAGAAGAGCTAAATGGGTCACCCTGCTCTAAGAATATGGGATGGAGATCCAACCAATGAAACTAGTGAGAGGACAGGCACTCACCCACATGATTACCAAAATAGCTATAGTAGCTGGACCCAAACTCACTGTGCAGCAATACTAGCTTGATGATGTCTCCCCTAGGGAGTGGTACCAGAATATCATCTACTATTTGCTAAACCATAAGTGTCCACTACACCTGCAAGGAGTCCAAAAGCGGGCCATTCGATTGAAAAGAAATGGCTACATGCTGCAGGGTTCCATTCTCTACAAGAAGAATCATGAAGGTATTTATTTAAGATGCCTTGGCAAGGAAGAAGCAGATCAAGTCTTAAGGGAGTTTCATGATAAATTTGGCATAGGCCATGGTTCTGGTTCTTCGACAGCACATTAGATATCGAGAGCAGGGTATTATTGGCCAACTATCTTCAAGGATGCCCATTGCCATGTTTGTTCATGTCACACATGTCAGACCACTACCACCAGGAAAAAGAATGTTGTTGTTCCACTGCAACATGTACTGGAGATAAGGCCGTTTACACAATGGGGTCTCGACTTTATCGGTCTGGTAAGCCCTCCATCATCTGCGAGACACAGGTACATTCTTACTGCTACTGATTATTGTACTAGGTGGATGGAAGCAATAATATGTAAGCAATGCACAACTGAAGTAGTTACTAATTTCCTAGAAAGTTTTATTTTAAATCACTTTGGTTGTCCTTATGCTTTGGTATGTGATAATGGACCTGCGTTCACCTCATTGAAATTTGCTAGTTGGGAATTTGACTATGGAATTGCCCTTAAATTCTCATCTAATTACTACCCTCAGGGAAATGGCCTTGCCGAGTCTACAAATAAAAACCTGATTACCGTGATAAAAAAGATACTAGATAGGAATCCCAAGGACTGGCATACACAACTCCATTTCACCCTTTGGGCTGATTGCACTCACCATAAGGCTTCCCTTGGCGATTCCCCATTCTACCTTGTTTATGGCCTAGAGCCTATATTCCCCATCCATCTAAAGATTCCTACACTTCAGTTCATCAATGATTTTTATGAGGGAGGAGATTGTAGGGAAGCTCGGTTAGAGCTCTTGCATTCAGAGGAAGTCTGACACTATGCAATAGAAAATTTCACCAAACATCAGGGCATAGTTAAAAGATAATTCGACTTCCAAGCCAAGATCAAGGCCTTTAGAATTGCATATTTGGTCCTATATTGGGACAAGGCCCATAAAAAGGAAGGAGGACACAACAAATTCGACAAGCTTTGGCTTGGCCCCTTTCAGATAGCTGAGATTTTGGGAGACAATGACTTCTGCCTAAAGAACTTAACTGGTGAGAACGTCCCATTGCTAGTCAATGGGCAGCACCTGAAGCATTACTTCCAGGCTTGAGCTCATTCAAGCTCATTGTTGTAAATATTTGTACATAGGTTAGGATAGTTTACTTTCTAGCTTGCTTGTATTTTGTTTGGGTCACTCTTTGTTTTCTCCCTCTCGGCAATTTTGTTTTGAAAGTTGTTTCCCACCCCCTTTGTGGTGGCCGTGCTTACTTGACAAGCAGTTTACTTTGCTATCCATTCTTTGTGTTCTTCGGCTAAACATTCACTCTCGACTATCGATCTTTGAAACCTACCCGTGAATGATTTCCTTGCTTGAACTTTGCTCAGAACTTGACCCTTGGCTGGATCTTCTTACACAAATCTCGGATCTTGCACAAAACACATAATAATCATTTCTAAAGGACTGTACCATGGTTGTTATGACACCCTAGTGAGTGAAAAATCTCAAGTCTGCTCTAGTGACCACTATGATCTCAAACCCATCGTAGGCTGTAGTGCTTACCTAGTCGAACTGAATGATAAAAGAGAAGTGAAAATTGAAGGAAATATCAAAGAAAAAGAGCAAAGTAATTTTAAAAAAGTAATAAGCGACCATATGGGTGTTCGGGTAATTCTACTGGGGCTATGGATGCCTAGCTGGTAGTAGAGCAATATCCGTGAGATTGCAGCGACAACTCCATCGGGGCTATGGATGCCTAACTGGCAGTGGAGCAATGTCCAGGTTACTTTTGGTGTTAGACAATTTATGTAGCTCGCTCGGTTGAATTGGAAACCCAAGTCACTATCCCGAGGAAAGGAATGAACTCACTACACACACTTCTGAGATGTGTTGTAAGCTGACCCAATTAAGGATCTCATTCTCCCAGTTTCATCTTTGAAAGCCACTCCTAGTCTGTGAAACCAGAGATTCTAGGTCTAGAATGAATATTTATCCTTAGAATGCTCCAGAGCATTCTCCAGCGGAGTCGCCATTTATTGTGCCCTTAGCACACATGCCCCGTTTAGAATAGGGACCCTCTTTTCATTTACCTTATTGGGTCATTTTCGTCATCGCATCATTTTGTGTGCCTCCCTTTTTGATGTCTCAGATGGTCAATGTTGCTTTAAGGACCCACCATAAGTTGACCATGCCTTCCCCTTTTATTTTTGTTGTGTTATGGTGCCTCATGGAGTCCCTCTAGCAGTTTGACCCTACCAACAGGCCCAGGCCCTGCCGAGCCCGGCCATTCAAGATTCCCTCACCGGGTTTCCCCTCTGAACCTATCATTCCTAGCAGCATCTGCTCTGTGTCCTCTCAGACCTTGGGGTCCGAATCCCCATTCGCCATTTACTAAAAAATTTGTGGAATATCTCCAGCGGTGTCCTGCCCTTCAGACCTCGAACCCCAGAGTTCCTCTTTCGGGGTTCCGACCATGCTTTGTCGTCACTTGACGGAAAACCTTTAGCGACGTCCTGCCTCCTAGGTCCCACCACTATATTTTCTGACCAAAGTATGCGGGAGACTCTGACTATCGTCTGCTGATCCAGGTCCGACCATCCATAATTTTGAGTCCAGAATTCTGTGATGGTTCCGTTGTTTGTGACACCGGATCTATGACAGAACTTTGGCATCCAGGCCTTGGGTCGCTCTTTGCCACCACCATCCTGCCTCTCCCCAACCTTCGGACCCTAGGTCTCCCACCGCCGTTGCTGACTTTTTGCAAACTCACCAACCTTTTGTGCCACTGTACCTATATTTAATACGAGCATTAATGGTGATAAGGGGTATAAAGCACCCACTCTAACCTATCATTATCATTTCACAAGATTGTAGAGATATTGGAGAACTTCATTGAGGAGCCCACCGTCTTCGACGCTATCATGATCATTGCCCTCAGCATCATTTCATTGATCATAGGTGGATCCCACATCTCCCCACATCACATCTTCGAGGTTGGTTTTCCGTTCACCCTCCCGAGCATTATTTTGGTGATTTCTAAGGATTTAAATGAAATAACAATCATTATGAGGGCATAAGGTAGGAAAACATGAGATCACACACAAAACCCATGTGTTGAAAACTTGAGAAACATTCTAGGATGCCCTCCTCACCAATCCAGAGTTTCTCCTTGCCACTGCTATTCTTCACGTAGGGAAAACATCCTCTTCGGCCCTGGGACCAACCTTTTCCATCCATGATAAAACTATGAACAAACCTTCTGATGGAAAATCACCTTTCAGGCCCAGTCCGTCGGACTTCCTTGCTTGGAAGTCACCATGGATGCCGCCATGTGAAACTACAATGTGACCCCTGTCTCCTTGCTGTCGAAGCCTGCCCTTCTCCTCGCTGTAGGAACTTCAAACTGAATGAATGCCTTCTGGGTCTCTTGGGCTTGGGACCCCAGAGTTCCACTTCCGGGGTTCCACAGGTGTGTTTCCATCCTCCGCAGTGAATCTTGCCTGGTGTCCCGCCCTGTGGACTCCGCCTTACTATTTGCTTTTGCCAGGTGATTTTAACTCATGGCATCCTTATCGGCTCTGAGCTCTGGGCGCTGGGTCTCTGTGCCTCTTATCTGTTGTCCCCACGGTGAACTCTTTTGGCCCCTCCGTGCTCCAATCCCTGCCCTTCTCCCTACTGTTGGCTTTTCTTTTTGGACAAACGTCCTTTGAATCTCTCGGGCCCCGGTGTCTAGACATCCATCCCTGGGATTCCACCTTTCTTCCACCGTCAGGGAGATATTTGTCCACCGCTAGAACATCACGATGACATATCTTTTCCCTGGCGATTTCACCCCATCCTTCTGATCATCGAGCTCTGAACTCCCGTCCGCCACTAGATGTTGCATGAGCAACTAAGGCCCTCACCCTCATCGAGCTACAGTGATCGATACTCCTTCTCTCGCCTACCATTGCGAACAACAGAATTCTTGCCCTGTCTCTCTGAGCTTCGGGCTCCGCCCTACCGATCACCGCCAAACTCGAAGCCAAATCCTTCACCGCCGAGCCCTTTCTACTGGGTTGCTTCTTCCGAACTTCCATCCAATGTTTGTCGTCCCAAGTGGTGAAGGGCGAACACCTTCCCGATGTCGCTGACCTAAACCCTCAGAAGTAAAATGACATACCGTCGGCCGCCCTTCAGCCCACCGGACCCCGGGCCCTGGAATTCTGTCTCTAAATTTTTGTTTACTATCTGTCATTCCAAATTGCTATCTCCTGATAGCTCTCTAGTCCAGGACTTTTGAGTTCTCTTAAATCGATCCAAACGAGCCCAAATTTGAAATCCAACTTTGACCCACATGCTTAATTTTTGTCCTCTTCATTGTGAACCTCTTAAAAAACTAAAATTTGACTAAAGAATGTCTCCAGAAGCCCTCCACCGTGTTTTCACTTCCAAACAGCATTCCTACCAAGGAAGTCTAGCCCTCCGGGCCTGAATTGTCCAAATTCCCTTAATAAAAAGATCAATAACCTCCGGGGATAAAGGTCATCTTATGCTTAATTGATTATTCAAAATAGATGTTTTCAAGGTATCAACTAACATGAATGCTTTTGTGACCCATTATGCTAACTTTTCCCTTGCTTGCAGAATATATGGGACCGTGTGCAGGACCTTCAGGGGCATCTGCCGAAAAGGACAAGGGGAAGAAGTCAGGAAGGACCCCTCGAGGGATGGAAGACAAGGACCAGATGAAGTACCAATTCCAGAGGGAGCCTCTCCACTCAAAAGTCTCCATAGACTGGAAGGAGATCACTGACACCAACATAGGCCAAGTTGACATCGATGAATTCACGCAAAGGGTCAGGGTCAACCCGACAACAAAGAATGCAAGATTGATAAGACTGAGTGGAATAGCTAAGGCTACTAGATTCCCTCCATCCCTCATGGCCCCCGAGTTGGTCATGGCTTTTCGGGAAGCATATCAAACCAACACAAGGATAATTGTTGATAAAGAGGGCAACATTCTCGTTGACATGTCACCTGAGGGGATCACAAAGACCTTCCATATTCCTACATTCCAATAGATGGAGGTCCCCACCTTAGAAGAATGCCAGGCGACATGGGATGACAATCCGGTGGGATGTAAGAAGTTAATAAATTTGCATTGGCTCAAGGAAAGATAGGATAGCACTGCGAAGGTTCCTCAGGAACTCTTCCATAGTGATTTCCACGAGGATTACCATGACCTGGTGACCATGTTGAATAGGATTATGGGCCTTCCTGCGGCTGCCTACTTTCAAGAATGGATGGCATATTTCATTGAGCAGATCCTGCATGGAAACGAGGACGTCACAAAAAAGGCTTCATTCTACTAGGGAGGAATCATAAGCAACTAATTATAGGAGTAGTTTTTTAACATAAAGAAGGGATCCAAATTCTATATGACTTCCTATATCATCTATTCCTTAGCAGATCGGAGGCAGTACAATGGGTTGTTTATGGTACCCGATTAGGATTAGGGGTGAAAACTCAAGGCCTATGACAGGTATCCATAGCTCCAATACCGAAACTTCAAACAGGATTACAATAGCGTAAACGACACCATCATTGGCCATATTATCAGAATGATTGTCGGAGACTTTGAGAGGAGGGTCTCTAGAACCCAAGGTCTATGCAAGAAAAGAAACGAGGGGCTCACATCCCAAAAGGCTCAAATAGTTAGGGAGTACTACAAAACAACCTTAAACTCAAGAGAAGGAAACAGAGGGTACAGATCAAGTGGAGCCTCCCTTGGCTCTCCCTGCTCCTCCTGTTGCACCACCCACCTACCTGGCTATGGTCGCTACATCTCCAACAGCAGTGGACATTTCTATCCATCTTGCCCCTTCACCTCCAGCCGAGTCTATGATAGCTATTGACTCCTCTTCTGGCATGACTACTCCCCCTTCCTCTACTACCATGTCACCAATCACATCACTCCCTCTAGCAACAATAACAATGCCTATTCCCACTACCACTATGCCCGAGGCTCTTTCAAGGCACATGCAGAACCTTCCCCCTGAGCTCTCCCAGATCTTAATGGATCTGACTCTCCAAGCAGTCCTTGCACAAGTCCTTGCTACTAATCAACCTTCAGAACCACCGACAGGGCCACCAACCATGGAGGCCACCATGCTAATCTCAAAGGAGTGGAAGGAACGATAGTGGGAGGCCTTGAAGCCTATCGAGGAAGAGGCTAATGAGTACCATGAACACCAGGAGTATGAACACTAAACCATCTATAGGGTGGCTTATGAGGAGGAAACAAGCTCTTCTGAGAGTGGGAACGAGGAGGACAGCTCTGACACTAGGGTAATCATTCAAACCTTTGATGATGACCTTGAGGAGGAAATGGCACAACAACTAAAAGAAACTGGGGTAGAGGCATAGTGGTCACCCCATGATGAAGAGGGGCAGCCACCAAAAGAACAACAGCAAATAGATTTAACTGAGGCTAAAACCCATGTCAGGACCCTCGAGGCTGAGTGTACTGAGGAAAAGAAGGAGGAAGAAACAACAAGAAAAGAAAGTCCCATTCAGCAACCATCCACCAAGCTTCCTATCGAACACCTCATGTTCATCCATGAATCTGATGAGGAGGAGGAAGATGCTACTAGAGAGAAAGGAAAATCCCTAGAGGGAAAAGGAGCGGAGATCTTAACCTTGACCAAGAAAGGCGAAGGTGACCAAGATTCACCCAAAGGAAAATCTGCTGTGCCCGGGTGGTTGGAGAGGCAACTTGAAAGAAAAAGCCCTCTGTTGAAGGACCCAAGGGTGAAGTTGGAGGCCATCTTGACTCAAGCCCAAATCACAATGAAGAAGGAGAAGAAGCCCAATGTCCGATCTAGGGTAACAATGGACACTTCTGGGTCTTGAGCTACACAAATTGCAATGCCTACGATTGGCCAAACTGGGGTAAGTTATAACATCTCCACCATAGACCTGAGGGCTACCACTAGAGAGCAGAAAGTTGAGCACCTTGAGGAGTCAGTGTTTATGGTGGTTTATTTGATAAAGCAAGATAAAATCTTGAAGGATGAGCTCAAGGCATAGGTCACAGCATTAACAGATTACATACAACAATGGTCATCAGTAGACGACCTGCCTACCACATCCACGGCCACACCTCAGCTACTTTCCAAGGAGCAGATCAATAAGATGGAAAGAAGAAATAAATTGGAGAAGACTACAGAGGACTGGTTTCAACGAGTCTCATACATCAGAAACATGGGGATTAGCCAGGCTGTGCAAACAACCAACAAGTTCTTGGACCTAATGCAGTCTCTAGAGAGCACAAGGAAACTCTGTACCAATTTCCCCGTGACCTATGACTCCACCTTTCTGAGGATTGAGGCTATCCTTCAGTTACTAGAAGCCACGTGGGAGAAGAAGGTTTCATTTTAAAAAGAAGATCACAGGCTGATGGATGTGTGGAGATGGAACTTCAATAACCAGAAGGAGAGGTTGGAACAAATCATGAGCAAGGTGGATCTAGACATTGAATGGATCAAAGAGATCAGGGAAAAATGTGCTCGATAGCTTAAGCTGATGACGGACTACGACATGCCCACTATACAAATGGATCTAGAAAAGATAATAATTCTACTTCTAGGAGAAGATGAAGGATGAGATGGTTGGTGAAATCACGGTGGACTTTCTAAGTTTTTCTACCCTCGCCTTCGACCAATGGAACTATTCAGAGACCAAGGCTCAAAGTATGATGAGGATTGGAAAAGATTGGAGGATAATGCAAACGAGTGGAGCTACCAAGCATTACAGTACGAAATCATCGAAGTAGACAAGCTCCAGGCAGTCATCCTCAGGTTCATAGAGTACACAACTTCCAAGGGGCAGGTGGACAGCCCTGCTAAGGATGAAGAACTTCCTGAAGAGTAGCTACAATGAAAATAGCAATTGGATAAAGGACAAAAGAGCTATAGTACCGTCAGCAAGAGGAAAAAATAGGGTAAAGACAAAATGTAAATTTTAAATTATGATATATTAGGGGGTAGGTGAAACCCTATTTTGTAATGAATCTTGGCCACACAATAAGAATTAATCTTGGCCATTCATTGAATCTTTTGGACACTATAAATAGGGCTCTCCTCTCATTTTCAAAGAGGAGAGTTGAGTTGTTGTAAAAACATGCTACAGAAATTTATAAGGAAAAGGCATTGACTTGGTGTATTTTCTTATTTTCTCTCATGTTACTTGATTCAATCTCCAATGTTAGATGTTTAACTTAGGTTTTACTACTGTTTTAGTTAACTATTCTCTTGCTTTGGATAGATTTTAGGAATGCTATTCTATGATTATGAAAATTCCTTCCATGTTGATGACTTCTTTGTCCATACTTTTTGTTGTTTGTTGATGGTAGATAGCTATGCAAAGTTAGCCTAGACTTGAATTCAAAGCTTCCCCAAAACATTTATCTTTGATTCATGCATGTACATGGTGAATGAAGGATAAATTATCTACATACCTTAAAAGATAGCATGATTTCCATGATACTGTGAAATCCCTGGTTAAGTGGGATATTGTTTTGAGAAGTTGTCTATTGCAGGAACTCCATTGTCACTATTCGCAATTAGTTGCAGACTTAGGAACTTTCCCTCTTCCTTGCCTTCTTTTTTTTTTTCAATAACTGGCCTATGCTAAGGTTCGTTGCACATTGTAAAGCAAAATCCAACAACAAAATGGAGTCTAAGACTGCTGTTTGAACCTACAGCCAATGCATGATAACTTTCCATCCTAAGAACTCCATTTCAAGATCTAACTTCCATGCTTTGTAACCCATCCATAAGACCGCCTTGTGATTCCAACAAATCACATAAAACAACTGAGATATTTCAAGCACTGTCAAGACCTGACATTAGAGACCTTGGAATAGTGTTCTACAATCTACTTGTGGAAGATTGTCTTTCAAGAGAGGTAGTGCACCTACACACTACCTATGTTGAAAAGTGCATAAAAAACACATCAACGGGAATGATTCTATATTTTTGGTGGTGGACATATTTTTGAAAATGGCACACTTCATCCAATGTCATAAGACTACTGATGTTCATATTGCAGAATTATTTTTCAAATAAGTGGTAAGACTACATGGTCTACCCAAAAGCATAGTTTCAGATTGAGATACCAAGTTCATTGGGTATTTCTGGAGGACATTGTGGAAGAATTTGAAGACTAATTCGAGGTTCAATTCAACACACCATCAAAAAAATAATGGAAAAATGGAGGTGGTGAGTAGGAGTTTGGGTAACTTGTTGAGATGTTTAGGTGATAGGCCCAAGGGATGGGATTGTATTTTACCATAGGTAGAATTTTCTTACAACAATTATGTCAACCGGGGTACTGGTAAGTCACCATTCTAGATTATGTATGGGAGTATTCCTATAACTACTTTTGAATTGAGGAAGCTAAATAAGGGAGAGAAGTATAGTGTCAAGGCTAGATATTTTTCTAAACACGTAAAACATTTGCATGAAGAGGTGAAGAAACATATCAATAAGATGAATTCACAGTATAAGGCTAAGGTAGATTAGAAAAGAAGGTATAAGGAGTTCTAGGTAGGTGATGAGGTCATGGTTCATTTGTGGAATGAGAGGTTCCCATTTGGCACATACAATTTATGTTAAAGATGAAGAAGGTTGGAACATGCAGGATCTTGAAGAAACATTATTCAGGAAATGTGCATGAGGTGGAGTTGTTGAGTGAGGTTCTTGTTTCAACTATGTTTAATTTTTTTTATTTGATAGAGTACCATGAAGGGGATTAGGAGAATGAATTGATAGAGGCATAATTGAGCATTCCAACACCTACTAAAAAAAAAAATAGAAGAAATTTTGGACAATCATGTGGATAGAAGCATATGAAACAAGAAATATAGAGAGCACTTGGTGAAATGGAGAGGATGACCTATTGAAGATTCATCATGGTTTTTAGAGTTTGAGGTTGGCTGTCTTGGTTTCCCTCTAACTTCCAAGAAGTGACAAGGTGACTTTTCAAATTACCCCAGGTGTCTGATGTAGGAGAATCTAGGGTGAAGAAAAATATTGAATTGATAAAAAAAATGAGTTACTTATTTTCCAATGAGGGCTAAATGAATTTGAATTCACATATATGTGCACAATCATCATGCAATATATAGGCCCTTAAGTGGAAAAAAATTCAAAATAATCAGAGTTAGGCAACTTGACATAAATTTTTGAATAATTTGTCTATATTATTTCAAAAATATGTAAGAATATAATTCATAGCAAATTGAATGTAGTTTCTAAACTACTAGGTTTTTTTTTTTAAAATCTATTTGGTGAAAATTTGAAATTTCAATGCAATAGTACTTAAATTTTAGGGAAAAATTAAGTGTCTTTCTAACCACCCTAACCACAATAAAATGATAATATTTTTTTTATAAGATATTAGATATAAGTAGAGGAGTCGTGTCTCGATGTGATGCATTTTTTTTAATATTTTTTTTCCAAGTAAATAATTAATTGTAATTTTTTTATTACAAGTTTTAAAAAATATAAAAACTCGTATGTCTTACCACCTTGGTCAAAACTTCATGAAATTCATTTCTCTTTAATATTATAGTATGTGAAGAATAGAATGTGATGCATGTTTCAGATTCAAAAAACGTGATACCATTTGAAAGCTATAGATGTTTTTCAATCAGCCTATCAATCAGGACTTTAGACATAATTCAAATAGAAAATGAATAATAATTATTTATTAAATTCAAAGTAAAGAATAATTTATATTGGTGGAAAGATAAGAATCTCCTTTAAAAACCCTTTTCATTTCATCAATTTTGGGTAAAAAATGTCATCAGCCACATACCCATCAGATCGCCACTTTTTGGCCCATCATGATCCTGCACATACCCTCTCTAAGTATGGAAATTTGCAAGAGTTCAAGTTTAAGGAGAATGAAACATGAAGAAGGAACAAATTTTTACATTTTTGACATTTGACGTTGGTCAACATACTCATCATTGTGACATGGAGATTTTGATGGGACCATGTTTCATCTTTGATCAACATACTGATGGAAAAAGTAGTAGCAATATACACACATGAATTCACATTAGATGGAGGTTCACATATTTTCAAGATGAAATTTTGAGTCCATTCAACATTTTAACAAGCTACATCGAGGAGACTCTAGGTTATCAAAAGGAGTCATTCGAGAGTCCCTCCGATGGAGTGATAAGGTGTATTGATGTGATGATGTGATTTTAGGCTAATACGATTATAAGTACCTTTGATATTTTGATATCTAAAGACAAACATGTTTCAAGGGGAGGTTATGAAGAGTCCATTCAACATAGTGATAGGGGCTTCATCGAGAGGACCTAGCCATATCAAAGTGAGGGGATTTGAAGTCCCCTCGGTACTACGATGGCGGCAAGGTGGACAAAAACATGAGTCGGATGATGGTGATGGAAAAAAAAGTTAGATGGTGACACATGGCATGGAGTTATTCATTGATTTCACACCATTATTATGAATCAACGTAATCATTAATAAAACAATTTCAAACGTAAAGTTGATGGTTGAAATCTCTGATAACTAGGTAACTACCTATGGGATCTTAATATTCATTGTATGATGAGGTGGTACTAAGACAACATGGGGGGAAAATAATGTTGAGAGGTTAATATGAATTGAAGGAGGAGTATAGACATATAGAGACAAAGATGTGGTGTAGGGTAGAGTGTGGTCATGAGATTAAACAACTGATTTGAATGTTGATTTGCATGTTTGATCGATATCTTTGTAATCAAGCAACCCATGTAAAACTATAGTTTCTTTTCCATTCTAGAATAATAATTTTTTTGTTTACTTCCTACATGTTGGTTGTTCTTTCTATATTTTTTATTGTGAGGTTATGATGATAAGGGGAGTACCCTTCATCAACAAATCAATCAAACAAACAAAGGCGTATTCATTTCACAATCAAAGTATGTCAAATAAATGTTGAAGAATTTTGGAATGGAAGATTCGAAACTAGTATGCACTCCTCTGGTTACTAGTTGCAAATTAAGCAAGAATGATGAATCCCCTAAGGTTTATCAAAGCAAGTACATATCAATGATTGGACTACTATATCTAACTACTACTAGATTGGATATCATGCATGCAGTTTGTCTTGTTGATATATTTCAAGAAGATCCGAGAGAGTCACATGTTACAATAGTGGAGAGGATATTCAAATACTTAAAGGGAACTCTAGATCATAAATCCTATGGTATCCAAAGGATGCTAACTTCAACTTGAGTACCTACACAAATGTAGATTGGGCTAGTTGTGTTGATGATAGGAAAAGTACAAGTGGTGGTGCATTTTTTCTTGGATGCAGATTGGTTTCATGGCTAAGTATGAATAAAGATTTAGTTTCTTTATCTACAATAGAGGCTGAGTACATTATAGAAGCATCTTTCTACACACAAGTGTTGTGGATGAGGAAAACATTGAAGGATACTAGAGTGGTGTATGATGAGCCTATTTCTATCTTTGTCATTCACTACTTTCTTTGGACGTATTGAAGTGTAGTGACTTATCTTTCCATAACTGAAACATTTGAAAGGTAATTTTCCTTTGTACTTAGTAGTACCTCTTCTCATTCTTCTCACAAAGTTAGCTTCCACATCATCAATATCTTCTTGATTTGTTTCTTTAGTCTTCTCTATTTTTATAGTGTTAAAAGCAATCTTTGATTTTGTGCCATTATTAGTACTGAACTCTCTCATTTCAAATGCAGTTAACGAGCCTTGCAATTGATCTCTAGAATACTGATCAATATTTTGAGACTCCTCAATAGCATAAACTTTATGGTTGTAAGCTTTAGGAAGGATTCTAAGAATTTTCTTTACCACCTTTGGTTCTTTTATTTTTCCTCCAAGACCTTTGATGGAGCTAACCACTTCATCCACCCTCTGCATATAGATTTTAATGTTTTCATCTTCAAACATTCATAGGTTCTTAAATAGGGCCTTTATATTTTGCATCTTAGCTTATGTGACCATATCACCTCCTTCATAAAGAATTCCCAACTATTCCCAAATTACCTTAGTAGTTTTCAGATCCATAACTTTCACTAATTTAGAATTTGTAAGACTATTCAAGAGAGCATACCTTGATTTAATATTGTTTCCATAGGCATTAAGTTTAGCTTTAGTGCTCAAACCATTCGTAGGAATAATGTATCCATCATTAACAAATTTCTAGTGTATAGCAGTGAATTCACACCCCCTTGCAAATTCCCCTTTTGTAGCAGGACCTATCAGTGTGAGTTGAGATCAAAATTCCCCCTAGACTTACCCAACATAGTGGAGGTAGAGGAAGAGGTGGTGGAGGAAGAAACAAACCTAGAGATGAAATCAGATCCCTCAGAAGGCACATGGAAGTCTTGTGAGAAGAGGCTCGTAGGAGAGAAGTGAATTAAGAAAGAGATGATAATGAAGATGAAACTAAAGAGGAAGTGGAAGAGGGATAACATGATCAAATAGATCTTGGAGAAATGAGACTATTGAGAGAAATATCTAGCCTTGGAAAGAAACCTAAAATGGAGGTTTCAAATTTTAGTGGAAGTCTGAATCCTAAAGAGTTGATAGGTTGGATCGACAACATGGAGGAATGTTTGAGTTTGAGGAGAATGAAGACCCTCACAGAGTGAGGTTTGCAAAGAAAAAGATAAAAGGTCATGTATGTATATGGTGGAAAGAGATCCAGCTTGAAATAGGAAGAAAAGGGAAGCATAAAATTTTTAAATGTGACAAAATGGTGGCAAAAATGAAGAAGCAATTTATTCTTGTTGATTATGAGTTGTAGTTGCTCAAGAAGATGTAGAGCTTGAGACAAGGAATGAGGACAATGAAAGAATACATGAAAGAATTTCACAAGGTCCTTATCAAGACAGGACATTCCAAGGAAAATAACCTAAGAAAGTTGCTCACTATATTAATGGGTTGAAGCTTAGCATACAAGAAGAATTGGCACTAGTAAGAATTTCCACCATTGAGGATGATTATCATTTTTCCTTAAAAGTTGAAGAATGACTAAACAAAATATTTGAAAGAAAACAAAGAGGTGGAAGCCACAAGGGAAGGACTAGTGGATGGCCATATGGAGGCTGAAGTGGAGATCAAAGGAAGGGCGAAGGATCTAGTACCAATCAATATTAGAAAGGAGATGACTCATATTAGCCTCATGATCAGAATAGTGGAAACCAAATAGGTATAGGAAGATCTGGACAAGGAACAAGAAGAGGAGGCTTCTATGGAACCTATTTTCAGTGCAGAGAAGGAAATTGTTGGTGTAATTAAAATTCTTGTACCTTGTCGAAGGTCATAACTACAGCTTAGTTAAGTGTACTTAGGGACCACATAGGAGGTTGTTGGAGAATTTCCACTTTTGGTTGACTTGACATGTCATTACTTTATCACTTCCACCTTTTGTGGACACATCATGTGATTATCTCTCCACCTTAGGTGGAGTGATAGCTTTTCATAGTTTTCTCATGTCATAAGATTATGACACTTGTAATAATCTTATTCCCTTCTATGCTCTCACCTTGGCTATATAATCAAGGGGTCTCTCTCATTGTAAACAATCATCTCATATCATTGACATTGAATACATTTTATCCTTGCCATATTCATCTCTCCCTTTTGTGCTTTCCATTTGGTCCATAGATCTTGGCAGCCATAGCCAATTCTATCAAGGTATTAGAGCAGGTTGGGTGCCATTGGAGAGTCTTTTTCTGAAGAGAGATATCAGATTTGGGGGTATTCTATTTTTGGCTCTTTACTGTAGGTTCATATCGGAGCTTGTTGTTGCAAATCTAATCTCACCATTGCGTCCAAAAGGTTTGAGAAAGTTGATTTTTCCTTTTGTTTCATCCAAATTAGACATACGAGGCCAAATCTACAAGGGTTTGAAGCTTAAGAGTGGTTGCCAGATCCATAAGGTAGCTACAATTTTGGAGCATTTTGGATCAAATTTGACCCTTCCATCATGTCTAGAAGGGCCAAAAACCCTAGGATCGACTGTCAATTTGTCCATTTTGGAGCAGTTGTCTAGTGAGGCAATTTTTTTTTTCCTAATGAGCCATATGGCCCCCTAGGTTATCATAATTGTGCATGGTATGATTTTTCAGAAAATAAATTTAAAAAAAATAAATTTCAAATTTTTTGAATTTTTTTTTAGAAAAATTTAATCTAGGCGATAAATATTGTATTTTAAAGTTTTTTATTAAAAATCAAAAATTATAAGCGACTGTAAGTTGTTGCAGACTTTAAGTCTACGGTACCATAGCACCTGCAGAGTAGGGCCTCATGACATTACTAAGGTGGGGCCCACCCCAACCGACGATAAAAAAAACTTACATCCACTAGTCAAATCAATATCCAACACCCAATTTATGTCAGCGACTTTTCTTCTAACTGGCAGTGGTTTTTAAAAAAATCTGGCGATTGCAATATTTTGGTAGTCCTTCAAAATATACCGGGAGATAGTCAAAGATTCTGGTGAAAGTGTACTAGTCGTGAAGGTTAGTAAACTATCAATTTTAGGCTCAGAACCAGAGAATATTCTGATTAGAGATTCCTATATAGCCAAAGAATATTCTGTCAACTAAGGAGCATATTCTAGCAAGGAGCACTTTTTGGCATGACGGGCACTGAACCATTAAATTTAAGCTTGGTAATTGATGACGTCAGCAATATGTCAGTGCTTGGTTTGAATTTTCTATCCCCTCTCCATTGAGCTTCTTGATTTTGGAGGCAAACTTCAAATGGTGATATCTTGCTCATTTTGACTCCTTTTTTAGTGCAATTTTTTTTTATTTGGGATAATTTTTCATGCTCTACGCATTGGTACAATAATTTTTTGGTTTTGGTGTCTGATTTTTCCAGAAAGTTTAGATTCTCATAGGTGTTTTTGCTTCATCCTCATTTTGGGAACTTCGGGAGCTCATATCTTGCTCCTACAATAACAGTTTTGGGTGCAATTTTTTTTTAAGTGCATGATTTTTTGTGTAATTTTCAATGGTGTGATCACATTGATCTCATTTTGTACCAAAAATTTTACTTGTTTTTGTGGCCTATCTTGTCATTTGCATGTACCAAGATCAGAGACCACTTCATTGTTTTTGGCAAGTGGCAATTGTAAATGAACTAAATATAAAGCTCCAAATCAGATATTGCTAGGGGGTTTCTTGATTGAGTGATTCAGGGGGATAATCTTGTAGTGATTGCTTGGATTCTTTTGCTTGATTTGTGTTCTTGCAATGGGGAAATCTCAAATTGAACCCCTAAATCCACATAATTATGATACATCGAGAAAATTAGTATGGAAATATCTCATGATGAAAGGTCTAATAGGTCATGTAAGGGATACAATTCAAAAACCTATTGATGCTAAAGAATTGGCAAGGTGAGAGATTGATCATGAGACAAAAACTTGGATGCATATGTTCATTAGTCTCATTTGATTTTCAATTTCATATTGAATCATGTAATACACCTAAAGAAGCATGGGAGACTTTTGAGAAATTGTATGGTAAAATAGATAAGATTAGAGGTTATCAGATTGATAATGATTTGATGAATCTTGATCCTAAATTTTTTTACCACATCCAATCTTGACTACATCTCCAAAACCAAGCAACTAAGAACAAAATTGAAAGAATGTAGTATTCAAAAAGAGGATTTACAATTTATTTTGAATGTGTTATCCAAGCTTGGTCCTAAGTATTCAGTATTTGTTTCTAGCTTTCATACCCATTGAATTTCTATGGGAGCATCATATGTTGATCCTAAGTTTGATGAATATGCAGATCTCCTAATCCAAGAGGAAGCTAAGTTAATGAAAATGGGTCTCATCAAGTATTGCAAACCACAAGCATTGGTGGAAAATGAGTCTAAGGTACAGAAAGAATCAGGGAATCTTGATAAGAAGCGAAAGAAGAAAAAGAAAAAGCCACATAAAGAATCAAAATCCTCATCATCAAAAGGAGAAACATCTAAGAAGGAGAGGCCTTTTTGTGCATATTGCAAGAAGGATGGACATGAAGAAAATAATTGTTATAAGAAGGATATTGATGAGTTGAAAAATATTCTAAAAAAAAATCACATTGATTTTCCTTCTAGAATGTTTGAATCTTCTTCTCCTTCTACTACAAAATAGTATAGAAAGGAAATAGGTAAGCATCAACATTAGGATATAAAGGACAAGCTCTTTGTGCTCTTTTAGGTCCAAGATTAGGGAGATGGCTTCTACATTCAGGAGCATCACATCATATGGAATCTTCACATACTAGGGTATGTGTAGGATCATCATGGAAAAAATAGGTCCTTAAGTGGCAAAAACTTCAAAAAAATTAGAGTTAGGCAACTTGAGGGAAAATTTTGAATAAGTTATCTACATTATTTCAAAAATATGTAAGAATAGAATTTGTAGAAAATTGAATGTAGTTTCTAATCTACTAGGTTTTTTTTTTTTTAAATCTATTTGGTGACAATTTGAAATTTCAATGCAGTAGTACTTAAATTTGAGGGAAAAAATAAGTAAGTGTCTATCTAACCACCCTAACCACAATAAATGATAATATTTTTTTATAATATTTTAGGCATAAGTAGAGGACTCATGTCTAGATGTGATGCATATTAGTTTGTAATTTTTTTCCAAGTAAATAATTAATTATAATTTTTTATTACAACTTTTAAAAAATATAAAACTCGTGTCTCACCACCTTAACTTTAGTATAAACTTCATGAAATTAATTTTTCTTTTTCAATCCTATACTTTGCAAAAGCATAGAATGTGACAGATCTTTGATTCAAAAAATGTGATATCATTTGAAAGGTATAGTTTTTCAATTAGCCTATCAATCAGGACTTTGGTCGAATTCAAATAGAAAATGAATAATAATTTTTATTAAATTCAAAGTAAAGCATAATTTATATTGGTTGAAAGCTAAGAATCTACTTTAAAAACCCTTTTCATTTCATCAATTTTGGGTAAAAAAGTATTCAGCCACATACCCTACAAATACCCATCATATAATTGCCACTTTTTGGCCCATCATGATCCTGTACATACCTATTATCTTCTCTTCATTTCAACCTTGTTCTATGTCTCCTATCTTGATGGGAAACAATACATACATTAGTGTACTTAGGAAGGGATCTATTAGCATTGAGGACAACACTTTTTAGGATGTCTTGTGTGTTCCTCATTTGATGAACAATATTCTTTCCATTTATCAGATTACACATGGTGGAGATGGGAGAACTGTGGAGTTCACTCCTGATTATGTCATCATTCAAGACTTGGAGACTCAAAAGATCATTTCTACTAGGGTGGTTGATCATTCATCTCAGTTATACACCTTTGCACAGTTTGCTTCTGATGATTACAATGTTCCTTTGGTTGTTGATCACATGAACCATGATTCAGAGAAGACATATGGCTTCTTGAACTTGGGAGTTCTCACATTAGATCCAGTTCTTAAGCCATGCACTCTGTCTCCTCCATCTATTGTTGTACTTGATGTTGCTTTTCTTGCTACAATTTTGGCTCCTAGTGATTCAGTGTAGCAGGACATACACAGTCTTCCAGATATGGCTACTTTGGATGACTTTTTGACAAGTATTTCAGACTTGTTTTTGGAGTCTCATCTTGTAGATTTGGAGGACATCATTGATAGCATTCATATTCTCTTTGATGAAGATGCGCCTTCTTCAATTGTTGTGGGGGAACACCTTAACCCTCTTGTTCATTCTCTACATGATCATTCTTCATAGATTGGCATGAGTGTGGATACTTTTGGACAACATGTGGAGGATGCTTCTTTGTCTTCAAATGAGATATCTTTGTCTTTGGATTATGTTCTTCATCAATCTCTACTAGATTTTGGATTGTCCTCTTCAATAGTGTGGCCTAGAACACCTATTTGGAGTGTGTCAGCTTTCAGCATTGCCATGGAGACATTTGAGCATGCTTCAGAGACACTGTCATACATCATCCATATTCTTGATATCCTACACACATCCATGGTTTTGTTTCTTCCTAAGGGAAGGAATGTTGTTCGGTGAGATTGGATCATCTTCAACATTCAATGTCGAGCTTCTACCATCATTGGAGGAGACTCAACATTGAGGGGGGGCTACCTTGTCTCTCTTCTACTTCTCTCCTATGAGGGGGTCTTTTTCCTCACATGGGGTTTTTACCTTCTCATTCCTCATTGAGAGTATTTCTATTTTGTATTTCATCTCTCTTTTGAGGGGGAGTTTTTCCCATGATGTTTTCTCCTTTTCCTAGCTTGTGAGAGATTGCATTGCATATGTACATGGGTACCTAACATGGCCTCGTAGCTTGGACCCATCTTTGCATCTTTGTGTCATTTGCATAATAATCTGCCACTCCCTAAGTTGCACTTAAGGGGGGGTGTTGGTGTAATTAAAAGTCTTGTACCTTGTCCTATGTCATAATTACACCTTAGTTAAGTTTACTTAGGGACCACATAGGATGTTTTTGGAGAATTTCCACTTTTGGTGGACTTGACATGTCATTAATTTATCACTTACACCTTTTGTGGACACATCGTGGGATTATCTCTCCACCTTAGGTGGAGTTATAGGTTTTCATAGTTGTCTCATGTCATAAGATTACGACACTTGTCATAATTTTATGCCCTTCTATGTTCTCACCTTAGCTATATAACCAAGGGGTCTCTCTCATTGTAAAAAATAATCTCATATCATTGGCATTGAGTACATTTTATTCTTGTCATATTCATCTCTCTCTTTTGTGCTTTCCATTTGGTCCATAGATCTTGGTAGCCATAGCCAATTCTAATAGACATAGAGCCTTTGAGTGTCCTCAACATAAAGGAAGGAAAATCAAAAGACCAAAAGGTAATGCTCAATTTTCCCATGTAGATGAAGATGCTCAATCTTCACATTCTAAAGATGCTAAAATGGGAAAGTCTCTTGTTGTCAGAAGAGCCTTGTTGAATGAGAAGGGACCAGACCAAAGAAAGATCCTATTTTTCACTCATTGTAAGTGTGAAGGTAAATTTTGTGATGCTATCATTGATGTAGGTATTATAGACACTCTTACATGTCAAAGGAAATGGTCACTAAGTTACAATTGGAAAGGAGAAGGCATCTGATTCCATATTGTATTGCATGGTTGTAGAAGGATCAAAGGGATTTGGTCAATGAGCAATGTTTGATTAAGATTAAGATTGGTGATTATAAGGATGAGGATATGTGTGATATCATTCATACCTATGGATGTTTTTCACATGTTGTTAGGAAGACCCTGATAGTTTCATTGATGATCGGTGCATGATGGACATGCTAACACCTATTCCTTGACTAAGGATGACATTTGTCAAAATTTAAAGCCCTTGAAGGATACATGAGAAACGAAATGTAGTAATGCAATAATTTTCTTAGTTGATTGAAGCAAGTTCCTAGAAGGTATAAGACATGAGAATATTTGTTTCTCACTAATTCCTAGGTCTAAAAAGGAAGACAATAGTAACGTACCTATAGAGGTTCACGATTTGTTGAATGAGTTTCAGGGTATTATTTCTAATGATGTTCCTAAAGTTTTACCACTGGTAAAGAAGATCAACTATTAGATGGACCTAATTCTTGGAGCCAAATTTCAAAATAAGGCATCCCATTGAATGACTCAAGTAGAGAATGAAGAATTGAGTAGACAAGTGCAAGAGTTGTTGTAAGGATTGATCAAGGAGAGTTTGATTCCATGTGCAGTACCTATAGTATTATCACCTACGAAGGATGGGGAATGGAAGATGTGTACAAATTCCAAAGCCATCAAAAATATCACTTTCAAGTATAGGTTTCCCTTTCCAAGGATGGATGACATCATGGATTGTTTGAGTGGAGTTGAGTACTTCATGAAGATAGATCTGAAGAGTGGTTACCACTAGATTTGAATTGGAGAAGGAGATGAATGGAGGAAATCCTTCAAAACCAAAGAAGGTTTGTACAAGTGGTTAGTGTACCATGGAAAAATGGATCTTTAGAAATTTTCATGGTCATTTAGATCCTTTTCCTCTCATTCTTCGATTATTCTACTTATATTTAATGGTGTAATGTGACTTATACATTCACATTAGGTCTTGAATATTTCAAATTATTAAGACTTTATGATATCTTGTGAAGGTGTTGTGAAGTGTTGTAACACATTTCTACACTTTTCTAGATTCTTCTTATTAAAATTCATCAAAATATTCAATTTTTATCCCTTATCAAGTCTTATTTTAAAGTGTTGTAAATTCTTGTAACAAGCTTTCACACTTTTTTAGGCTTGTTATCACTAAATACACACTTCTTATTCTTTATTTGGCCCCTTTATGCACTTAGAAGCCTTAATTAAGTGTGGTTTTTAATACAAACCCAAAAAACATCATTAAATACAACTTAATCCCTGACACCCATGCCTTGAGTGGGACCCATTCACCATGGGTGGTGAATGAGTCTTTCTTGGCACAAAATTCAAAATAAATTCAAATTTCTTTTGGGTTTTTATTCATTAAGACCTCAGTTTAGCCTGTGATGTATTTTTAGGAAATTAGGCATAAGTGTGTATAAATAAGTGTTTTTCTATCCATTTCAATGCCCATTCATCTACTCAATCATTTTTGCATCCATCTAAGCACTTAAGCATCATGGCATCATTCAATCAAGCAATTATCAAGCATCTTGGAGCAGCCATTGACATATCTTCAGACTTCAACAAAAAGGGTTTGGTGATTTTATGATAATTTCATGTTATTTTTTCATCATTCCTTTCTCATTTCATTTCCTTATCAAGGGTTTGATTAACAAAGTGGGATTTGATGAATGAAAATCCTTATACTCTAACCTTTAACCATTTTCCCCCTCTTTGCATACGTGTTTGCAAGTCTTGTAGGAAGATTTATCAAAGAAATAGGTGTTGAAAATTGGTCAACAAGTCATCAAAGATATTCAAGTCAACAAGGATCTAATTCAAGCTTGGAACCATCATTCAACCTGTTTTCTATAGATTTGGTTTTGTCAACCTGACAAGAAACAAGTATAGATCTGGACCCACAGATTTGACTTCAGACTTCAACAACAAGGGTTTGGTGAGTTTATGACACTTTCATGTTATTTTTTCATCATTCCTTTGTATTTCATTTCTTTATCAAGAGTTTTATTACCAAAGTGAGATTTGACCAAGACAAATCCCTATACTCTAAACCTTAACCATTTTCCCCTTCTTTGCATGTGTGTTTGTAGGTATTGTATGTAGATTTGTAAAATAAATAGGTGTTGAAAAGTGGTCAACAAGTCATCAAATCTATTCAAGTCAAAAAGGACCTAATTCAAGCTTGAAGACATCATTTAGCTTGTTTTCTATAGATTTGGTTTTGTCAAACCAACAAGAAGATAAGTACAAATCTAGACCCACATAGTTGACTTCAGAATTTGCATATTTTTGTAGGAATACTGATTCTCCATTAGTAGTGAATGAGTCCCACTGCTAGGCTATAAAAAATGATTTCTTCAATTTTCAGATCCTGACACTTTGAAACTTGTTTTAGCAAAGTTTATCAGAAAGGATTGATTTTCCATTTGTGGTGAATGAGTCCTAGTGGTCATCAATAGTGATTTCTAAGACATTCCAAAACCCTCTAGCATTAGCATACTATCTTTAGGTTCACTCTGTTTAGTTTCATTAAGCTCCCATTTCTTTTTTGGATGTTTCTAGTTCATTTTTGTATATCACACTATGTTTTCAAACAGCTCATGTTTCTTAGGTTTTGCAAAAATAATCAATAAATTTTATCAGTTTGTTGCATCTAGATCATTTATTTTAGGCATATTTCTATTTTTCTTGCATTAGTTTGAGTGAACCTCCTATATTTTGGTGTGGGATCTATCTCTTTCCTTTAGGTCAAAAACCCTAATTGAGCAAAAGAGTTATAACATTCCTAAACCACTAAAATCTATGACTCATTTTGGTGAACTGGCATATTGAACATCATCCTTCTAATTTACAATTGCATTTACATTCTAGGATTCAATTTCATTGGCTTTTGTGTTGTTTTACATCCTAGGGTTTACACAATTGTATTAGTGAATATCTCATACAGATTTCATCTTTGTATTTCAAAACATTCCAAAAACTCAAATTTTGCATCTAAATACTTTTTTTTCATTCAAAAAGCATCAAAATCACTTTAATTTTTTTGAAAATCATAAAAAAATTCATCCCTGGACTCATTCACCACCCTAGGCAAATCAGTCTAGTTTCACTTTTTGCACAAAAATTTCTATCATTTTTACAGTATCTTCTACATTTCTGTTTTAGTTTACAGAATTTATGTTATTTTCATTTTATTATTCCTAGATTACATTGAATTTGCATCCACCCCACCCCTTTTGGTATTTGTACGAGTGTTTGGTGCCCAATTTATAATACTTTAGTGAGAAGTTCCTAACTCATGGCATCCCATGATAACACACTCATTGTGGACCTTGGGTTGTCTCAATCTACTACTCCTAGTATGGAAAATCATGCTTTAGGCATGGATACTACAACTAGTACACCTTTACCTTAAAAAAAAAATGCAAGTTGACACACAAATTAATTCCCTTTCGAAAGAAAAATTCATTAACATTCATGAGGATTTAGCACATTTGTAACAAAACTTGTGTCTTGAAAAAATTTCAACCACTATGATTCCTGCTATAGACAACATCCATCGAATGCATGAAAGTGATGAGGACATAGATGTCATGAAAAAAATTATTGAGATATATCAAAAACATGCTTCTTCCACCTCTAGCACATCTCAATTAGCAAACACTATGGTTAGCCAAGGATGATCTCACATTCCTCATCCTTCAACCCTAACATTTATACCCACCTATACCACTCAGGTTACAACAACCATTCAACAAGTTATTCATGTGACTCCTTCTTTTGCTAGTCCATCTAGCATTCCTAGTCCTTTTGTGGCATCAAATGTTCCATCCTCCAACACCTTCACCCCTCTTAGTGTCCCCTTCACTTGTCCCAACATTACATAAACTACACCATTATCTCTTCCACCTCATACCACTTACATTGACTTTCTCATCACACAACTCTTTCACACTATTTCTTCCATGCAACAACAAATATCCACCATAAACCACAACCAAACCGCACTGCCCACATACTATGTTCATAGTAGCCCATAATCTTTGGAAATATTACAAACACCGCTGACACAAGGAATTGAGATGCCTAGGTTTGAGAAGTATGGAGGAAAAGGGGACCCTACTAATCATTTCAATTCCTATACAACCTTATGTAGTGATTTTCTAATTGACGATAAACTATTAGCTAAAATATTTCCTTGGAATTTAAAGGATATTGCCTTGGAGTAGTTTTCCTCTTTACCCAATCATTCAATTCAATCATTTAATTATCTTTTTGATGCCTTCATAAGTCATTTCCAAGTCCATATGAATCCCAAAAATACAATGGCTGATTTAATGAGATGTAAACAAAATATGAATGAAAAAGTAATTGATTTCATTTCACACTATTAGTCATTGTATGCTCAAGTAGATGTCAAATTTTTTGATTCACATCTCCCAAAGATGTTTATTGAAAACTTGCAAACTCGCATTTAACATAAATTGACCAAGATGAAATTTCCTTCTTTCATGCATTCATGCACAACCTTTTGTGACTATCACAACTTGGTTACTAGTTGTGATGCAAAATCCACTTCTAATCGAGCCAAGAAATATGAATAAAACAACCAAAACAACTCACAAAACTTTAGAATACCAAACAAAGGTTTTGTATAGTTCAATCCCCCTCCTCAAAAACACCTCAACCTATCAACAACCAAGTAACAGTTGTTAAAGCTGCCATACCCTTTACCTATGGGGACCCAAAGAGACAATTTACCCCCTTATTTGATACTCTCCATAAAACAATGAATCAACTGCTATAACAACATATGATCACTTTTCCTACAATAAAACCACTTGATCCTAACAAGCCTTTACCCCCCACCTTTAAACCAAATAGTTATTGTAATTTTCATCACCAAAATGGACATAACACAGAGCAATGCAAGCATCTCAAACAAGCAGTGCAAGATCTCATTGATTCTGTTTGTCTCTCCATTTCCAATGTTACTATTATAGGAAATGCATTTGTTGCCCCCTTAATCCAAATTTTCAAATGTTTATCAACCTAATGCCTAAATATAATATATCATTTTCCAAAGGTAGTGAACCTTCAGACACTAATGTGATGAATTTTTATACAAATACTAAACAACATGATCTTACTCCAAATGTTACCCATGTTAATCCTATGGATGAAATGGTGGGTACAATAGATGTTATCCCTCATAAGGGACAAACTAAAAAATATGTTGATATTACTTTTTCTTCTCATGATATACTTAAAAAAATTCCCAATGGTCCTCTTTACATAGCCAGCCACATCTATGATAAGCCCACAAATGGGATATTAATAGATCTCGCCTGTGGTAAGAATGTGATCATGGAAGAATTTTTAGTATTACATGATCTTTATCAAGATGATTATGACAAACCAACATCATGGATTAAAAAACATACTTGTTTTGCATTCCCTATGATCAGATTGATCATACTCCCATTACAAATAGGACCTAAAACATTGGATGTAACATTCTCTCTTATTCCATAGTTAGACTAGTTTTGATTGTGGCTAGGTCATCCTCAGATTCACTTGATGAAAGTTGTCCCTTCAGTCGTCAAATGTTTGAAGTGTTTGCTTAACAATGAGATATTTATTGTACACCATAGTGGCTTTAATCCATTATATTCTAAAGGTATTTTTTCCTGCTTGAAGTGTTTGCTTAACAATGAGATATTTATTGTACACCATAGTGGCTTTAATCCATTATTGTACACAATAGATGATTATGACAAACCAACATCAAGGATTAAAAACATACTTGTTTTGCATTCTATGATCGGATTGATCATACTCCCATTACAAATAGGACCTAAAACATTGGATGTAACATTCTCTATCATTCCACAGTTGGATCAGTTTTGTTTGTGGCTAGGTCATCCTTGGATTCACTTGATGAAAGTTGTCCCTTCAGTCATCACAAATGTTTGAAGTGTTTGACAAGGAGATATTTATTGTACACATAGTGGCTTTAATCCATTATATTCTAAAGGTATTTTTCCTGTTTGAAGTGTTTGCTTAACAATGATATTTATTGTACACCATAGTGGCTTAATCCATTATTGTACACCATAGATGATTATGAAAAACCAACATCAAGGATTAAAACATACTTGTTTTGCATTCCCTATGATCGGGATTGATCATACTCCCATTACAAATAGGACCTAAAACATTGGATGTAACATTCTCTCTTATTCCACAGTCAGACCAGTTTTGTTTGTGGCTAGGTCATCCTCAGATTCACTTGATGAAAGTTGTCCCTTCAGTCATCAAATGTTTGAAGTGTTTGCTTAACAATGAGATATTTATTGTACACCATAGTGGCTTTAATCCATTATATTCTAAAGGTATTTTTTCCTTAGAATCCTTTTGGACCTAAACCTATGGAACCCATCACCCCTTGCAAGGACTTCTTTTTCATTTCCTATCAAAAGTTCAAATCCAAATGAATATCCAAATTGTCTCTTTGCCACATGTCCTCGTACACTTCCACTACTCCTATCCTAGATGAGACAATGCTTCAACCTAAATCCAAACATGACCAAACAGTGCAACCTCATGAGCAACCAACAATAAACACTTCAGCTTCATCATCTAAATGCCCAAAAGATAATGAAACCAACCCCATCATCCCACCTCACATTAAACAAGTTTATAAAGCCAAAGAGAAAGTGATTGACCCATCTCCTTTAGTTTCTTTTGTTCCTCCTCCTTGGGATGACAAAGACCTTATGGTGGATCAACACACTCTTACACCTACACAACTTCAAAATAGAACCAAATGAAACTGTGGTGCTGGAGAGTGTAGGCGTTGACACCATCTCCTTTCTCATCAACTAAAAATTGAAGAAAATAAAGAAAATCAACCTCCAACTTTGAAAAAAGCAATACATAACTACCCTAATCCTCCAGACCTACCATAGGATAGTACAATACAACAATCACAAAAAAATCATCTGATACAACAACCACATCTCTTGATACACCCTTCATTAGAAATTACCATCTGTCCTCTTGTCATCATTAATCTTGATGATGATGAGGTGATCTCTAAAATAGATGAAGAGGTGCATAATGATCTAAATTCTTTATTTTCCTCTTCCATGAGCTTAAATGACAAATCTCCTACACCAAGTGAAGAACCTAGTACTTCCCCTAGTTTGACACTTACAATTCTCCCTTTGGACAGTCAACCACCCTCACAATACACTAAACATGATTGGGAGGTGGATAACTTGTTATATGGTTGATTTACATTCACCTTGCTAGCCTTTTTCATTTTTTATTTCATATTTCTTTTTTCCTTGCATGTGCATAATGTGTTCCCCCGTAATGTGTGTGCACTTCCTCTATTTGTACCTTGATTATTCTATATGTGTACATTACTTTTTCCTTTCGCTTTTGTTTTGTGTTTTTCATTTTGGGGATGACACAAAGCCTAGAGACAACCTATGTCTCTTCCATGTTGACTCAAATAGTACTTTTCATTTCTTTCTTCCTTTGTTTTGTGTTTTTCCTTTTGGGGATGATGTAAGGCATTGAGACTGAAATGTCTCTTCATGTTGGCCCAAACGATTTTCCTTTTATTTTTCCTTTTAATTTTATTTTTGCTCCTTTTGGGATGGTGCAAAATGTTGATACTGTAATGTCTCTTCCATGTTGACCCAAAACAAGCTTTCCTTTTTCTTTTGTTTTCGCTCTCTTTGTGTCATTCTTCTAGTTCTATGTATTTGGGGAATGATGATAGTTTTGAGCTCTCTCATAAAAAAATTGCAGCAAGGAACATACTAACCCCAAATCCATAGATCCCTTATGTGTTTGGTGTTTCCATTTTTGGGGGAAACCAATCTTTGTTTTGTATTATCATGACACAACCTTACTTGAAATCATATGAATTGGCATAGGGGATTTTCAAGTTGGCTCTCATGTCTTCTTTCTTTTTGCATTTTCCCTTCGCTACTTTAAAGTAATTGCTCATAGAATAGTGTGTAGAAATTCCTTTAAAGTGGGAGCATACATTGGTATTATTCATTTGCATTTTTTTTCTTGGTTCTTAGTGTAGGTTTGTTTCTTCATATGATGTGTTTGTCACTTTTTGGATGACATTGGGTGTGATGTCCTTCATACGTGTGATCTCTCTAAGCATATTAAATTTGTCTTGGTGGCCTGATGGGACACACTACATCCCGTAAGTTGTGAATATTCTATTCTTTGACTGGTCCTCTCTTGGAGACATTAGACACAATGTTCCCTAAGTGATAGACCTTTCATGAACTAAACAAGACTCTTTTGAACATTTTTTGCATTTTACATTTTACATTTCTGCATTTTGCATTTTACATTCACATGACCACCATGCATAATACAACTTGCATACCTGTGGTGCCATCCTACTTGTTCATGAATTCAAATAAAGTTTTTCTTCTCTCATGAAGCACAAATCAAATTTTTTCTTTGTGGCACTTCATTAAATTTATTAGGAGGTATAACTTTAGTATGGTTGAGTGGGAAGCCCATTATGTGGCATGAATTTCCCCATAGCCACCTATGTGTTTGTGATTATATACCAGCTGAGTGTACATATCTAACCATTTGGGCCTTCTCACCTAGCAGAAAACCATGAGTTTTGTTTCCCAAGAGTGAGTATGCATTTTCTCTTTCAAAAAATTAGCTTAGATCTTATGAACAACTAGCTGGACAAATGATCAAAGCTTAATCTGACTTTTCCTTTTCCTCTTTGTTTTCTTTTCTCTTCCACATGTGTGTTCCTTTGTTCTTATGTTTAGCTTGCCATGGGAATTCCATCTTGGGGGCTTGATCATCCCTCTTGATCATTGTTGTATCATCTTGCTAGCATAAGTGCATTTGGATTCCTCTCAATATGCATGGCTACTTTAGTGTGAGTTTGAAGCACGTTCATCCTCTCACTAAAGTGGGGACTAAATGTACCATACAAAAATGGATCTTTAGACATTTTCATGGTCATTTGGGTCTTTTTCTAGTGATGCTTGGATTATTCTACTTAGATTTAAATCTTGTAATGTAACTTATACATTTACATTAGGTCTTGAATATTCAAATTATAAAGACTTTATGATATCTATGTTGTGAAGTGTTGTAACACATTTCTACACTTTTCTAGATTCTTCTTATTATAATTCATCTAAATAATCCCTTTTTATCCCTTATCAAGTCTTATTTTAAAGTGTTGTAAAGTCTTGTAACAAACTTTCACAATTTTCTAGGTTTTTCATCACTAAATACACCTTTCTTATGCTTTATTTGGCCCCTTTATTCACTTACAGGCCTTAATTGTATATTTGAATACAAACCTGACAATCATCATTAAATACAACTTAATCACCGACACCCACTTGCATGCCTTGAGTGGGACCCATTCACCATGGGTGGCAAATGAGTCCCTCTTAGCACAAAATTCAAAATAAGTTCAAATTTTTTAAAGGTTTTTATTTATTAAGACCTTAGGTCTCCCTATAATGTTGTATTTTTAGGAAATTAGGGCATAAGTGTGTATAAATAAGCATATTTCTATCCATTTCAACCCCCATTCATCTACTCAATAATTCTTGTATCCATCTAAGTACTTAAGCATCATAGCATCATCCAATCAAGCAATTATCAAGCATCTTGGAGCAACCATTGACATATCTTCAGACTTCAAAAACAAGGGTTTGGTGATTTTATGACACTTTCATGTTATTTTTTCATCATTCCTTTCTCATTTCATTTCCTTATCAAGGGTTTGGTGATTTTATGAAACTTTCATGCTATTTTTTCATCATTCCTTTCTCATTTCATTTCCTTATCAAGGGTTTGAGTACCAAAGTGGGATTTGATCAAAGAAAATCCTTATACTCTAACCTTTAACCATTTTCCCCCTCTTTGCATGTGTGTTTGTAGGTCTTGTAGGAAGATTTATAAAAGAAATAGGTGTTGAAAATTGGTCAACAAGTAATCAAAGCTATTCAAGTCAACAAGGATCTAATTCAAGCTTGGAACCATCATTCAACCCATTTTCTATAGATTTGGATCCGTCAACCCGACAAGTAGACAAGTATAGATTTGGACCCACGGAGTTGACTTTAGAATTTTCAGATTTTTCTAGGAGGACTAATTCACCATTAGTGGAAAATGAGTCCCACTGCTAGGCTAAAAAAAGTGATTTCTTCAATTTCTAGTTCCTGACACTTTGAACCTTGTTCCATCAAATTTTATGAGAAGTATTGATTCACCATCTATGGAGAATGAGTTCTAGTGGTCATAAATAGTGATTTCTGAGACATTCTAGAACCCTCCAATATCAACATTCTATCTCCAGGTGCACTCTATTCAGTATCATTAAGTTTTTATTTCATTTGTGCATGTTTCTAGTTCATTTGTGTATATCACACCATGTTTTCAAAAACCTCATATTTCTTAGGTTTTGTATAAATAATCAAATAAATTTTATCATTTTTTTTCATCTAGATCATTTAGTTTAGGCACATTTCCATTGTTCTTGCATTAGTTTGAGTGAACCACCTATATTTTGGTGTGGTATCTATCTATTTCCTTTAGGTGAAAAACCCCAATTAAGGAAAAGAGTTATAGAATTCTTAAACAACTAAAATATATGTTCAATTAGTCATTCATTTTGGGATAACCAGTGCACCAAGAACATTCATGATTCTCATGAATGAGGTATTGAAATATTTTTTGCGTAAATTTATTATTATTTATTTGGATAATATTTTGATTTTTAGCAAGACATTGGATGAGCATCTGACGCATATCAGATTTTTTTTGGAGAAGCTAAGGGAAGAAAATTTGTTAATAAACTTGAAGAAGTTCAATTTTGTGAAACACAAGTTTGTATACCTAAGATTGGTGATCTCAATAAATGGTCTTAAGTTGGATCCAGAGAAGGTGAGAGCTATTGTTGAATGGCCTACACCAAGGAGTGCTATAGAGGTAAGATCTTTTCATGGTCTAGCAAGTTTTTATAGGAAGTTTATCTAAGGTTTGAGTAGTATTTATGCACCCCTAATGAAAAAAATGAGATGGAATATAAAAGAGTTTAAGTGGAGTATAGGAGTGGAAAATAGTTTTGATTTACTGAAGAAGAAAGTCATGGAGTAACCTATTTTGGAACTTTCAAATTTCAACAAGGTTTTAGGTAGACTATGATGCTAGTGGTAGCATCATTGGAGTTTTTTTGAGTCAAGAAGGTAATTATGTTGCCTATTGTAGTGAAAAGTTGAATCATACAAAGAAGAAATATTATTTTTATGATCAAGAGTTCTATAATATAGTTTAGGATTTGAAAAAATGTAGACATTACTTGTTGCCAAAGGAGTTTTTTTATTTACTAATCATCAAGATTTAGATTATTTAAATAGTCAAGGAAATTTTGAATCGAAGGCATTTGAAATGGGTTGAATTTATGCAAATTTATACATTTATTTTGAAGCATAGGAATGGAAGTTCAAACAGAGTTGTAGATACCTTGACCACGAGGAAAAAATTGTTAATGAAGATGCAGATTAAAGTTGTTGGGTTGAATGAACTCAAGAGTTTGTAGCCTAAGGATCCTGATTTTGTAGATGCTTGCAAAGCTTGCATGGAGTCTATTACTCTGGATAGGACAAGATGGTATGTTGTTTTAAAGGTATCAGTTGTGCATTTCAAGGGGTTCCGTGAGAGAGAACTTGATCAAGGACAAACACAGTCAAGGATTTGTTGGACACTTCAGCAAGGATAAGGCCATTGCTCTTGTTGGTGAACATTACTATTGGTTGTAGTTGCAACAGGATGTGAAGAAGTTTGTGCAGGGTTGTAGAGTATGTTAGATGGAAAAAGGGACATGTTAGAATACTAGATTATATCATCCATTACCTATACCTGAGAGGCCATGGGAGGAAATTAGAATGGATTACCAAGGACATAGAGAGGGCATAATTCTATTTGTGGTCGTGAATAGATTTTTAAAAATGACACACGCCATCCGATGCCATAAGACGAGTGATGTTCATATTGTAGAATTATTTTTCAAAGAAGTGGTAAGACTACATGGTCTACCCAAGAGCATAGTTTCAAACTAAGAAACCAAGTTCATTGAGTATTTTTGGAGGACATTGTGGAAGAAGTTGAAGACTGATTTTAAGTTTAGTTCAACACACCATCCACAGACTAATGGACAAATAGGGGTGGTGAATAGGAGTTTGGGTAACTTGCTAAGATTCTTAGTAGGTGACAAGCCCAAGGGATGATATTTGAATTTGGATTACCAAGGACACAGAGATGACATGTTTCTATATTTGTGGTGGCAGATAGATTTTTGAAAATGGCACACTTCATCCCCTGTCATAAGACCAGTGATGTTGTTCATATTGCAGAATTGTTTTTTAGAGAAGTGGTAAGACTACATGGTCTACCCAAGAGCATACTTTCAAACCGAGATACCAAGTTCATTGGGTGTTTTTGGAGGACGTTATGGAAGAAGATGAAGAATGATTTTAAGTTTAGTTTAGCACACCATCCACAAACTGATGGAAAAATGGAGGTGGTGAATAGGAGTTTGGGTAACTTGTTGAGATGCTTAGTAGTTGACAAACCCAAGGGATGGGATCTAAATTTGGATTACCAAGGAAATAGAGAGGGAATGATTCTATATTTGTGGTGGTGGAAATATTTATAAAAATGGCACACTTCATCCTCTGGATCATAAGACTAGTGATGTTGTTCATATTGCAAAATTATTTGTTAAAGAAGTGGTAATACTACATGGTCTACCCAAGAGCATAGTTTTATACTAAGATACCAAGTTCATTGGGTATTTTTGGAGGAAATTTTGGAAGAATTTGAAGACTGGTTTGAAGTTCAATTCAACACACCATCCACAAACTGATGGACAAATAGATGTGGTGAATAAGAGTTTGGATAACTTGCCAAGATGCTTAGTAGGTGACAAGCCCAATGGATGGAATCTGAATTTGGATTACCAAGGACACAAAGAGGGCATGATTCTTTATTTGTGGTGGTGGAATGATTTTAAAAAATGGCACACTTCATTCTGTGTCATAAGACCAGTGATGTTCATATTGTAGAATTGTTTTTCAGAGAAGTGGTAAGACTACATGGTATACCTAAGAGCATAGTTTCAGACCAAGATACCAAGTTTGTTGGGTATTTTTGGAGGATGTTGTGGAAGAAATTGAAGATTGATTTGAAGTTTAGTTGAGTACACCATCCAAATACTAATGGAAAAATGGAAGTGGTGAATAGAAGTTTGGCTAACTTGTTGAGATGCTTGGTGGGTGATAAGCCCAATGGATGGGATCTAATTTTACCACATGAATAATTTAATCCACCACCCTATGGTTGTGTTGAACCTATTATGTGGTACTGCAGTATTACTGCCACTCCACACACAACACACACATAATTGGTGGTATAGCAGTACTTCTAACCTAGAGGGATGGACTAAGGGTGTTGGTGGTAGAGCGGTATTCATACCACCTTACTGTGATAGGGTTTAGATCCACTTGTGGTTATGTGGTGGGTATTTGGTGTGTTGAGTGTTGTAACCCACTAGCTTCTGATGCATTGGTGACATCCCTAGTAGGAGAGCGATATTGATGGAGACTAGTGTTGGGTAGGGCAACTGAGAGGGTGGGGTGGGTATGTGCAAGATCATCATGGAAAAAACATGCCCTTAAGTGGTGATGAAAATTCAACAAAAATAGAGTTAGGCAACTTGACATAAAAATTTGAATAAGTTATTTATATTATTTCAAAAATATGTAAGAATATAATCTTTAGCAAATTGAATGTACTTTCTAAACTACTAGGTTTATTTTAAAAAAATCTATTTGGTGAAAAATTGAAATTTCAATGCAGTAGTACTTAAATTTTAGGAAAAAATAAGTAGGTATCTATCTAACCACCCTAACTACAATAAAATGATAATATTTTTTTATAAGATTTTACATATAAGTAGAGGACTGATGTCCTGATGTGATGCATATTCTTTTTTTTTTTTCCAAGTAAATATTCAATTATGATTTTTTTATTACAACTTTTTAAAAATATAAAAAATCATATGTATAACCACCTTAACTTGGTAAAAACATCATGAAATTCATTTTTTTTTTAATCCTATAGTATGTGAAGCATAGAATGTGATGCATGTTTTAGATTAAAAAAAATGTGCTAGCGTTTGAAAGCTATAGATGTTTTTCAATCAGCCTATGAATTTGTACTTTAGATGTAATTCAAATAGAAAATGAATAATAATTATTTATTAAATTCAAAGTAAATCATAATTTATATTGGTGGAAAGTTGAGAATCTCCTTTAAAAACCCTTTTCATTTCATCAATTTTGGGTAAAAAAAAGTCCTTAGCCACATACCCTACACATACCTTTCATATTGCCACCTTTTGTCCCATCATGATCTTGGACATACTTGGGTGAATCAGTTGTCACAAAGCTAAAACCTTTAAATCATTCTCCAGAACTAATCCTTAATACTGCTTAAATGAATAAGCATTAGGTGCAACTTTAGAAATTTAAAACCATCACAGAAACACAACAACAATTAGATTTACGTGGAAAACCCAATAAGGGGAAAACCATGGTGAGGATTAACTCAAGCTATAGAGAATATAAAAACCAATTACAAAAGGCTCACTACATGAGATACAAGGCTCACTGTGAATACAAGGACTCATTGTCAAATAGGGATAACAAACTAGAGGGCTCACTACCATAGAGATACAAAGAAGATAGAAGAGATATGTTACAAAGAGAAGACAATCTTAATTTAATAGAGAAATCCACCAAAATTTTCTCATCCACTCATAGACATGCATGAATGATAGAGGAAACCTTCTACTCACTACATTTGGAAACTCAGCATTTGGACTTTGCACTAATTTTCCACACTCACATCACACACTCACTACTTCACATCAATGTCGCATCTATATGCTCTATTTCTTCATACTTATCTCTTTGTATGCTATTTCACCACTAACTTATCCTATATTTATATCATCTTTAACTTTGAAACATAGCCAAAGTTGGCCATCCAACATTAAGTTCAAATTAGTTCACTACCAAAACATCCTATGGTGGAATTAGAATGAGGGAAACCTAAAACACATGCTTGGTGAGGACCCAAATAGATAAAACATGCTACATCAATTCCAAAGATAGTGTTTAACACAAGGTCAGCCAAACCAGTGTAAAACACATAGAACAATTAAGCACAATCCTTAAAGATATTGAAATTATCTTCAATACGATCATAACAATTCAACTCTAGAACCGCAAGTAATAAGACTTCACCAAAGAGAAATCTAGACCAACAAGTTTTCTCCTGGACCTCAACCAAAACATAGAAAACCAAAGTTCACAACTGGTGAACATAACTCGCACTACACAATGAATCAGGAGCCAAAAATATGGATATAGCAGCTTCCAACAACCATGACCAACATATATGAACGACACAAACATAGGGGAAAATCCCAGAGCAGATCCTAGAGCATCCATTGAACACCTACAACCTTTCTTCAATGTAATTTTATCAATATCCTCAACATATACAACCAATAACCTGCAACCATGACATTAATGATAACAACCAATTGATAACAAATTGACCAGTTGAAATGAATGACAACACCTCCATTCTTTTCCATTCTTGCAACAACTAGTTTATGGATAATTTTAACTAGATGACTTGGTAACCAATGTGGACATTGAAGAGACTTGGTAGTTTCGATGAGAGACTAAACTCATTGACAATTAAATGGGTATTGGAAGTTACATGGTTTGGGACTGATTGCATGTGGAAATTAAATCAAATGGTTTTGGTTGGGATGTAGAATGAATGTGAAGACATATTATAATGTTCTGTAATACTAGTTGGACTATATTGTTCAATTGAAGTGCAAGGTTGATCACGGAAATGAAATGTTGTCAGATCATTACTATGATTGAATACTTGAAAGCATAAGTCTACTACTTTGTATGTAAATTTTATTTTACTGTAATGCATAGTGACCTTGCTTGGTTGTGGGTTTTTCTCCTATAAGGGTTTACCCATGTAAATCTGGTGTTTAAATTATGTATGTGTCTTATTTATCTACTCTTTTATTCTAGTTAATGTGCATATTTAATGAACTCTAATTGAAATTAAATGTATTATCTACACTTCTCTTCTAATAATTTAAAATTGGGAAGGTGTTTCTGCACTTCGGCTTTCCTTACAAATTTACATGTTGTGATAGCAAATAATCATAAAAATGAAAGTTAATTTATTACTGGGTTTTTGTCAAGGACATGGCACAAGAAATTATAGGAGGACAGACCTCAATAGTTTATAGTGGTTTTATTCCTTGTTCTTTCTAGAAAGTTTTTAAACATAGTATTAATTGACATGAATATCAGGTTATTCACAAAGAAAAGGTAGATATTATTTATGGGATAAGTTTCCAATTTAAGAATTAGGACCATCTTCAAAGTAAATTATATTATAAGTTCATGTCATTTGTATGGTATTGGGGGAACTCTTCCTCTTTATAAACCTTCATTACCAAGGTAATATTTATATTGATGCAATTTCCATTGGGGTTCTCATGGAAGTTGATAGATATGTTGAAATGCTAAGAATAGTGTCCCTGGTACTAATTAAGTTACGATAGAGATTAGGACTCAACTTATTCATCAACTTGGAAATCAGAGGCTCATGTGTTCTTACTAGAGTGAAATTATAGCCTTCTCTTAATGCCCATGTTCTCTCTCCTTCTTGAGTTTCATTCATCATTTCTTTAATAGGCTACAATGACAAGCCATGCATTCATTACAATAAAACAAGTATTACATTTCTATAAGTTTCAATAAAGGTGATGCCACAAGATTGTGTTGATTGGACCTTTACACTAGAAGATGACTTTACAAATGTAGTAACAAAAAAAGTATCCCTTTTTCTTTAATTTGGGAATAATTAATATTAAAATGAGCTTAATGTTTCCTTAATTTAGAGTTGTAATATGTTTTACACATTCACATTAAGTTTAGGGCCCTTTTTAACTAAATGGACTTTATTGTGCCTTATTTAGGGTATTGTAAAGTGTGTCATTACACTTTCACACTAATCTAGGACTTTATTAATTGATCGAGTTTAATTTTCCTTAATTTTCCCATTTAATTCAAATCCAAGCCTAATTAAATGCAAATTCCAAGTGATAAAACCTAAAATTCATAAATTCCATTACACAACTCTTCATTTCAAAAAGTGTGTGTCCTAGATAGGTGACCTGGGACCCTCACTAGGTTCTAGGACCCTATTTTTACATGAAATTTCATCTTTTTTGATGTGTTTCCTAGGTAAGTGGTCCAAGATCCATTCACCACATGGAAAATGGGTCCTCACTTAGACTTAGGACCCCTCCTTGAAATATGTTTTTTGTGGTATTTAATGATTTGAAATCCATGATTCAATGTTGACTTGTGATATTTGAATTTTAGGAATTAATGATAAGATATGTATAAATACAATGTTATTTCACTATGTTTCATCCTAGATCTTCATAAAAAATAAAGAGTACTTTCACAAGAGAATTATAAAAGCATTCAGTAGAATTCTAAGGCATTCAAGGGAAGATTATAGAAGATTATTGCACCAATCAAGATTCATTTCATCATGTCAAATATTTAGTGCATCAAGCATGTTATTGAGCTGATGTGTTCATGTAGCATTCAAGATCCATTCAAGAATATTCAAGGCATTGTTTCACATCAAGTTTCATGATCAACATCTACATTCATCGAGGCCTCTTCATGCTATACTGTAGATTTATCCAAGGTTCAACTAAGGATTGCTGAGTTGTTACATTGTATTTTATTCATTCATTATTCCTTTATGCATTATTTCATTTCAAGGTTTAATTGCCAAAACGGGGTTTGACCAAGGTAAGCCCCTATACCCTAACAATTTTTTTTTCTATCCTTTCATGTGTGATTGTAGGTTTTAGGTTGGAGATCTATTGGAGAGAAAAATTGAAAACATTGTTAAAGTTTCAAAAAAAGTTGTCAAATCACATAAACTGAGCTAGAGGATTTATTTCCAGATTTCGGATAGTTCCTGACTAGAATATGGGAGTGTAGACTGAGAGGAACAATGATAGGAATAGGGTTGGATTGAGGAAATCACTGACTCAATGCTCCGGGTCTCACCTTCTTGGACCCCTTTGGTGTCACTTTCCACCACTCAACCTATAGTTCCTATGCTGTCTAGGCACCCCTAGTTCTTCTGGCCAACCCTGCTACCTTTTTCAATGCCTTAACCAAACAAAACTTGGTGCTCTTCCTCTCATTCACTTCCTAGCCCTTAATACTCTTAAAGGCTAGTTGTCCTCCAATGCTTCCTAATCTTGTTGCATGGGTGTGGAATGTCTCCCATGGCATGAAAACCATCTCACAAGGATTCTTTGTTGACCTACCATCAACATTTCTCCATCGCTTAACCAAGAACCGTGTTTTAGGGTTTGGGTAGAGCTACTAGCCTTGAGCCCCTTTTAGGCCTCCTTACACAAGTAAATTGGTTAGAACTTCTCTCCTTTATGAGATTGTGCCAAACTCCCTTCTGACACCCTGGCTCTTTTTCCAAGCTCTTTAAGATTTTTAGGGTTTGGGACCCTCTCTGCCCGTACACAAGTACAACTCAGTTTTTCTCCAAAAACTAGGGTTTTTAGACCATTTCTTGGTCTTTTTTGCTTCTACCAGTCTCAAATGCACTGATGAATTATCTGTCTTCTTTCCCACACCTTCTTAAGGATTCCTGCATTCATCATACATCCTAATTTTTCAAGGATTTGACACCCCTGCCACGCTAGGATTAGTCTTTGACTGTCTTTTCCAAGCTGGGCACTAACAGTCTCACCTAGGAAAATATTTTAAGCATGCTTCTAGAACTCTTAAAGACTCCTACCACTAAGATATGTATAGACACGGAGTTTAGTCTTGTTTCCAACAAGTCCATACTTCTTGGTACGGTGAGGAAACAGACTAAACCTCCATTTTTACCAGATTTACCAATCAAAACAGTAAGAAAGAAAACACAGAATTACTAAACAAGTTGAAAGCAATGAACTAGCTGTCTATTGTGCAAAAAAAATGCTTCAAAAGGCTTCTCTACATGCTATCAAACCTACAAAATGCCTCTTTTAACTCATTAGCAGCTGTCACACAAACAAGAACAGAAAAATAGAACTTCCACCCCAAAAATCACTATATTTTTATTATCCTAATATAACTTCACATGCTCCTAATTCTTCCAACCCTCAAACAGGTTGAGAGTTATCTTTAAATATGCTTGGAAATAGTTAGGTTTCCTTTTTCGAGCTCAAGAACGACCAAAAGTTGAGTGTTGGAAAACACAATATGTTTAACAACCTTGGTCTATTGCTTAGAAAGCAACCAAACATAGGCTTCCAAAACTTATTCAACTACACCACTTCTAACCTAAGATGGTCCACAAGACCTTACATAACACAACAAAATTAAACTTTAATCAAAAACTTCAAATAAGCTTGCACTTTACCAGGTGCTCCTGCACCATTCTCCCCCTCTCAACCCAAATAACTAAGTAGAGGAAGGAGAGACCAATGTCAGGTCAATGCCAAATTTCTTGAACTAATCTTCCTATATCCAAGTGGCTTCTGATTTTGGCTTGTTCTTCCACTTGATAAGGTGCTCCATGTACACCTTGTGTATAGTAGCTTTCTGCACTCTTGACTGCAAGATCTTCTCTACCTGAAGCTTATCTTGGTGAGGAAGAGTCACATTACTGATGTCCTTGAAGATTTCCTTGCTGTTTTGATCCTCATCATTGACTGATCCCTTGTACTTGATTAAATTAGCAACATTGAAAACTAGAGAGATGCCCAAATCTGATGGTAATTCCACCTTATATGCATTCTTGCCATATTTGGCCAACATCTTGCATGGACCCACTCTTTTCATCTGTAACTTGGTTGCCATGCCCTTCTGCAATTTGGATTTTTTGAGGTGGACCATAACATAGTCCCCAACTACAAATTGTACATCCTTGTCAAATCAACATTCTCCTTCAACTTTTGGGTTGCTGTTGTAACTATTTTCTTGACCTGCTCATGAATCTCTTTCATGGTCTGAGTGAAGTCTTCTGCATGTCCACTCCTATTTTCCATTGTTCCAAGGTCTCTATGTTCACAAATACCTCTTGGGTGCATCCCATACACAACCTCAAAAGGACTCTTTCTTGTAGTTCTATTGACACTGTCATTATAGGCACATTCAACTTGGGAAATCACCATATCCCATGTATGTCCATATTCTTTAGTCAAGCACCTTAAAAGATTACCCAACACTCTATTAACCACCTCTATTTGACCACCGGTCTGAGGATGGTAAGCTGATCCAAATGATAGATTTGTACCCAATCTGCTCCATAGAGTCATCCAAAAGTGACTCATGAACTTCACATCTCTATCAGAAACAATGCTGAGAGGCAAGCCATGGATCCTAACAACTTCCTTGAAGAAAAGATGAGCTATGTAGCTGGCATCATGAGTAGTTTTGCAAGGAATGAAGTGACTCATCTTGCTAAATCTATCCACTACTACATAAACACTGTCAAAACCAGTCTTGGTCTTAGGAAGACCTACCACAAAATCCATGCTCACACACTACCATGGTCTATTAGAAATAGGCAGGGGTTGATACAAACTAGCATTGCTAGCTCCTCCCTTAGCTTTCATGCATACAACACACTATTCCACATATTTTCTGACATCTCTTGCTAACTTAGGCCAGTAATAGAACCTTTGAACTAGCTCTAAAGTTTTATTAATACCAAAATTCCCACTAAGACTACCATTATGCTTTTCTTGAATCAGATTTTCCCTCATTGATCCTCTTGGAACACATAACTGATTACCCTTAAATAACAGTCCATTTTGCAGTGTATACTCAACATATTGACTATGAAAATGATTCTCAAAATTAGAGCATACCTTATAAGCTTCTGAGAAATCTTCATCTTCACCATAGAGGTCTTTGAAACTCTCTAATCCAATGCTTTTCAGCTGTACTTCTTGCATTGTTAGCATTCTCTTGCTTAATGCATCTGCAACCTTATTCATTTGTCCCTTTTTGTGCTTGATAGTGAATGTGAAAGCTTGGATGTATTCCATCCACTTCAAATGTCTATTACTCAGCTTCTCTTGGGTATTAATGTAACTGAATGCCTAGTTATCAGTGAAGATCACAAACTCTTTGGGTAACAAATAATGCCTCCACTTCCTAAGGGACTACACTAAAGCATATAATTCTAGATCATAGGTGGAGTATTTTTGCTTGGCTTCATTGAGATTTTCACTAAAGAAGGCTACAGGCCTACCTTCTTGATTGAGTACTCCTCCTACTGCTACTCCACTTGCATCACACTCAACAGTGAACAACTTGTCAAAACTAGGCAATAACAAAATTGGTTGAGATTGCACTTCTTGTTTCAGTTTTTCAAATCCTTTATCAGCCTCATGAGTCCACTTAAACTTTGTTTTTAGACCACCTTTAATAGTATCTAGGACTGGTGCACATATACCACTAAAATTCCTTATGAACATTCTATAAAACTAAGCCAAACCATGGAAGCTCCTTACCTTTGTTGTTGTGGTTGGTGTAGGCTAGTTTAGGATGGCTTCCACCTTGCTTGGATCCATCTTCAACATTCCTTGGGATACTACAAAGCCTAGATACACAAGTTCTTTCTTGAAGAACTCACACTTCTCAAGGTTAATTTCCAACTACTCTTCTTGCAACCTTTTAAGAACCATCTCCACATGGTTCAAATGTTCTTCTGCTTTCTTACTAAAAATTAGTATGTCATCAAGATAGACCACTACAAAGATCCTTGTGAAATCCTTAAGCACCTCATTCATTAGTCTCATGAACGTGCTAGGGGCATTTGAGAGGCCAAATGACATCACTTTCCACTCATATAAGCCATCATTTGTCGTAAAAGTTGTCTTCCATTCATCACCTTCCTTAATTTTGATCTGATGGTAGCCACTCTTGAGGTCCAACTTAGTGAAATATTGTGCTCCTCCAAGGCAATCCATTAAATCTTCTATTCTAGGGATAGGGAATCTATATCTTATTGTAATCCTATTGATTGCTCTAGAATCAGTACAAAGTCTCCACTTATCTCCTTTCTTAGTTGCCAAAACCACCGGGACTGCACATGGGCTGATGCTCTTTTGAATCAAACCTTGATTCAACAATTCTTCCACTTGCCTAGCCACCTCTTGGTTCTGCTCAGGAGTAAGTTTGTATGCTGCTTTGTTAGGAAATGAGGCTCCAGGTATGAAGTCAATTTGATGACTTATTGCTCTCTTTGGTGGTAGAGTTGCAGGTGTTCCATCACTCACTATACTCTTGTACTTATCAAGCAACCTTTGGACTGCTTCTGGTAAGATTGTCCTTTCAGCCTTTTATTCCTCTTTGGACTGCATCATGATCACATATCCTTCATTCCCTTGGTGTAGGTCCTTAAGGAGCTCCTTGCCACTACTCAACATGATGTTAGGTACCTTTGACTGTCCCTCATCTTCCTCTGTCAATGATTGCAACTTGAAGGTTCTTCCATCCTTCTTGAATGAGATGGTGTTCTCTTTCCCATCATAAATGGCACTTCTGTCATATTTCCATGGTCTTCCTAGTAGTAGATGGCATGCATCCATGGGTAATACAACATAAACTAGCTTGTCTTTATAACATCCAATTGAAAATTCCACTGTTACTTGCTCATTCACCAAAACACTATGCCCTTTATTCAGCCATGTGACCTTGTAGGGGTTATTGTGTGGTACCTTCTCCAATTTTAACTTTGTTACTGCCTCCTCTAAGATTATATTGTCTGTTGAACTAGAATCTACAATGACTTTGCACACTTTTCCAAGTATCTTACACCTTACTCTGAAAAGAGCTCTTCTTTGCTTAGGTTCCTCTTTGACTAGCTACCTTATCGGAACTCTGTTAAACATCGGATTCTCTCCTACCTCTGACTCTATATGACTAATCTCATATGCTTTAGGACTCATGGTGTCCTCTTGTGCATAGGCCACTCTCTTTTCATTGCTAGAAGAGGATGCTTTCTCTGGGTACCTATAAGCAGGGTAACCTAGTTGGTTACAATGATAACACTTCATGTTTGCAAAGTAAGAATTACTCCTACCTGCTCCTCTTCCTCTGTTTGAACCTCCTTGAGGTCCTCTTCCTCTATTAAATCCACCTCTTGAAGATGTTTCACCTCCATGCTCAGTGAGCTTAGATTCTCCTTGGTTCCTTTGATCATTACCTCTACCTTGGCAACCACCACACTGTCCTCTTTGATCTCTACCTCTACCCCTGCCCTTAGAAGACTGATCATGCTTTCTTTTGTTCCTTTCCTCAATATTTATAGCCAATTGATAACATTGGTGGGCTATCTTGGGACTTAGTAAAGCCATCTCTTCCTGAATGTTCCACTTCAAGCCATTAAGGTACCTAGCAACTTTTAGGCTCTCATCCTCTGTCACATTTGATCTCAAGGAAAGATTATGAAACTCCTCAGTGTATGTGTTTACATCTTGGTCCTTCTACCTTAGACTTTGCCTCTTCTTGTGAAGTTGTATCTCATAATCATCTGGCATATATGCCTCCTTTACCTTAGCAACCATTCCTTTCCAGGTTGATATGGGTTGTTTGCCTTCTTTTTCCCTTTTAGTCTGAACAAACTTGCACCATGTCAAGGCTGATCCTCTCAACCTTGATTTAGCAACCTTCACCTTCTGTGCTTTAGTTACTCCATCACATTCAAAGTGATTCTCCATGCCTTCTATCCAATCCATGACCAAATCAAGATCCAGCTTTCCATTGAACAGTGGTATGCCCTCAAGTCCTTTTCCACTCAAGGCTTTCAATGCCTTTAAGAAAGGCCCCTCCTCCAAAATAGGGTTAGGTTCAGGGACCTTGTCTTCCTCTGCAACCTCTTCTTCCTTTGGTACCATTCCTTCCAACCTTGCATTGTTCAATGCTTTCTCAAGTTGCTCTATTCTTTATTTTAAGGACTTGTTGTCCTCTTCTTGTTCTTCAACCCTCTTGGCTAACTGTGCATTTTTCACCATGGCGGGAGTTTCACTTGACTCAAATTGTCACATATAGGCTGCTTTCCCAAATCTTTTGCTTGCTCTAATACCAATCTGATAGGGACAGGGTTGGATTGAGGCAATCACTGACTCAATGCTCTGGGTCTCACCTTCTTGGACCCCTTTGGTGTCACTTTCCACCACTCAACCTATAGGTCCTATGCTGTCTAGGCATCCCTAGTTCTTCTGGCCAACCCTGCTACCTTTTTCAATGCCTTAACCAAACAAAACTTGGTGCTCTTCCTCTCATTCACTTCCTAGCCCTTAATACTCTTAAAGGCTAGCTATCCTCCAATACTTCCTAATCTTGTTGCAGGGGTTTGGAATGTCTCCCATGGCATGAAAACCATCTCACAAGGATTCTTTGTTGACCTGCTATCAACATTTCTCCATCGCTTAACCAAGAACCCTGTTTTAGGGTTTGGGCAGGTCTACTAGCCTTGAGCCCCTATTAGGCCTCCTTACACAAGTAAATTGGTTAGAACTTCTCTCCTTTATGAGATTGTGCCAAACTCCCTTCTAACACCCTAGCTCTTTTTGCAAGCTCTTTAATATTTTTAGGGTTTGGGACCCTCTCTACTCGCACATAGGTACAACTTAGATTTTCTCCAAAAACTAGGGTTTTTAGACCATTTCTTGGTCTGTTTTGCTTCTACCAGTCTCAAATGCACTGATGAAGCATTTGTCTTCTTTCCCACGCCTTCTCAAGGCTTCCTGCATTCATCATACATCCTAATTTGTCAAGGAGTTGACCACCCTACCACGCTAGGATTAGTCTTTGACTGTCTTTTCCAAGTCGAGCACTAATAGTCTCGCCTATGAAAAAAATTTAAGCATGCTTCCAAAACTCTTAAATACTCCTACCACTAAGATATGTACATACATGGAGTTTATTCTTGTTTCCAACAAGTCCATACTTCTTGGTATGGTGATGAAATAGACTAAACCTCCATTTTTACCAGATTTACCAGTCAAAATAGCAAGAAAGAAAACATAGAATTACTAAACAAGTTGAAAGTGATGAACTAGTTGTCTATTGTGCAAAAAAAAAGCTACAAAATTTCTTCTCTACATGCTATCAAACCTACAAAATTCCTCTTTTAACTCATTAGCAGCTGTCACACAAACAAGAATAGAAAATCAGAATTTCCACCCCAAAAATCACTGTATTTTTATTATCCTCATATAACTTCACATGATCCTAATTCTTCCAACCCTCAAATATGTCGAGAGTTATCTTTAAATATGCTTGGAAATAGTTAGGTTTCCTTTTTCGAGCTCAAGAACAACCAAAAGTTGAATGTTGGAAAACACAATGTGTTTAACAACCTTGGTCTATTGCTTAGAAAGCAACCAAACATAGGCTTCCAAAACTTATTCAACTACACCACTTCTAACCTAAGAAACAAAGGTCCTCAACCACAAATAAGATGGTCCAGAAGACCTTACATAACACAACAAAATTAAAATTTAACCAAAAAAATTCAAATAAGCTTGCACTTTACTAGGTGCTCCTGCACCAAACAAAACCTAGAAACTTATTTTCTAGAACCCTAGTTATAACCCATTCACCATAGGGTGAATGAGTCCTCAGTGAGGTCTGAAAAAGCAACTTTGGTGACAATGGTGCAGGGGCACCTTTAGGCCATATGGTCAAATTTTGGTTTTATGTTTTATTTTAATTTTTTTGGTCTAATAAGGTCATTTAATACCATTTGGGATCATTTTGATCCATTTTGGAATGTTATAGGTCCATTGGTCAAAAGTTGTAAACATTTGCAAAAAAGATGTTAAAGTTTTCATTGTGAAAGTTGTCAAAAGTGCATTAAGGTTACAACTTTGATTAGGAAGTTAGTTGTGGGTGGTTGGTAGTTGGGAAATTATTGGGAAAGAATAAATACATGTTGTAAACACAAATCCAAAGGCTGGGAAGGTTGGGAATGGAGAAATTTCAATTTTGCACTCTAAAAAACTATATTTTTCTTACAAATCTAATTGTTCTTTTCATTTGTACGGACTGTACTTTGCATTTAATGACTTGAAATTGCTTGGATATGATATATGATTGAATCATCTTCAAAATTAAATTGGTTTGGTATATTTTCATCCATGTTTGAATAAGTTACAAGTATTTTTTTATAAAAACTTGCCTGAAAGTTGTCCTAGGGTTTGCAGTCACATAGAAAATGCCATAACTTTTTTTTTATCCATTGGAAAAGCTTGAAAATTGGTATAAAATTCTATCTTGGTGCCTTCTACCACCCTACAAGATTTGGGATCATTATTTTCAAATGGTAAAAAGTTCTCTTCACCAATTTTCTTTTACAATCCCTGTTATAGTCCAAAAAAACCCTCTTAGAAGTGACTACTTGAAAAAGTTTTCATTGAAACTCATGGAAAATTATTTGGATTAAAATTTTTACATGTCTCTAGGGTTGTTTTAATGAAGGTTCATATTTGGGGGCCAATTTCATTCATGGTTTGTTACTTGCATTGTAGGGGCATGTCATATTGTTATGCTTGTTACTTGAATTGTTGCATTCATTCATGGCAAAGAGAGCCTAGGTTTTTAGATGCATTGAGAAAAAGTTTTTTTAGGCCATATGATATGTTTTTGAAGTGTTTGAACAAAATTAGAGACCCCTTGAAGCCAAGAACTTAGTTGTGTCATTCCTAATTGCCTAATTAGGCCTAGTAAGAAGGAGGAGAGCCAATTTTTGAACCCTTTCATACAAAGAAACCCTATGTAATTTTTGGTATGTGTTATAAGAGCCAAAAAGGTATCTTAAATAGGTCTCCTTTTCTATGCATCAGGTTTGGTCCAAAAGTTGTGTTCAAAAATTCCTTTTTGAAAGGTTACAAGTAATAATGGTGGTTTGTGAAGGAAAGCCCCTTGTTTGATGACTAAAGATTCTCAAGAGTGATTATTTGAGTGTGTTGGAATATTGTACACCCCTACTATACATCAAAAGGGTACACAACATTTGACCCTCTTAAAAATTTTCTTTTGATTGTAATATCAGTTGAATTTCATTTTTTTACTTGTTTACACATCATAGTAAACATATTGATTGAAATATAAAATAATAAGAGGGTTCATCATAGCCTCATTTTGTTGAGCCCACAACTATTTTTCTCTATTTCATTATGGTCAACCCAACCTTTTGAGCATTGTAGTTTTCTGATTTTGGAGTCCTTTTTATCCTGGATTTAGATTTTGCATTCATTTGCATTAAATTAGGTCTCATTTAGGGTGTCTTATTTGCATTCAAATTTTCATTGCATCTAGGGTTTTAGGATTGCATTGTTTGAATTCTTTAAATATGAAAAATATTAAAAAATCAATCATCTTGCATATCATTTACATCATATAAACTTGCATTTGAAAATTGAAACAAAAATAGCATATGGGTAAACCCAAAAAAGTAGTTTATAATTTGAGTGAGGAATGAAAAGTGGAAAAAAATGACCCCATACAAAAAAAAAAGGTTTTTGGGGTTCAGATGAACCCTTTTGTTTGAGTGAACAAAAAAAGGGTTCGAATGAACCCTAATTCATGTGAACTAGTTTAATGCAAGGTGGACCCCATTCCCACCAAAAAAAATTCAATGAAAAACACTTTTTGAGAGGGAACCCCCCTGGTTCACTCAAACCCCCTATTCCCACCTTGTCATCATCTACCATCAAAAAATTCTAGAATTTTGTGTTTCAAAGCTTGGGTTGAGGATGAAAATGGAGACTTCACAAACCCAACTAGAATTAGGTATTCCTTAGAATGAGCTACACAACAACTATAATTTTAATATGTTTTGGTTTTATTATGTATTTGTTTTTTTAGTTTTATTAAACATAGGTTTTCACAAAAAAAAATCTCTTTGTTCTACATATGTGGAAAAATAGCAGATTATCAAAAAAAAAATTGAAAAATATGAGTGCACATCAGATATTGAAGTCTTTGATCCAACAAAAAAAAGAAAAGAATTTCAATACATACAAAAAAATTACATGTTATATGGTCCACCTATGTCTGAATTGTAATTGGTTTGACTTTTTAACTTGATTAAAGAAAAAATATTCAATAAAAAACTATCTAACCAAGTGGAAGCACTAGATATCAAAGTCAAAAATCTAAATTTGAAAGAATTATAATTTAATCCTTCATGGAAGAAAAGTTATGAGTTATACGGTGAGCATCACTCCTTAAAAATGTTGTTTTATGAAAATAACTAGTTTTCGAAGGAGATGGAAAGAGAAATGCAATTTGATTACCTCATCTTCAAATTCCTCATAGTTTAGCCACTATAGGTTCCCGAAATTGAAGATTTAGCTAGAAAAAATTATTTCAGTGTCCAATTTGGCCAAAAATTGTAAACCAGTATTGTGGGATTACCCATATCAAACTAGGTCTCCTTAGCTATCATTTTGTCATAATTTACAATCGAATTCCACATTACATTCATAGAAAATTGAAACTACAACTTGTTGTAACAAACCTGAACCAGAAAAACAACTGTAAAACACTTAAAAATCTATAAAAAATCAGCTTCAAAACCCTAATCTAGGACCCATTTTCCCTAGGGAAAATGACTCCCTAATCAAGCGATAATCTAAATTTTTGACTATTAAAATATTCATTTTTGTGCTTTTGGTTGTTGCTTTCAGATTTCTATTATAGTTTGTTGAGTTTTTGTTGAACATCAATTTCATCATATATTTAGCTTAATTTGATGATTTATTGCATTGTGTGATTTGAAAATTATATTTACAAGAGTTCATTTTTAGATTGCTAGATAGTGTAATCAGAAAATTACCTTGTTTATAATCTGAAAATTGTATTTATGCATTACATTCTAGGTCATTGCATTACATTTTAAGTCTATTTCCATTTTGGGTTGGCATTGAGTTTGTGAAACTTGTATGAGCTTTAAAACTTGGTGTCCTATTAGCAATACTATTTTGAGAGGTAATTAGAGACACATGTCATCCCTTAATACACCATTCATTGTGGATCTTGGTTTTTCTAACTCTGTTTCTAATAGTGTTCATAATCAACCCCCTATGGATCATAGCATGCATACTTCATTTCCCATGACTTCCCTTCCTACAAAAAATGTGCATTATATTGCTAATATCCCACAAGAAAACATAAGGAGGCTAGATAAAGAATTAAATATTTTACAAAACTTTGTGAGAACAAAACCTATTGCTAGTAATGCCATTCCTCTCAAAGGGAACATAAGAATGATGCTTAAACATAAAGAAGGGATAAAATTCATGTGCTTCTTGGTCCATATCATTCAACTAGATTTTCCTCCTCCTCAACCACCTTCCAATACACCTCACATGCATAAGAGAAAATAACCAACAAATTTTGATAAATTTACTACTCCTAACACATCCTTTTCTAAATTAGAAAAGGGTTTATAGTTAGAAGAAGAAAATGATGAAAAAATAGTAATCAAACCAAATAAGAAGAAACCATGAATGTATGATCATCAAAATACTATTACAACAATTGTATGAACCTCCTAAATATCTAAGTTATAACTCATTACAACTTTCCAAAATTGAGATAATCTTCTATACTCTTTTACATTAGCAACTGATCAAATTACTACCTAAATGTGTGAACTTGACCAAAAGACAAACTAATAAGAATAAATCATATTGTGCTTATCATATGTATATTATTTTACCATAATACCAATAATTGTTGTCCTTTAAATAAATCATTGAAGAAGTTTGACCCTGTAAGAATCAAACTTGACTAAAAGCATGCATTTCACTCCTTGTCATGTAATAGTTGTAGGGTCATAGCATCCTCAATATTACATGTTTTACATTCATTGCAAATCATTCTCTTTATGACAAGGAGCTTATTATCATCTCTTGTCTTGGCTCATCCTTGTCCTACACTTAGTTGGGAAAATGAGTTAGATACCCTTATCCTAGCTTTGGTACTTGGTGTTGTTCGTTTGGCTAGTTGTCCTCCTTCCATATATATTGATCGAGATTGGGATATAGATGACCTACAATAGGTTGAATTGCATGTGCCTTACTTTTCATGTGCATTATTTTATTCCGTGTTCTTCATGTGATTGTACATAATGTGATCCCCCATACTATTTCATTTGATGTATCTCTCTTTTTGTGCATTCCTCTATTTATATATACGTTCTTCTATATGTTGTAAACATTTTATTCTTTTCGAATGTCTTTTGTTTTCATTTTTGGGATGACTCAAGGCATCAAGACATTTAGGTCTCTTCCACATTGACTCGAAATATTTTTTTTTGTTTTTGGTCTTTATGCGTCGTTCTTCTAGTTCTATGAGTATTTGTAGAATGATGATGTTTTCAAGATCTTAAACAACATTGTAGCAAAGATATGTTGACTCAAAATCCATAAATACCTTATGTATTTTTGGGGACAACCCCTCGCTCCTTTTTCATGACATAACTTTATTTCAGAAACATATGACTTGGCATGCAACTTTCCTAGGAAGCTCTCATGCCTTAGGATTGAACATTGGCTACTTTAAAGAAATTTCTCACAACAATGGTGTTAGCAACCACTTTAAAGTGGGGGCATACATCAATGATATCTTTCAACAGTTTGCATGTTCCATGGTGCAATTTTCTTTCTTCTTTTGATGTGTTCTATTATTCGTGGTGTCATTGGTTTTGATGTCCCCCAAAAGTGCAATATTTTTTAGTGTATGACTTTCCTCTTAGTAGTGATGTGACACATTGCATTCCCTACGTTGTGAAACTTTTACTCTTGACTTGTCCTCTCTTGGAGACATTAGGCACGATGGTCCCTAAGAAGACCTTACATGAACAAAGAAAGATCCCCTTGAAAAAAAACCTTTTTACATAGTGTTCATAAGTGTTTGACATAAATACAACTTGCTAACCTTATGAAACTTGAAACCCTAATTCAAGGCCACCTAGAATAACACACCTTGCTTTCCCGTGGAGCCTTGCCTTGCATTGTGGTCCCTTATTGAAGTTATTAGGAGGATAGCTTTGATATGGTAGGGGAGCCTAATATGATTCTCTCATTTTCCATCTCTTAGTTTCATTTCATTTTTTGGTGCCTTATTGAAGTTGTTAGAGGCATGGCTTTGGTATGGTGATTATGATGAGAGCCAACACATAGGCATGAAATTCTAATTGTACGGTGACAGCCGACACATAGGAATGAATTTATCACTAAGCCACCCTTTATTGAAAGAATCACCTAGTGGAAAACCTAGAGTTCTACTACCTCAAAGTGAGTGGAAACCAATAGCTTAGCTGTGTTCCACATCGTGTTGGAGAATCTAGGCTTGATTTTCTTGGTCTTTAATGTTGTATGATTGGGTATCTTTTCCATTGATGCATACATAAGTGTTTTGAATGTCTACTTTAGTGTGAGTTTGACATGGGGTCATACTCTCACTAAAGTGGGGGCAAAATGTAGTAATAGAAAAAGTATCCCTTTTCCATAATTTGGGAATAATTAATATAAAAATGAGCTTAATGTTGCCTTAATTTAGTGTTATAATGTGTTTTACACATTCACATTAATTTTAGGGCTTTTTAATTAAATGGAATTAATTGTGCCTTATTTAGGGTGTTGTAAAGTGTATCTTTACACTTTTGCACTAATCTAGGACTTTATTAATTGATTGAGCTTAATTTTCCTTAATTGGCCTCTTTAATTCAAATCCAATCCTAATTAAATGAAAATTTTGAGGGATAAAACCCAAAATTCATTTATGCCATTACACAACACTTATTTTGGAAAGTGTGTGTCCTAGGTAGGTGACCTAGGACCCATTCACCACATGGAAAATGGGTCCTCACTAGGTCTTAGGACCCTATTTTTACATGACATTTCATCTTGTCCAATGTGTGTCCTCGGTAAGTGTCCTAGAACTCATTCACCACATGGTGAATGGGTCCTCACTTAGACATAGGACCCCTCCTTGAAATATTTTTTTCGTGATATTTTAATGATTTGAAATCCATGATTCAATGTTAGCTCAAGTGATATTTGAATTTTGGGAATTAATGATAATATTTAAGTATAAATACAAAGTTATTTCACTGTGTTTCATACTATATCTTCATGAGAAACCAAGATTACTTTCACAAGAGCATTATAGGAGCATTCAAGAGCATTTCTAAGGCATTCAAGGGAAGATTATAGAATATTATTGCAGGAATCAAGACTCATTTCATTATTTCAATGATTTAGTGCATCATGCATGTTGAGCTAATGTGTTGATGTAGCATTCAAGATCCATTCAAACATATTCAAGGCATTGTTTCACATCAAGTTTCACGATCAAGATCTACATTCACTAAGGCCACTTCATGCTAGATTGTAGATTTATCCAAGTTTCAAGTAAGGACTGGTGAGTTGTGACATTGCATTTTGTTCATTCATCATTCCTTTATGCATTGTTTTATTTCAAGGTTTAATTTCCAAAATGGGGTTTGACCAAGGAAAACCCCTATTCCCTAACTAAACAACATTTTCTCTCCTTTCATGTGTGATTATGGGTTTTAGGTTGAAGATGTATTGGAGAAAAAAATTGAAAAAGTTGTCAAAGTTGCAAAGAAAGTTGTCAAATCACGAAAACTAAGCTACAAGATTTATTTCCCACTTTCCAACAGTGCCCAGATAGAATCTAGGAGTGTAACCTGAGAGGAACATAATCCAAAAATTGATTTTCTGGAACCCTAGCCAATTATCTGACATCTAGTCTAATATCTTCCCTCTTATAAGCATTATGACCTACTTTAAGAACCATGACTACCAAGTATGCATGTTTTCTTATCTCTACATTTTGTGCTTAATGCTTTTGTGACTTCTTTATGGAATTTTCATTGTGACTACACTTGACCTGCAACTAGTTCACAAGATTGTCCTTTTGGATTTATGTGCCAATCCTTTTATCATGTGTCTCTACCTGTTGACTTTCGTTGAATTAGGTCATTTTCCAAATTACTGTCATTTATTGCTTATGAACTATCAACATTCAATATTGATAGTATGAAAACAAAACCCAACAAAATGATGAATGAATTTGCACACTTGACTTCAGGAAAGCATTGATGAGTCTTTTGAGAAGTTTCAATGTTGACAACATCTCTTTGATAGGGGTATTGACACCAATGGTTTTGACATTAAACCATTGGTTTCCAACATTGATAATGATAAGGTCTTTTTTCAATGATTTTGACAAGGTATTTTGACATTTTGCAAGTATATATTCATCACTTTTTCAAACTTAAAAACAATAAAAACAATCCATAATAACTTTCAGGGAGTTTATCTGATGGCAACATGAAATCATTTTCGTAGATTGAACTTTAGTGTGTCATATTATAATTATTTGTTAGTTGTAATTTATTTGCTGATATTATGAATTGTTAAAACAATTCATATGTTTATGAATTTATTTTTATTCATTATCCATATAATAATGAAGTTGTTATAATAAGATATTAAATTCTATATATAAAATTAAAGAGAAGTATTTTTTGTAAAATATGTAACTATAGAAGCATTTACATGATCACCAAATGTAATGAAAGGCACTTAATCTAGATGTCAATTATGTTGAAAAAAAAATTGACACTTGTGGAAGGAATAAAATTTAAAAGTTGTATTAAATATTCCATATTCTCTTTCTATAGTTTTCCTGCCAATTTCTTCAAACTCAAGAAAATCATCTCCTTGACAAAGCCTATAAAAAATTATTTTTATTTCTTTTGTTGAGAATGGTGGCTCGATCATATCATATTGGTATGTGTGGTGGTGTTCTATTTGGAGTTCATTCAAATTTGGAATCCAATTAGTAATAAAGAGGTGTGAGTTGTTGGAAATAATTCCCCACCATCAATGAATGAGTGAATAAAAGAATGAAGTGCATGATAATTTAGTTGTTCTTGAAGAGGGTCTATTAGAATAAACCACTCTTTAATTATGCATGTGAGTAGAGTTTCAATAGGATTCTTAAACCAATTGTATGATCTGTCCCTTATGATTTCAGTTAGTTGTCCATCTTATAGTTTATTGTGAATAGAACTCAACATGTTGTCGACTACCTACAACTACATTTGTTGAATTAGAAACCAGTTATTTAGGAAAGTAGTTGAGTGTATTTCCTCTATAAAAATGTATTAGTTTATGTTGTTAATATATGCTACATTTGATTTCTCTATTCCTTTTTGTTGCTTTGCTCTTTGCTTTCCTTTGTTGTTTTATATATTTTATCATGCTATTAGAGCTAATGGTGGATCTTGTTTCTGTGAAAGTGTAATTTTGTTGTTGAGTTGTAAGAACTGAGTGAATGCCAACCATTAATGAAGAACCATCAGAAGATGATGGATATGATTTTATTGAAACTGAAGTAGTTGTTCTATTTTGAAGTGGTCTATACTTTGAAGACATGGAAGGATGCAGTAGAGAATAGATAGATGCTCAATAGTCCAAGATGCTTGTGGATCAAGAACTATACCTCATTGGGGTTACAAGACATGCATGTGAGGATTCGGGTCCAATAGTTCAAAGTGGGGATCCAATATGTAGAAGTTCAACATCATACCTTTACAAAGGTGAGACATTTCATGTGCAAATGGTTTCCAATGATTTTGGGAACTTGGATGATAGCTAGGTGAGTATACATGCAGTTGGGGAGAAGCTTGAAGAATTCTTACTAGTATAAGAATTGTTTTCAAAATGTATTTCTTATAATTTTTTAGTCAATCAGTTTGGTGTTGTAGCATTAAAAGAGAGGTTGTTGGAATTAATGCTCCACCATCAATGAATGGGTCAATAAAGGAATGAAGTGCATCATAATTCAATTGTTCTTTAAGAGGGAGTGTTAGAATAAATCGCTCCTTAATTATGCACATAAGTAGAGTTTGAATAGAAGTATCAAACTAACTGTAAACCAATGAATGAGTCAATAAAAGAATGAAGTGCATCATAATTCAATTGTTCTTTAAGAGGGAGTGTTAGAATAAATCACCTAAATTAAGTAGAATTCAAATAGCAGTCTTAAAGTATCAATAGACTTATTGGAAGCACAAGAGAAGTCAACACCAATCTTTTGTGACAACAATTCAGTGATTGCATTATCAAAGAATCATGTTTTTCACAAAAGGAGCAAGAACATTGATACAAGGTACCATTTCATCATAGAACTAGTGAATAATGGAGAAATTCATTTGGAATTTTGCAAATCCGAAGATCAGTTAGGAGAAATCTTGACAAAGGCATTACCAAAGGAGAACTTTGAGTATCTAAGAGAAAAATTGGAAATAATTGATGTTAAAATTGTTAATGGTGGAAATTTAGGAAGAGTGTTGAAACTAAATTGGAGTTTGTTGTCCATCCATTAAAACTATTTGTTACTCCATCCTCCACTTCTCATACTCAGTTCTCCACGTCTCAACAAATTTCTGACGTTTCCTATAATTTTGTTAGAATAGTTTCCATGTCTCATTATCTATTCTGCACGTTTACATTTTGTTATGTTATTGTTTTCTATTTTGTTTTTGTCTCCTCATCCGAGTTGAGATATGTGTTGGAAATTCTCTATAAATAGAGAAGAAATGTAAGCTGTTTTAGAGTGAATAAAAAGTGTGATTGTTGTAGCATTTGTATCAGTTATTTTATTCTGTTTTATTTTCTCTCTGCTTTCATGTGTGTCAAGGCTTTTGAAAAAAACATATTGTGCAGATTTTTCTCTCCTCTCGGTCTTTTTAATTTTCAAATATACTTATTTTTTGGGTTCCATAAAATGTAATATTCAATTTATTGTTCTTTGTCCTTCGTATATGCATAGTTCTATATATTGTTTCAGTCTACATTTTAGTAACTACTCTCTCTGAAGAGTCCAGCTCCGCAGAGTTGTAAGGTGGTGGAAGTTGATGTTTGTCATGGAGCAGTAGCTCCCAACGCTATAAGAAGTCAGTAATGGCATCTCTGTCTATGTAAGAGATGAAGCCCAGTTTGTAAGAGGAAAAAGTTGTAACAGTAGTATGTTCATGTCTGTATGAAAGAGCCGAACCTCAAACAGTATGTAATATTTCATTTTGGTCAATATAAAATTTCTGGTTTTTTTTGTTTTTTCTCCCCCAAGTTTCAAATCCCACAAATACATCAATATTTATTAAAGCCAAATCTCTCCAAAACTCTTAAAAGGAAGCTTTGATTAACATGGTCATATGCCATTTTTATATCTAGTTTAACCAACATCTTTTTTCCTTTGCATTTATAGAGCATATATATAGCTTCATGAACAATGATTATTTCATTTGTGTTGGATTTTTCTAGAGTGAACACATTTTGTTCTTCTGAAATTATCTTTGGAAGAATTCATTTTATTTAGTTAGATATTTTTTTATAAATTATTTTGCACGGATAAATGGATCTAAAATCATCTAATGATTATAAAATGCTTTTCTTTAGTATTAGTGCAACAAAGGTGTTATTTAAATCTTTTAGAAGTATTTTTTCTTTATATATTTCTCTAACACATCCAAGAGATCAATGCAAATGATATCCAAATATTATTAAATTTTTTTTTTTCTAGAAATCCATCTAAATTCGAAGCCTTGTTAGATGCAAGCTAAAAAGTGACACTTCTTATCTCCTCTCAATACAAGGGCCTCATGATGGTGTTGTTTCGTTCTTGAGAGACCACACTTGGAATGTTATCTAAAAATCTTGAAATTAAGGCTTCATTGGTATTGTCATACCATTTTATTTATCAAATTGTATAGTTATTTACTATTTTATTTACTAGAGTTAATAAGTCCCCTCTTTTATAACTTTTTGTTAACATGCTCATATCATTACACTTACCCTTTACTATCACTGTAGTTACGTCTTTCAACACAATTTATAAATTATTAAAAATTAAAATAATAATTTTACATGTTCAAAATATAAGACACTTTATGACACTTCTTAATTTAATAACCAACAATAAAAAAATATTTAAAAATTCAGAATTAAAATAATATTAATTTTTTTCGGTCTCTAGATTTGTTATAAATTTGTTTTATGAATCGCATTGAATTATGACAGTGGACGTTAAAATGAGAATCAGTATTTCATAGTCATGGAAAGTGCATAAAAATCACTCTGCAACATGAAAAGTTAATGACATTTGTGTACCATTAGAGAACATACATAATACGTGAAAAATAGAAAGAAAACATGGAAAAGGCGTGACAATGATAAATGAATATCAAATTAGCCAGTAATACGTAGAGAGTTGAAATAACTGTATTATGCGGTTCATCCCTTTGATTTATTTTCACCAGATGAATTATAAATAGTAGATAGAAATTTATAGTAGTGCACAACATCATCTCTCCCGAATATTCAACCATACAGCAATTAAGAGATTCTCCACAGTATCTTCTCGAAGTGACTTTAAATTTTTCGTTATCTTAATGTTTTGTGTGAATTTTATTAAAGTATCGCTTGATTAAGTAAGGATGGAAGGAATTGGAAAGAAAATTGTTTTTGTATTACTGGCTCTTCTGAAGTCAGATGTTGGTTTCGTATCTGTGTGCCGTTAAGCTATTTGACATAAGATCAAAACTGATCGGACTTAAAAACACGCGTTAAGTTCTCACTCTTCTCTTAGGTCATGTGATAATTCATTTTCTCAAGATTTATCTTTTGTGATAATGTAATTGATTATTATGCATTGGTGATTACATATAGATGCTGCTGTAAATGTATTCGAACAATGAGATATTAATGAGAAATCCTTGTTAAAAATGAATGTAGACAAATTGATGAACCACTATAAATCTGTGTATATTATCAAATTATCTAAATATATTTTTCTGCAATCTTTCATTTAATCTAGAATAAATCATTACTTTTAACCCATAGTCTATCGTCAATCACACTATTAAGTTATGTTTTTTTTTTTTTTTTTTAAATTGTCTCCTCCCACCCAAATAAAACCATGCAAATGAGCAGGGAGAAGGAAAACGAACTTTTACCTTCCACAGGGCACATGGGTTTTCTTATTTTTCAAAAAGCTAACAAAGCATCCACGATTGGGGACGAGGGCACTATCCAGTAAAGCTAAGATATGTCAATAATATGTAATAATAATTTGGATGAATGTTAATATCGGTTAACAATGGCCGTGGTAGTAATCTGTATGCAGCCCTTTCATATTTTTTCTATCTGTGTTGAGAATAACTTCTTTGAAGAACCCCTGCAGAGATTTAACAGAATATATCGCTGTGTTTAAGTATCGAGTTTATCTCAATTCAATAATTTTAAATAGATATCCCAGCTTTGGCTGTCTCCAAGATTCAAATGTCTATGATTTTGATAAACCTTTTCATTTGTAAAGTTCTAAGGTTTCATTGATAATGAATTATTCTTCATAAATTAAATAGAATAGTTTTTAAGAAAATGATTATCATTGAAATTAGATTCTTGCTAAATTATCTTCACATTAAAAATCTTCCCAAACATTATGTAGATGTTGTGAACATATTTCTTTGAGTCACAAGTAATATAATTAAAGAAGTGATAACCCAACCATTGGATATGAGAATAGAACTCCTAGAATCTGATTACTTCAACCAACCCTTCTAACATTATTGAGATTTAAACCTGCTAGATAATGTAACATTTAATAAATTCACATATGTAGCAAAAGATGTGAATGTTGTTGCACCTAATAAGCCTTCACCTTAACAGTTAAGATTGGTTTGTATTTGTGTAAAGGGTTTTAACATTGGTGTTATTTATTTAGATTTAATATTGGGTTGTATTGTTTAATGGGTTCCAACATTTGTGATAATTATTTAGAGTTAATATTGGGTTCTATTTTTTAAAGAGTTTAGACATTGGTAGCAGTTATTGAGGCTTTGACTTATTTAAAATTTGTTTTTTATAGTAAATTTTATTATTGTTAAAATGACAAGGGTCTTTTATTTGATAACTAATTTTATTTTGTTTTATGAAATATTTATTTTTTGAATAATAAATATAGCAATTTTATGAATTCTTGTTATTGCATTGTTTATGATTCTCTACTTTCATTTCTTTGTATGTATGGATATGCTAATAATATAATTCTATTATTTTTTTTGGTTTATAATGAAAACTCCTTTGGTAGCCAACTACTCTACTTCATGATACCTTATAGATCTTTAATTGTCAAGTATATCCATAATTGACATCCCAAATTTGGATTATATTGTTAGCAAACACCATGATTTAAGACACCCTAAATTTCAATCTTGTAATTGTGAAATTCATTGAAGAATGTTTTTAAATATTTCATAACATGATATATATTACATGCTGATTTAACATCCAATATATCACATTTGGTGCATACAACCCATGAGATGGTCATCTACCCAAACAAAGTCTTAAAATGGAAATAAAATCTGCAAGTGTAATAGAAAGGTTCAAACCAAACTCTCCATGGGTTGTCCTTTGTATCTAGAAATGAATCCAATGCATGTAGTAGTACATATAGTTCTTAGGCAACTGATGAGCACCCCTCCATAGTCATGGAATATGACATTTTGGGAAATGTATCCATCTTTATCCAATACTGGTTTTAGTTGTGAGGTATTCCAAGTAGAGCTTAGCTAATAATGTGTCCATCTTTGTCCAATATTGGTTTTAGTTGTGATCATAGGTACAATTATTGACATCAAAACCTATCCTCGCATACAAGACAATCATGGAATTCCATTATTAGAAAATGTGACCTCAAAATGGAGAGGAATCCATACAAAGTTTGTGTCAAATGTTAATTTTTCTCACAATTCTATCAATACTATTGACATAACAATCACATTTCTAGCAAGAAGAAAAAATAGCATTCTCAATAAAGATCACTCTATCTGAAAATTAAAAAGATTGAGTGGAGAGAAAAATCAACACAATATGATTTTGTCAAATGCCATATTTAATAAAAGTTCCTTATTTTATGCCTTTTGCATCTAATGATATGGATTTGAAAAAAAAACATATTGTGCAGATTTTTCTCTCCTCTTAGTCTTTTTAATTTTCAATTTAGTGATCTTTATTGTGAAAGATATTTTTTCTCGGGTTCGCAAGTAAATACTGTAAATGATTGAAAATCAAACGGAAACCTAAGCTTGGGAACCCCATCTTATAATCCAAAATATTTTCCATGATTTGTTGAGTTATGTTAGGAATAAAGAGTTTTAAAACAAAAAGATAAAAAATGAAAAAAGGGAAAAAAAAAAAGTGTCTCAACCTTGCATGGAAATAAAAAAATAGAATAGAATATTTTTTGATAGGTGAAAACTAGCTATTTTGACATGTATCTTATATATGGAGAAAGAGATAAGATTTCTATGAGTTTTTATTAGATGTTTCTAAAAGAAATGCTTTATCTCTAGAAGGTTCTCATATGCAATGTAATACTATATATTGGTACTTTTAGATAGTAATTTTAGAGAGAGAGAAAGGTGGGAGTTAGTTTGCAAGTATGTATGCTACCAGAATGTTGTTGAAATTCCTCTAAATTGAGTTGAGGTGTAGATTCCTGCAAGAACTTTCATTGCAAGTGTGTTGTAATCTGTTTCAAGATTTGATAATACATTGTGCAGGTTTTCGAGTGTGGGGTTTTTCTCCTAAAAGGTTTTCCCACATAAATAATTGAGTTATGGTTTTATTGTTATTATGCTTATGGTATTATGTTTTTCTTGAAATCTCTATAATATTTTATTTGAAATTTGCATAACACTCCTCTCAAGGTTAGTGTAGGAAGCATTTCTACACACCTTTGCTTCCTTACAAGTGGTATCAAGGCCTGGCTAGTTTTGGTTCTATTTTTTGGGTACAGGGTTTTTTGAGCTAATCAAGTTTGTGTGGGAGCTTGTGCTAGAATATTTCATGTTTTGTATTGTAGGATAATAGAGATGGAGAGAACATCTAGGAGGATTGAAGTAGAAAACTTTTTTGGCACAAATTTTGAGATTTGGAAGCTAAAGATGGAAGATCTGTTGATTGATCAAGATCTATGGGATGCAGTGGATGAAAATGTCCAGAGGCCTACGGATCTAGATTTGGCTGAAAAATATGATGTAATGGATAGAAAAGCTAAAGGTATCATTAGACTATGTCTTCCAGATTCAATCTTGATAAATTTCCATAAAGAACCCACTTCGAAGAATCTTTGGAAGAATTTGGGTGAGATATACCAAGCCAAATCTCTAGTAAATAAGATTTTCTTTAGGAAGAAGTTGTATTCCTTGAGAATGGAAGGTGGATGAATTTCTGAGCATCTGGAAACATTCAATATGTTGGTGACTCAGTTGACCTCAATTGGAGTTAAGATGGATGAAGAAGAAAGTTTCCAAACTTTGCTATGTTCACTACTAGACTCATGGGATAGCCTAGTCATGGCCATTGGGAGCACTTTTTTCATCTTGAAGATGGAGGACATTGTTGGTTCTCTACTCCCCAAAGAGATGAGAAGGAAGGTCTTTCTGAGTGCCAAAGAGGCTTTGAGTGTTCGAGGAAGACCAAAAGAATGAGAAAAGATGAGAAGCAACATGATCATTCCAAGTCCAAAAAATAAGGGGAGATCAAAATCTTCTAGTAAGTCCAAGGAAATATGCTTGAACTATGGAAAACTCACACTTCCAAAAGGACTATAAAGAAGACAAGAAAAAGAAGAGGAAGAAGAAGCAAGATTCTAATTCTAAGTCTGAAAAGGAAGATAGAGATGCCTTAATTGCAGCCATGGCCACTCATGTAGGTGATAATGTATGGTTGATAGACTCGAGTGCTTCTTTCCACATGACTCCTAACAAAAAAGGTTTTAGTAAGTATAAAAACTATGATGGTGGTAAGATGTATTTTGGTGATGATTCTTTCCTTGATATTGTTGGTCATGGAAGTATTCATGTGAAATTTTCTGATGGTGGAGTTAGACAATTTGATGGTGTCTTGCATATCGTAGGACTAGAAATTTTTTTATTATATATTAGCAAGCTAATAGATGCAGGTGTGCATGTATAGTTATCTAAAGCAGGTGTGAAAATGGTGACAGGTGCTATGGTGATAGTGAGAGGAAGTAGATTGGGTATATTGTACCAGCTGGATGCATGCACAGTTGAATGTAATAGAACTTCTGATAATATTAATCCAAAAAATAATTCTCTAAAAAAAGAGATGGTTTCCTGTTCTACGATGGTCATGGATTCTAGGTACCCAAGGGCGCTATGTCTACCAAATCAAAGTTGTCTGTAGAAAAGACCATGTTATGGCACCAAAGGCTTGGCCACTTTAGAGAGAAGGGTTTTAAAACCCTGAAAAACAAGAACCTCATTGAGGGTTTGAATGATTGCAATCTAGAGTTTGATTTCTATGAACATTGTATTTATGGCAAACAAAACCACATTCAGTTTTACTCCTCTTCTCATAAGTCTTCATGTATATTGGATCTGATTCATTTTGATGTATTTGGTCTTGTTGATGTTTCTTCTATTGATAAATTAGTTTATTATGTTACTGATGCAGGAACATCCAATGGTGTAAGGGCAATCTTGCATCACCCAAAAATAGTTAAATTTCAAGTTTCTCAATTTTTAGATGTTTTTACTTTTTTGGATACCCTTTTCATCATAATTAAATTCCCAATTTACAGTTTTTATTTTGTATTATTGGGTTGAAAGATATTGCAGTTTTAGTTTCCTAGATTTACACCTGAAAATCTTCCAAGTTAGATTTGAGGCACTTAGAATTCCTGAAACAGTCCCGAAACTTTCCAAAATCAGCGTAGAAAATTTTGAGCGCATTATTGAATTCGAAACCTTTCCAACGGTTCAAACGGTTCGCGAATTGGAGTCTCAGATCAAAAATTATGGCCCCAGGAAGTTGGTGCACTTTCTAGAAGATACAATTGCAAATATTCTTTTGAAATTTCAACTTCAAGTTGTAATTTTCAGTGCCAAACCACCTAAACTCAATTTGAATGTTGTTTTGGCTCCAAAACTAATGAGGAGCTCTATTTATGGGCGGGTTTCTAATTTTTGGGTAGCTTTTTGGGGACAAGCTCGCATATTGCGAAAGGGTTATTTTGTAGCTTTCTATAACTTGCATGTGTTGTAGAACTTGGGGATTTGAGATCCTCTGCATGTAAGAAGCTCCATTTTCTGAATAATAAAATTATTCTCTTGTTTGTGGGTTATTTTCTATGTCTTGGGCTGCGCCCTCATCAGTTACTTTTATTGATGATTTTAGTAGAACATGGGTATTTTTTTAAAGAGTAAATTTCAAGTTTCCAGTCATTTTAAAGAGTTCAAGGCTATGGTAAAAATTTAGACTGGAAAGAAAATTAAATGTTTGAGAACTGACAACATTTGGAAGTGAGTATTGTTCTGCAAAATTTGAAAGATTCTATATAGATTGTAGGATTAAAAGACAAAAGACAACTCTGCATTCTCTATAGCAGAATGGAGTTGCAAAAAGAATGAACAAAACATTGATGGAGATGGCTAGAACATGTTCAGTGGAGCTAGTCTAGAACAAAATTTTTGGGTTGAAGCTATTGCCACTGCTTGTTATTTAATAAATAGATCTCCTACATCAATGCTTGTTGATAAAATTCCAATGGAGGCATGGTCGGGGAAAAAGCCTTCACTTAGACATCTAAGAGTTTTTGGTTGTGAAGCATATGGACATGTGCCTAAGGAGAAGAGAACAAAATTGGATTCCAAGTTTTTCAAATGTATCTTCATCGGCTACAACTATGGTGTGAAAGGATACAAGCTTTGGGACCCTATTGCACAAAAGGTAATTTATTCTAGAAGTGTTATTTTTCTAGAGACTAAATCTTCTCCTATTAATCTTCAACTAGAATATCATAAAGAAATTAAATAGAAAAAAGATGTGGTTCATATTCCTTCTACACCTAAGGAAGTTGAATCGAGACCCCAAAATAGATAAGAAATTGAGGAGAGCTCATCAAGCTCTAAATCTTCAAAAGAGGAAGAAGAGGAGGAACAAGTGGAAGAAGCTCCACCTCAACTTGTTTGAAGGTCTACAAGGCAAAGACAACCACCTCAAAGGTATGGGTATTCACTTGATGATTGGAAGTGTATATTTAATTTCTATACTAACTTTGATGAAATGAAATCTGTGCAAGAAGCTTTGGGTACGAATGATGCAGAGTCCTAGAAAATAGCCATGGATGAAGATATGGTAGCTCTTAAGGGTATGTGCAGGATCATGATGTGCCAAAAAGTGGCAATATGATGGGTATGAGGCTGACAACTATTTTTTAACCCAAAATTGATGAAATGAAAAGGGTTCTTAAAGGAGATTCTCAACTTTCCACCAATATGAATTATGTTTTACTTTGAATTTAATAAATAATTATTATTCATTTTCTATTCAAATTACAAGTAAAGTCTTGATTGATAGGCTAATTGAAAAACATCTGTAGCTTTCAAACGGTATCAATTTTTTTTGAATCCAAAACATGCATCATATTCTATGCTTCACATACTATAGGATTTAAAAAATAAAAAAATGAATTTTATGAATTTTTCACCAAGTTAAGGTGGTTAGACATACGAGTTTTTATATGTTTTAAAAATTTGTAATAAAAAAAACATAATTAATTATTTAGTTGAAAACAAATAACAAAAAAAGATGCATCACATTAGGGCATGAGTCCTCTACTTATATCTAAAATATTATTAAAAAATATCATCATTTTATTGTGGTTAGGGTGGTCAGACAAATACCTACTTCTTACTTTTTCCCTGAAATTTAAGTACCACTACATTGAAATTTCAAAATTTCACAAAATATATATATATATATTTAAAACCCTAGTGGTTTAGAAACTACATTCAATTTTCTATAGATATTTTTATTACATATGTTTGAAATAATATAGATAATTTATTCAAATTTTTACGTGAAGCTGCCTAACTCTTTTTTTTTTGAATTTTTTTCCACTTAAGGGTCTACTTTTTCCATGATGGTCTTGTGCATACCCTTAAAAGGAATGAAACATGGGACCTTGTACCATTTCCTAAAGATCAAAAACCTATTGGATGTAAATGGGTGCTTATGAAAAAGATTGGTTCAGATGGGCATGCTTAAAAGTATAAGGCACGGTTGGTTGCGAAGGGATACTCACAAGTTAAGGGTATTGATTACAGTGAGATTTTTTCTCCTGTTGCTAAAATGGCATCGATTCAATTTTTTTAATCGATTGTATCATCTTATGATCTAGAGGTAGAACAAATGGATGTGAAAATTGTGTCCATGGTGATTTGGAGGAAGAGATTTATATGACACAACTAGAGTACTATGTGGTAAAAGGTAAAAGCAAGTTTGTTTGTAAGTTAAAGAAATATTTGTATGGCCGGAAACAAAGTTCTAGGATGTGGTACTAGAAGTTCGATACATATGCGTTGATTTTGGGATTTGTGTAGTCTAAATTTGATCATTGTGTATATTTTAAATTTGATGGTGATTATTTTTTGGTAATTGCTTTATATTTTGAGGATATGTTGTTTATTGGGAAAGGCAAAGGTTTGATTATAGAATTGAAATATTAGCTCTGTGTGAAATTTGAAATGAAAGATGTTGGTGCAGTAAAACACATACCTGGGATGGAGATCAGAAGAGATTGTGAGAACAAAAAGTTATGGCTTAGCCATAGTAAGTATGTTTGTTCTATTTTGCAAAGGTTCAACATGCAGAATTGTAAACCACTTTGTGTTCCTGTTGCATTGGGAATGAAGCTCTCTATTTCACAATGTCCTACATCCCCATCAAAGATGGAATACATGAGCAGAGTGCCCTACCAGAGTGCAGTCAAAAGCTTAATGTATGATATGGTATGTATAAGACCAAAAATTTCCCAAGTAGTGGGAGTTCTTTCTCGTTTTATGTTTAATGCTAGAAGAGTGCATTGGGATGTAGTTAAGAGGGTCTTTAGATATTTGTGGGGTACATCAGAGTACTCTATATTTTTTCATGGCATAGGAGATCAACATTCCCTAAGCATTGATGGTTTTGTGTATTCAAATTGGGCTGGTGACCTTGATAGTAGAAGATCCATCAATGCATATGTGTTTACTCTTAATGGTGGTGCAATCAATTGGATGAGCAAGCAATAGGCTGTGGTTGTGTTTTCCACTACTAAGGAAGAGTACATGGTAGCTAGTCATGCATTTAAAGAAGCCATTTGGCTAAAGCATTTATGTTTAGATATTGGATTAAAACACGAAGCAGTTATAGTCTATTGTGACAGTCAAAGTGCAATATCCCTTGCGAAGAACCCAACTTTTCATGGTAGGGTGAACCTAGAAAAGGTAGAGACTATGGAAAATATTGTAAATGCATTAACAAAGCCTATAAGCACAGAAAAGTTTAGATGATGTTCCAAATTAATGGGTCTATTGGCCCCCAACAATTAACTACCTATTTTGTATTGGCTCATACAAGGTGTTCAACACGTGGGAGAATGTTAGGAATAAACCGTTTTAAAACAAAAAGAAAAAATGAAAAAAAAATGAAAAAAATAAGAAGAAAGTGGCTCAACGTTGCATGGAAATTAAAAAATAAAGCAAGCCAAGAATAGAAGATTTTTTGATAGGTGAAAAGCAACTATTTTGAGATGTATCTTTTATATGGAGAAATAGATAAGATTGCTATGAGTTTTTATTAGATGTTTCTAAAAGAAATGTGTTATCTCTAGAAGGTTCTCATATGCATTGTAATACTATATATTGGTACTTTGAGAGTCATTTTAGAGAGAGAGAAAGGTGAGAGTTAGTTTGAAAGTCTATATGCTATCGAAATGCTACTAAAATTCTCTAAATGAGTTGAGGTGAAGATTCCTATAAGAACTTGCATTGCAAGTGTGTTGTAATCTATTTCAAAATTTGATAATACATTGTGCAGGTTTTGGAGTGTGAGGTTTTTCTCCTGAAAGGGTTTTCCCCATGTAAATCACTGAGTTATGGTTTTATTGTTATTATGCTTATAGTATTATGTGTTTCTTGAAATCTCTATAATATTTTATTTGAAATTTGCATAACCCTACGCTCAAGGTTAGCATAGGAAGCATTTCCACACAACTTTTCTTCCTTACAAGTTATATGATCTATACTAAAAATGAAATTTTATGATTTATATATATTCACACTTTGTGTTGAAGCCTTGTACAAGTCATCCAAGGTATTACTTATTGACTATGCTTCTCTCTTGTAAGTGATAGGAAAGAGAAGGGTGTAATAAAATATTTTTAATGAGTAACAAGACTTGCGTTTGGAGCAATTTGAATTCATCTTCCCTTTGTCTTTTTATCTTATATCTTCCTAATGCCTTTTCCATTATAATAGAAATAAATGGAGATAAATCCCATCTCCCTAATTTAATCTACAAGAGGATCTAAAGAAATTCCAAGGTTCCCCATTCACCAACACTGAAAATCTTAGTGGTGAAATACAATTGTGAATCCAATCGTACTAATATTTATTAAAGGTAAATTTCTCCAAAACTCTTAAAAGGAAGCTTTGATAGACATGATTGTATGCCATTTTTATATCTAGTTTAACCAGCATCCTTTCTTCTTTGCATTTATGGAGCATATGCATAGCTTCATGATTAATGATTATTCCATTTGTGTCTGGATTTCCCTAGAGTGAACTCACTCTGTTCTTCTGAAATTATCTTTGGAAGTATTCCTTTTTTTAGTTAGATATTTTGTTATAAATTATTTTACATAGAGAAATGGGCCTAAAATCATCTAATGATTATAGTGTTTTTCTTTAGTATTATTGCAACAAAGGTGTTATTTAAATGCTTGACAACTATTTTTTCTTTCTAGATTTCTCTATCAAATCCAAGAGATCCATGCAAATAATATCCCAACATTGTTAAAAAAATTTTTTGCTAGAAATCCATTCAATTTCGAGCCTTGTTAGGTGCCATCTAAAAAGTGACAGTTCTTATCTCCTTTGAATAGAAGGGCCTTATGATGGATTTGTTTTGTTCTTGAAATACCACACTTGGAATGTTATCTAAAAACCTTGAAACTAAGACTGCATTATTATTGTCAATATTTAATAATATAGTTATTTTAAAAGTATTAATTTTCTATCTATCTATCATTTTATTTGTCAAATTGTATAGTCATTTATTATTTTATTTACTAGAGTTTATAATTCCACTATTTTATATTTTTGTTAACATGCTTATATCATTACACTCTACCCTTTGCTATGAATGTAGTTACGCCTTTCAACACAATTTATAAATTGTCAAAAATATAAATAATAATTTTACAGATTCAAAACATAAAACAATTTTATGTGACACTTCTTAATTTACTAACCAATAATCAAACTAATATTTAAAAATTAAAAATTAAAATATTTATTATTAATTTATTTTTCCATCTCTAAATGTGTTATAAATTTGTTTTATAAATCACATTGAATTATGACACTAGACGTTAAAATAAGAATCTTTATTGCATACACTCATGGAAAGTGTATGAAATAACTCTACAACATGAAATGTTAATGACATTTGTGTACAAGAAGAGAACATGGATAATATGTGGAAAATAGAAAGAAATCATGGAAAAGGCGTGACAATGATAAAATGAATATCAAAATAGCTAATAATATGAAGAGAGTTTGCGGTTCATGCCTTTGTGATTTATTTAACCTTTTTGTTGAGGTGAATTATAAATAGTAGATTGAAATACATGGTAGTTAAATTTATCGTTAGCATTAATATGTTTTGTGAATTTTATTATTAAATTATTGATTTGATTAAATTAGGATGGATGGAATTGGAAAGAGGGTCTTTCCTCAAAAGGGAGTTGGATATTTTCGTGGAATAGGTTCTCTGTGACAAACTTCATCTTTAACCTCGCAATCCTCTATTACATGTGAGGAATTTGTTTTCCTAACGGTTAAAAGAAACTATAGTTTCTTAGGATTTGTTATTTGAAGAGGTTCTATGAACAAGGAGTTGTCCATGTACAAAAATATGGATTATTTTTCCATAATTTATTTCAACCTCTATCATCCACTATAAGTCAGTTCTTTCCATTCAATTTTTTAAAAAAAGTGAAATGTTAATAAGCATGTTTTTGATAAAGGAAAAAAGAATTTTTACAAGGACTCAAAACCACAAAGTTACAACATAAAAAAGGAAAGGATTAAAAATTCCAACTAATTAAATAGGCCGTTAAAAAAGAAAAATCTAGAATAAATAGCAGCCAACGAAAAAAATTCAAGAAGGACAACTGAAGAACCACCCAAATTACAGACCAATAAACCTGCAACAACTAATCCAGTGTCTTTAGAACAACCTCAATCTCGGCCTCAAGATCCTTCATATCCTAGACACCCTTCTTGAAATTTTGAATCATTTGTGGCATGTGGGATGCCTTCCTTTTCAGATTAGCCCTGGTTCTCTTTGAAATCCAAATATCCTCTTCCTATTTTTTATCTTTCACCTCTTCCAAATCAACTACCAAGGACCCCTGTTGAGCTTTATCTAGTTTTTCAATGAAACATTGCTAAGCATGTTGTTAAAATGAAACAACCATTATAAGTGAGTGGATATTTAACAGAGGGAATATGTAGTTGGTTGTAGCAATGACTGTCCTCCAAAATAGATAAGCATTGGATGCCTATAGATAAAGATAACAAAATCAAAGTTTATGTCAATGTAATAAGATTTAAACATGTCTGTATGATTCTGATCCATAAACCTTTTGAATGGTAAAATTTGTTCATGTGCATATATTTATATGTTGGATTAATAGTTTTTTCTTCTCATAGTTCATATTAGAGTTAAAAAATTAGGACATTTGTGAAGTTGTAAAGTTTCATTGATCACAAATAGAATAGTTTTTAAGAAAATGATTATCATTGAAATTTAGATCATTACTAAATTCCTTCAAATTAAAAATCTTCCCAAACACTATGTGGATGTTGTGAACTTCAAACAAAACATCATATTTCTTTGAGTCACAAGTAATATAAGTAAAGAAGTGATAACCCAACCATTGGACCTGAGAATAGAACTCCTAGGGTCTCTATCACTGGAACCAAACCTTCTAACATTGTTGAGATTTAAACTTCTTGTAGATAATGTAAAATTCAATCAATTCACAGATGTAGAAAAATGTTGTTGCATCTAATAGTTAAGATTGGTTTGTATTTTTCTAAAGGGTTTCAACATTGGTGTTATTTATTTAGGGTTAATATTGAATTGTACTATTTAATGGGTTCCAACATTTGTATTAGTTATTCAAAATTAATATTGGGTTGTATTTTTAAAAGGGTTTAAATATTGATAATAGTTATTGAAGCTTTAAAATATTATTTAAAATTTATTTTTTATAGTAAATTTGATTATTGAAAAAATCACACGAATCTTTTATTTGATACAAAAATTATTTTGATTCATAGAATATTTATTTTTTAATATTAAATGTAACAATTTTATTAAATTTTTTTCATAAAGTAAGAAACATTTATAGGGTGTTGTACCCTTTACACAGAGGGCCCTCGAGGGAAAAAAAGAGTTAGTTTAAAATAGGATATGAACTATAAAGAGCTTATAAACAAGAGCCACGAGGCTCAACAAAATGGGCCAAATCCACACATAAAATAGTACTAGAACACGAAAAACTGACAAACAACATGTTGGAAGAAGTACTAGGACTAGACAACCCCTAAAATAGGGGGTAGGACTAACTCCCAAAACCTGAGGTTGTAGTTTGGGGAGTCCCTTCTTTTTCTTTTGCACAATAGACTAGGAAGGCTCAGAGCCAAGGTCAAACAAGCAAGATGAGATGAGTGGATCATCCACTATCAAAGTGGACAAAAAGCCATGACACAGCGAAGCCAACAACACAAGGGAGGAGTTGGGAACATTCAAGGGATTAACAATAGTGTTCAGCGAGGGACGCGCAAAATCAATCGGCACAAAAACAATAGATTGGGGAATGGTACCCTAGGAGGGATAGCTGGAGGAGGAACCTAGGGGGGCACAACCACCAAGGAAGAGTCCTCCTTAGATGGATCCTCCAAATTAAAATAAGAAATACCTACAAGAGAAAATCATAGTCAATAAGAAATACCTAGGATGACTACTACAAGGTTTTGGGGAAGATTTTGAATAGTGAATGTAACAATTTTATTAATTGTTTTTATTGCATTCTTTATAAATTAAAATTACTCCAAATGTAAGTTTGACACTCTTCTCTTTGTGTCACCTACAAGAGAAAATCATAGTCAATAAGAAATACGTACGATGACTACTACAAGGCTTCAAGGAAAAGTTTGAATAGATAGAAATCAAATTTTATTTTTAAATATAGATCACATAACTCAATAAATGGTGGCAAAGATTTTGGATTATACAATTAGCTCTCTTGGAAAATATTTGTCCATTGCATTTTTCTCAAGGTTAGAAATTCTAAACTTTGAGCATCCCTGATTGTGCCATGCAATAGTAGAATTACTTCTTGGAAGGGTTGGTGGTTGGCATCTGCAAGCATAATACTAATGTTAAAGGAAATCATCCTTGTCATTTATATGAATACCCTTAACCACAATAACAAGAATTTATTTTGTAAAGATACTTCAAATGATAAAAAATTCCCTCAATTGCATTGGATAAACTATGTAAACCTAAAGATGTAGGTGGTGTGGGTTGAGACAATGAAACATTCTAAATAACATTGTAGAAGAAAAAATTCTGAGGGGAGTTTACACAAAGTCTAATATGAATTAGACAAAGATTATTTAACAAGGATATCTTAATTCTACTTCCCTACAAAGAATACTCACTATTGAAAATTCAACCTAGGGATCATAAATTTGGAACTTTATTTTAAGCTAAAAGTATTTAATCACCAAATAGACTAGTTGTGAAATTATAGATGGAAGGAAGACCCTCTTTTGGGAGGACTTGTGGAATGAATATGAAACTCTTATAAATATCCCAGACATTGAAGAGATAAGGCATACTTGGGAAACATGGTGGGGAGAATATGTTAGGGACTACATCATGAAGACTTATTATGGGCGTATTAGCAAATGGAGATGGAAAGCCTCCAAAATACACACATCTAAGAAAATTAAAAAAATACTTTAAAATGAATTCTTGTTGAGAGGAAACTTTCTATAGGTGAAGAAGTGTATTACATTACATGGTGTGGATCAAAAACATGGAATAACAATGTAAAGTTGGATTACAAACGACTAGAGTTGGGAGAAAAGAAAGATGATTGAGCTTCACATATTTGTTGTAATAAGAATTTTCTACTCAAAGATGAAGCTTTTCTTGGGATATTTTATATTAAAAGTTCTCACAATAGAAAATTTGTGAAAGATGGGGTTCTTGAGGCCATCTAGATGTTTTCTATGTAAGAAAGGGGAAGAAATAGTGGATCCTTTACTATTGAAACATCATTCTATAGATGTTTACTAGGAATTTGTGTAGAGTAAATTAAATCTTCATTGACCTAGAGCACAAGATATTTTACATCTCTTTAATTCATGACCCTTTATATTTAGAAAGGCCACCTTCTCTAACATTTGGATTGCTTGGCCTTAAATTGGCATATGAGAAATTTAGAAGGAAAGGAATAGGAGGATTTTCTAAGAGAAATGATTATCTATAGAAAATTTAATTAACAAGATTGCTAGGGCCATTGAAGAGGTGGTAAAAAAGAAGGCCAAAAATCAAATTAATAGAGAAAAGGATTTTACCCCATGGGTTCACAAGTAGATGAAAAAATATTCAAGATTGAAAGTACCCATTATCCATGGCACTAGATGGGACAATCCTCCTCAATTCTCTAGAAAAAATGTCAAGTGGTAATCTCCACCAATTAGGTGGTGTAAATTAAAAACTTTTATGGTGCTTCAAGGGATAATTCGGGTAGTTCTAACATGGGTTATATTGTGAGAGATCATCAAGGAAACATGCTTGGAGAAACTTCAAAAGGATTGTAGCAAGGAAAAAACAATGAAGAAAATTCCAATGCATTACTTGTGTATGTACAGGATCAGGATGAGCCAAAAAGTGGTGATATGATGGGTAAGTGTAGGCTATGTGGCTAACGACTTTTTTCTTAGCCAAAATTGATGAAACAAAAAGGGTTTTTAAAGGAGATTCTCAACTTTCCACCAATATAAATTATGCTTTACTTTGAATTTAATAAATAATTATTATTCATTTTCTATTTGAATTATGACTAAAGATTTGATTGATAGGTTGATTGAAAAATATCTATAGCTTTCAAACGACATCACATTTTTTGAATCCAAAAATGTGTCACATTCTATGCTTCACATACTATAGGATTTCAAAAAGGAAATTTGAATTTCATGAAGTTCTTACCAAGTTAAGGTGGTCAAATATACAAGTTTTTATATTTTTTAAAAGTTGTAATAAAAAAATTCACAATTAATTATTTACTTGGAAAAAAGTTACAAAAAAATATGCATCACATCGGGCCATGAGTCCTCTAGTTATATCTAAAATCTCATAAAAAAATATTATCATTTTATTGTGGTTAGGGTGGTCAGACAGACCTTATTTTTTCCCTGAAATTCAAGTACTACTACATTGAAAAATTAATTAAATTATAAATCAAATGTAGCTTATCCTATATCAATTTTAATAATTTACTATCAAACATGTTTTCAATGAGGGAAATTATCATGTGGATGCATTGGCCAACTTCAACCTTGATTATTACAGAATGAATCTTGTTGGGATTTATTGAAATCCTTGAATATTTCAATGTCCATCTTTATTTCATGAAATATCATTCCCTTCAGGAGGAGAATACACATGTTGTGAGAGTGAATAATCTTAGCAATGAAATTTAATTTATTACTAGGTTCTTTTCAAGGACATGATACGAGAAATTATGGGAGGATAGGCATCAATATTTTATAGTGGTTTCATTCCTCTTTCTTTCTAGAAGGCTCTTAAACATAGTATTATTTGATATCAATATTAGGTTATTCACAAAGGTAGATATTATTTATGGGATAAGTTTGCAATTTAAGAATTAAGACCATTTTCAAGGTGAAATATATTATAAGTCCATGTCATTCATATGCTCTTGGGGAACTCTTCCTCTTTGTAACGCTTCATTACCATGTTACTATTTACATTGATGCAATGTTCATTGGGGTTCTCATGGAGGTTAAGCAATATGTTGAAATGCTAAGAATGGTGTCCTTGGCACTAATTAAGTTGCAATAGATATTAACACTCAACTTATTCATTAACTTGGCAATCAGAGGCTCATGTGTTCCTACTAGAGTGAAATTATGGCCTTCTCTTGATGCCCATGTTGGCTCTCCTTCTTGGGTTTCATTCATCATTTCTATAATAGGTTAAAAAGACAAGCCATGCATATAGTACAATAAAATAGGGATTACATTTCTAAAATTTTCAACAAAGGTGATGCCACAAAATTGTATTGATTGAACTTGTACAATAGAAGATGACTTTATAGATAATGAAGGTGATACAACTAATGGATTCAAAAGGTAATTATGTGTATAGTTTCTAATTATATTTTATAAAATATATATTAAATAAAAATGCATATGACTAAAAGTTCAAGAATATATCAAATGTTCAATTGTAATTAACAACTATATACTACTTGTGAGGATTTTGCTAATATACCCCAATATTTTCTAATATGGCCCTCCTTGTTAGAGCCTTCAATAATTATAATTTTTTTATGCTAGTTAATATGAGTATGGACCCCAAGGATAGTTTTATCTATTTTAAAAGCTATAAGATCAAATATACAAATAAGTAATTTATTTCAATTTTAATTTTTTTTTAAATAGAAAAATAAAATACATATAATAAGTTGAAGATGAAATTTGGACCTTGCATGATTTTAAAGAAACATGAGTGAAGAAAAGCCTATAAAGTAGAGTTTCTAAGTGAGATTAATATTTCAACCATTTATAATATTTATGATCAATAAAAGTATCATGAAGGAAATACAAAAGATGGACAAGTAGAAGGGTAGTGGCATATCCCAACATCTGTTTCACACAGATATGAAAAATAGGAGATCTTAAATAGTCATGTAGGAAGGAGAACAAGAAATAGGTAGTATGAAGAATACTTGGTCAAATGGAAAGGGAGGTCTATTGTAGAATCATCATGGTTGTCTAAATTAGAGGTTGATCGTATTGGTCTTCCTCACACAATGAAGGTGTGACAAAGTCTCTTCTCAAGCTACCTTGGGTTTCTAATGCAAGATCATCCAAAGGTGTAAGGGCAATCTTGCATCACACAAAAAAAAAAAAAAAATATTTTTTGTTTGGTTTCCAAAATACCCAGGAGGCTTATTTCCTCTAAAAAGTATGGAAGAATGGTTTAAAACTTTCAAATTTTCAAAAAGGGGTAAAAATAACAAGGCCTCTATTTTTAGAAAGTTTACATTTGAGCACTTATGGACTTGAAATTTTTCCCAAAGATCTAGAATTTAAAATGCACATTATGGATGAGTTTCAAGCCAATATTAGGTCTAGATGTAAATATATTAAACAGTTCAATTTTAAAAAATCTTGAAAAAATACTTAATATTGAGTTTTCAGACTTCAAACAATGTTTTGAGGCCTCAAAAATTGGGAAAATTGGATAAATAAAAAATTCTAGATGATATGGTTCAAAAAATTGGTATCAATTCTTCTAAGCCCCAATAAAAGGATTAGAAGTTGTGCTTGTTGTCACTAGGACATGCACTGTTGTTGAACTCTCAACTAAGCTATTTGGAAAAATATGGGATGATATAATAGAGTGTGAGCTTTGATTGATTGAGGTCAACCTCTCGAGAGGGTTGGTTCCCTTGGTACTACACCTAATATAACTTATGCTTCTAATTTTTAATGAGGAAAAGGTAAGAAAAGACATAGAATTAAATCTAAATGTTAATGGGGCAATGCACCAAAAAAAAATTAGCCCATATTGTTGCTTAATACACATAATTTATTCAATGAACAAGCTATTTCATGAAAAACTCAAGTTTTGACATATTTATACATTAGTTCTTCATAAGAAAGTGTATGTTTTCGCAATTCTAGAGGGAAAAAATCAAGTTTTTTCACAATTGCAAGTTGTTCAAACCATTGACACAACATATAACCTACATAAAGTATGTACATGAAGGTACATTAATTGAGTATTTGAACATAAATTATAAAAAATATATCAACCATTGATGTTTGCACAAAAAAATACAAATTATAGAGGAAAAAGTGCATTCTTTATTAATAAAAAAAGTTCTTTAAAAATACTATACATGACTCAGAATTGAGTTTCTTTGAGTTACAATTCTAATCTATGTCTAGAAATAACTATTCTTATTTACTATACTTAGTGAGGACAAACAATAATTGACAGAAAGTGGACCTAGGAATCCCTTTTCGTGTTACAACCATTTCCTAAACATTAGAAACATGATTTTGAGGGAAAATTAACAAGTTTTTACATTAGCTTGGTAGGTAAAAGTTCTCCTTTTGTGCCCATTTGACCTGTTATATCCTTGCTCCTAGAAATTTGCTTAACTATCTTGGTTGTTGAAGAATTATTTGTCTAATTTTACTTTCTTTATGAAGTTTCTCCTTCATAAGCTCATAGATGCTTATGAGAGGCCCAAAATTTCCTATATTTTCTCATGTGCCTTCATAGCCCACTAAACTGCTTCCTAGATGCTCTCCACTTGCTCATCACTTCCATTACACCTCCTTAACTATTGCAAGTTGCAACTTCATCAAAAATACTTATATGGTATGTGCAAGAGGGTTTTGAAGGGATAAAATACTTAGGAAGGAATGGGAGATATTCTAGGACCTTCTTGATACATGATATGTTTCATTCATTTATAGCTTCTTTAGCCTTCATATTTCCATTGTCTTGTTCATCTATCACTTATGATTGCTTTTTGCCTTCTTGAATGATTTCTCTTGTTAAATATTTCAATATTAGTATTCTTATCTCATGAACTACCCTTAGTTCCTTCTATATGAATATCATATTCTTTCTTTCTCAATGCTTGACAACTTCAACTATGATCCTTTTGATTGTTATAATGAAACTCTAGCTTTTCATCACCATTATGGAGCTCATATTTAGCACTTGTCACCATATTTTACTATCATACTATGCCTTTTGACTATATAATTCAATGTCTAGAGGATTTCAATTATACCACTATCTTACATAGTCTAATATCATCCCTCTTATAACCATTAAGACCTGCCTTTAAAACTATGACTGCCAAGTATGCATGTTTTATTATCTCTAAATTTTTTATGCTTAATGGTTTTGTGACTTCTTTATGCGACTGTCATTGTGACTACACTTGAATTGCAACTAGTTCATAAGATTGTCCTTTTGGATTGATGTGTCAAGTCTTTTATCATGTATCTCTACCCCATGACTTCCCTTACGTTAGGTTGTTGCCCAGGTTAGTGTTATTTATTGCTTATGAATTGTCTGTAATGATCGCTTAATATGCAACCAATTTTTTTTTTAAATCAGATCTTAATACAATCACATATTATTTTCATGACTGCACTAAAACAACATAGAGATGATTGGAATGCATTTGTAGTCTATAGGCCTACACACACATTTTTAATTTAAGCATTTACAACCTACTTGAGATTTTGCAACATTAATACATGATATGAATGGCTGTTCCCACAATACTAATTTAAATTTTTTGGCCAAATTGGACACTGAACTAAATTTTGCTAACTAAATATTCACTTTTGGGCACCTATAGCTGCTAAACCGTGAGGAATTTGAAAATGATGCAAACTAGTGACTTGTGACATTTTGTCTATAGATTCTAAATATATTTTTTTCAATTTTTTTGGAATCAAATTTCACTTCTTTTTCCATCTACTTTGAAAACTAGATTTTTTAGTAAACACCATTTTTAAGGAGTGATGCTCACCATATACAACATAACTTTTTTTCCATGAACGATAAAATTCTATTTTTTTCAAATTTAGATTTGTAACTACAATATCTAGTGCTATCATTTGGTTTCATAGTGTTTTATTGAATTTTTTTCCTTAATCAATTTTCAAAGTCAAACCAATTACAATTCAGACATAGGCGGACTGTATACAACATAACTTTTTTTGTATGTATCAAAATTAAATTTTTTATTGGATCAAGGACATCAATATTTACTGCACTGATATTTTTTATAATTTTTTTTTATAATATACTATTTTTCCATGTGTAGAACATAAAGCTTGATTTTCAGTGAAAAACCCACATTCACAAGAAATAAAAAATAAATATAATAATAAAATTGAATTTATTTAAAATTATACTTTTTGGGAAGCTTATAATAAGGACTACATACTTACAAAATATAATTTTTAAATGAATTAATTTAATCCTCCAAAAGGTAAATCAAAAGTGATTTTTTTTATCAACATTTTGATAGGTGTAAAAAAGACTCCATTATAGGTATGGTTTAAAACTAGCGGGGTTCTATCCAAGGGGGTTTGATATAAGGTGTTTGATCAAACCCCCTTCAATTGGAATCCTTTCAATGGATCTTTTCAAGGCTTAAATCATTATATTTCTAAAAAGATGTGATTTCATAAAAAATCAGGATCTCTCAGAAATTGTAAACCAATATTGTAGGATCCCCTGAATATGTAACAACAATAAGAAAAGATGCAAAAATTCAAAACAACAGTTGGAAAAATTCCATTAATTTTTTCATGTTCATCATACAACCAACCAAATGAGGTAAGACTATTCTAGCTATCCACTTGTTGTATCTCATAAGCCCTTTTACATTCTTGCATCCTAGAATCCAAGTTTACATGTTAAAGCATTAGCCAAAGCACTCCCTTCCTACATATCATAGAAAGCATAATCTAAATTTGGAATGATTACCCATCAATTTTGTAGCATTATTAAGGGGATGTAAATAATGAAATGCCATAATGAATAATAATCACTTGGCTACTACCTTAAGTAAGCTAGTAGGAAAAAGGTGGTTGTTCACATCAGAGATTCAGTCAACCTCCAACCTCTAGAGTGTATGGTGAATCCCACCTTAAGGATAAAAATTTCCTATCCTAGCCCACCAATGGACTCCAGTATCCACAAGAGAGAGATGATCATGTAAATTATTTTAGACTCAGGTAACTATTGACCCATACTATCGAGCTTTTCAAAGGTCTTTTATTACTATATTGGCACAAATAGACTAGCAACCTTAAGAGTAACAAAGAACTAGAGCTAGCACCTAAAACAACCTAGTCTTTTGCTTAAGCTCCAAACTACACTAGTGTGACTTTTGACTAATCTCAAAAGCTACAGAATAGCAATTAATGGCATGCTTCACCTACACACCACTAGCTCTAGAACCTACATGTTGTTGGTGATAGTCATTCAACCCTGAGAAGTCCCTGGAATTCTTCACCGATATACTTGGGTGATATCCTACTATCTTTGGATACCACCGTACCACTCTACCTACAGAGCACACTCCCTAAGAGTAAGAAAGAACTAGAACTAGCACCTAAAACAACCTAGTCTTTTGCTTAAACTTCAAAATACACTAGTATGACTTTCCACTAATCTCAAAAGCTACATAATAGCAATTAATGGCATGCTTCACCTACATGCCACTAGCTCTATAACCTACATGTTGGTGATAGTCATTCAACCCTAAGAAGTCCCTGGAATTCTTCACCAATATACTTGGGTGATATCCTACTATCTCTCAATACCACTATACCACTCTACTTGCAGAGCACACTCCCTGACTACTGTCAAGTTGGAGCATTGATAAGCTTATCTTCAAGCCTGTCATAGGATTTACAAGTCAGCGATCACCACAGAAGGAGTGGAACTACTATGTTATAGGAGTAATGCATTCCTCCTACCTATGCCCTCATATATCCCATGATCCAATTGTCATGTGTTGCCATAGAGTTCGAAAACTATATTTGGCTTATTTTGTAAGTGGACTAAGCTATCCTAGAGCTAGATAAAATGGGACAACAATAAAATACTAAGTTAAGCTACTACCCCAACCATACCAGCTAAATCCTATGAGTTTATAAAAAGAACAACAATAAAATATCAAGTTTATGCTTCTTCTTCAATCAAGAAAGTTGAATATTACAATTTTTAGAAAGAAAAACAATAAAATCTATCCTCAAGCATGAGTATCCACTCCTAGCGGCTAGAAAATGGTGCCAAAATATCCATACTTAGTCCAACCTCCCAAACTATGGTTTCTCTTGTTCACGGCTCCCTCCTTCCAAATGATAGAAAGAATTGCTCCAAAATGTCCAACAAATCCTTCTTTATCTCCCATGCCTCATCCTTCCTTCATGTCTCTTTCATTTACTAATTTTCCTATTTGTAGAGTTCCAAGGGAACAAGATTTATTACAGCTGTATTCACATTCAAGAGGGGTGACCAACAATTGAATTTTTTTCCCTTCCTTCTTGGCCATAGCATTTTCCTCTTGAAACCCTACGCCCCTCTTCACATTTTCTTCATCTTATTATTTTGTTTATACTTTGTGTGACCCTTTTCCTATCTCGCTATTTTTTTTCCTTCTTATTTTATATTCCTCAGTTCTTCTATAGGTTCAATTTATTTATTAAAATTTAGCACATTTGATTTTTTTTATTTTAAAATGTATTCTACCATTTTCTTTTCTATTTTCTTTTCTTATAAATTACTTTGATGGCTTGTAATAATTCAAATCAACACTATAGGCTATAATAATAATTATAATAAATTATTTATTTATTTAATAATTTAACACTCAATATAATAAGGATGGGAAACTAATATTTATAATTGATTTACTAGATACATATTTAAATTCATAATGGCATTCAATGGACTAGCAGGTGACGTCAACAATACGTATGGACTTACAAATCCACAAATGAGACTAACTAGGTGTTGGATAAATGTACCTATCACTACTTCGAAGAACCTTAAGTTAAGCTAGAGTCTTGACAAGGATTTGGCATAATAATCATTTCTTCTTATAGATCCACAGAGTCCACTCCACCATGCACCCTCTCACCTGCACACAAAATATGGTTCCTCACAACATTCACAATTTAGTTAGTCTGAGTTAGATGAAAGATGGCCAAACATATATGTATAGAAATTAAATATAAAACATAACTAGATTTCATATGCATAGATCACTTATAATCATTAAAAGCTCATTCAATTAAGAATACACACACCCATACACTTACACACACACAAAGTTAATATTAAATTTCAAATCCCCATGGGCCTACTCTAGATTACATTGGGACTACGGGGCCTTGGGATGGGTTCATATGGGGATGTGACATCTTGCTTCCTTAGGATTAAGCCAGCTTGGCTTAGCTAAAATAAGTATAGATATTCTAGTCTAATTAGATTTTCATCTTCCCAAGTAGTTGCTTGCTCCCCATACTGGTCCCAAAGGACCTTAACCTACGGTAATGTTATGTTGTGTAGTTATATGTTGCACCTATCTATGATTACGAGCTATTCGAGGTGGATATCTCTAACCTCTTCTACCTATGGTGCTTGCCAATCAATTGCATGGGTCAAATCAACAACATATTTCTTAAATAGTGATACATGAAACACATTATGTATGCAAGAGAGAGATAGTGGAAGAGCTAATTTTTAAGTGACATGACTAATATTTTTGAGTATCTCAAAGGGTCTAATTTATCACGAGGATAATTTGAAATCCTTACAAATTTTATTGAACTTTTTTGATGTTTGACGTGAAGAAACACTCTATTCCCTACTGTGAATTCCCTCGATGTTCATTTAGCATCTACATAACTCTTTTTTTGATCTATAGCTTCCTTTAACCTCTCCCTAATAATCTTTATCTGTCTATCATATTCCTAAAGTAGCTCAAGTCCAATGATAATGGGGTTGTCCAAACTGTGCCATCCTATTGGAGTTCTACACTTCTTGCCATAAAGTTCCTCAAAAGGAGCCATCTAAATGGATGAATGGTAGGAGTTATTGTATGCAAAGTCAAATAAAGGAAAATACTCCTCACATTTCTTGGGTTGATCCATTACATACATTCAAAACATATCCTCCATAACTTGATTAACCCTTTCTGTCTGGCCATTTGTTTTAGGGTGGTAGGAAATACTAAAATTGAGTTTAGTACCAAGAGTGGTCATGAGGATTGTCCAAAATCTAGAAGTAAATAGTTTGTCCCTATCAGATATAGTTAATTTTGGCATCCTATGCAACCTGACTACCTCCTTTATGAATCTTTTTGCTAAAGTTGGAGCATTATCCTTAACATAACCAGGCACCAAGTGTGCTACTTTGGTTAATTTATCAACTATTACCAAAATACCATCATGTTGATGTTGATTTTTAGGCAATCTAGTCACAAAATCCATTGAAATCATTGACCATTTGTTCCCAGGTGACTCATGGGAGTACAATGTCCCTACTAGATGACAATGTTCATCCTTCACCCGCTAGCATTCTAGGAACTTTGAAACAAAATTTGTTACTTCCGTTTTCATTATTGGCCAAAAATAATGAGTTTTCAAGTCTATGTACATTATAGTTACCCTTGGATGTGCTTTGTAGGGTACATTATGGCTTTCCTCAAGGACTTTTTTTCTAAATTTTCCTTCTTTAGGTACATATATTCGTTGTTGATAACACAAGATACCATCATTCCCCAGATGATATTCTACTGTACCATTCCCTTGTAGTTCTAGCCTTGTTTGTTGACAAAAGGGATATTTTTCTTGCATCTGCTTAATACTCTTAGGCATACTAAAATTTAATTGAGTGATTGTAGCTAGCTTGGTCCTATGACTTAAGGCATCATCAACTCAATTCTCCTTACCCTTAACATATGAAATGCCTATCCAATAGTGACGAGGGAGCAAACTTGAGACACAAAATAACACTCACAAAATAGAGAATAATATTTTATTCAAAAATATGGAACTCTTACATGCAGAAGATCCCAAATCCTTGAGCTTTGTGATACATGCAAGATACAAAAGTTTCATAAAAGATTACAAAAATTACAGAAAATCCCCTTTTCACAGCATGCGAACTCTTTCGCCAAAAAGTTACCCAAAAATAAGAAATTAGCTCATAAATAGCCCCTTTTCTGTTTGGAGCCAAAAACAACATTTGAGTTATGCATTTTGGCAGTTTGGTGCCAAAAATTACAATTTGAAATTCAAATTTAGTTTCACATTCGAAAATAAGCACATTCCTAAAAATGCACCAACTCCCGATAGCCATAACTTTCAATCCGACCGTCAGATTTTCATTGATAATACCCTTTTGGAAAGCTCTCAAAAAGATGATGTTGCACAAAGTAAGCCTATAGCTAACAACTTTGGGATTTTTTGCAAATTTTCATGCCCAGCTGGAGCTTCTAAGGGCCTCAAACTAGACTCAGAAGGTTTTTCAGGGCAAAAAGCAGAAACTAGAACTTGAATGACATTCAAACCATGAATGATCTTGACCTGATTCTTTTGCCAAAGTGCTTATTTTTCCATCCTGAACCTTCCCATAAATTTTTGTCTTCCCACGCCTTCAAATTCACACCTAAAAATAACAGTTGAGCAGAAAAAGCAGAAAAGTAGTTCTGAAAGTTGGAAACTCTTATTCAATGAAAAGGGTATCCAGAAATGTAAAAACATCTACAAAAAGCAAACAAAAGGAACATAAATGGAAAGCATATTTTTGGGTTATGCAAGTTTTCCCTCACACCACTAGATGCTCCTGCATCAAATAGTTACTTAAGAATTCTAGCCACCTTCTTTGTCTAGCATTTAAGTCAAGTTGTGAATAAATAATGGTGCCCTTTATGATTGACATTCAACTTAAATAGTCTTCCCACTAAATAATGCGTACAAACCTTCAAACTATGCACAATTGCTGCAAGTTCTATATTATAAGTAGGATATTTGAGTTCAAGATCCTTCAACTTCTGAGATTCAAAAGTGATCACCTACCCATTGTTGCATCAAAAATCCACCTAACCGATCCAATGATGCATCTGTCCATACTAAAAATTGCATTTCAAGATCAAGTACTTGTAGGATTGGAGTGGTGGTGAGAACTTCCTTCAACTGTTGCAAGGCATTTTCACACTTTTTAGTCCACTCAAACCTCTTTCCTTTTCATTGAAGAGATGTTATGGGGTTAGTTATTTTAGAAAAGTTCTCCACAAATCTTCTATAGTATCCAACCAATCCCATAAAGCTCCTTACTTTTGATACATTCTTAGGACTAGGCCAATCTACAATTACCTAGATTTTAGTTGGATCCACTGAAATTCCTTCAACTAAGATGATGTGTCCAAATTAGTGTATCTTAGGCTAGAAGAAGGAACACATGGACAATTTCCCATAAAATTAATGCTCTCTCAACCTATTTAGTACCATTCCTAGATGCTCCTCGTGCTCCTATGGATTCTTGGAGTGGATGAGAATATCATCTAAAAATACCAAAAAAAATTTGTCTAGATAGTCATGAAATACATTGTCCATGAGGCTCATAAAGGTAGATGGAGCATTTGTTAAGCCAAAAGGTACAACTAAAAACTCATAGTGGCCTTATCTAGTTTAGAAAGCTATCTTTAGAATATCTTCTTCCTTGATCCAGAGTTGATAGTATCCAGACCTTAGGTCTATTTTTGAAAAGATTGTGGCTCCCTCCATTTGATCAAATAAATCATCAATTCAAGGAAGAGGATATCTATTTTTGATGGTCACCTTGTTCAACATATGGTTACAATCAATGCACAATCTTAGAGTCCCATCTTTCTTCTTGATGAACAATGCCAAGGCTCCTCAAGGTGATACACTAGGTCGTATTAGCCCTTTTCCCATTAGGTCTTGTAGTTGCATTTTTAGCTCCTATAATTCAGCAATATTTATTCTATAAGGAGTCCTTGATATAGGCTCTACCCCTGGAACTAGATCGATTGAAAATGAAAATAGCCACTTAGGAGGTAAGATTGGCAATTCTTTAGGAATTATGTCATGAAATTCTTGAAGAATAGGATCATCCTCAATATTAGGAATTGGGTCTTCACTACCTTCTTCAATGTTTACTATTTATAGTTTTCTTCCTTTCCTTAAAGCTCTCTTGACTTGCATTTCTAAAACAATTCTCACAACTAATGTCCTTTGAATTCCTTGGAGTACTATCGATCTTCCTTGGTCATCTAAGCATTCAACTTTTTTGTTATAATAGTCTAGTTTACCTTGGTGTGTCTTGAACCAATCCATTCCTAGGATCAATTCATAAGATCCTTACTTTGTGACCAATAGATTAACCTTGGTTTTGTGATAACCAAATGAATTTTTGCTCCTCTCAAGCTGAAATTTACCCATTGAGTCTTACTAGACCAAAACTCTACGTCCATCTCCTCTTGACTAAGATTTTTAAATCCAATACTACATTTTTAAAACACCTTAGGTGAAATAAAGCTATTAGTTGCCCCTAATTCTACTAAAATAGATATGGATTGTCCATGAAAAGTACCTCACTATGAGTGAAGCTTGGTTGTCAGCTTAGCAGCTCTCCATGGCTACATAAATTCTAGCTAGATGCTTGGTGGATTTATCCTATTTCCTTGGACACTCATTTTTGCAGTCTTCACCCCCGCAAGTTCATCATCCTCCCACTAGGCCAGTTTTATTTACTTCCCTATCCTTAGGAAAGCTAGTTTGTGCTACTTGCTTAGATGGTCTCTATCATTTTCCTTCACCTCCCTTGGTTTTTGTCAATTCATAACTTTTATTGAAGCCTTGGTACCTTTTAACTTTTATTGAAGCCTTGGTACCTTTTAACCTTATCCCATGTTTTCTTTTCTGATGTAGTTTTCTTGAAATCCTTTATTTTATTGTAAGAGTGGTAAAAGGAATAAGACTTTTATTTCTGCTCTTGATTTCTCTTCTTCTTCTCTTTAATAATCAAGACTAACTCCACTAGATTTAGGCTCTTAGGTAGTGATAACTTAGTCACATACATGAGGTTCTTATTCAAGCCAAGGATAAACTTGTTTATGCAGTCCTCCTCTTCCTTCATGTAATGAACATGACAAAGTAAACCCATGAACTTAGCTTTATAGCTAGAATCTGTCATCCCTCCTTGGTGCAATGAATGGAATTTGATCAATTTTTTATCCTGACGGTGAGTTGAAAGGTATTCCTTGCGGAATCACTTCACGAACTTGTCCCAAGTCAGCTAATGTGATTCATATTTTTTAATTTCTAGTAGATTGTCCCACAATAGAGATGCTTCCCCTTCTAGCTGATAGATAGCAATTCGGGCCTTAGTGTTGGAAGTCAAGTCTAATAGCCCAAAATACTTGTTCATTCTAATTAAACAAGCTTCTACAACATCTCCTCCACCTATTTCATCAAACTTGGGAGCTTTCATTTTCTTTAGCTCCCTAATGAAATGGCCTTTTCCCACCCTTTGTTTTGGCTCTCCCAATGAGAAGCTATGGGTAGTATCCTTGGAACTATGTTTGTGATCTTGGTACTCATCAGTTCCTAGGCCATTGTTATGATTTGTTTCTTGCTCCTTCTATCCCATTAGTTCTTCAATTTTTTTCTCTTACAAAGTAATTTTTTCTCAAGGGCATTCAACTTAGCCTGCAATACCTCAAGTACCATGGGTTGTGAGGAGGTTTCACCTCTATTGGCTCTAAGTATTTCAGCTAAACTAGGACTAGTTCTTCTCCTTGTCCTATTCATTTTGGTAATTTTTTTATCTCCAAGTGTGAGAAAAATGATAACAAATTCAATGTTTATTTACAACGTTCATCAACTATTTTAAACTCTCATACTATAAAAATATAGAATTACTCGTCATTCACTATATTTCAAGCATCCAAGAGTCAATTAAAATCCCTGTTTTAACAATGTTAAGGTGTAATTACTTCGATAGTTCTTCACTAATAGAGATTAATTACATAGATGCCATTTCATAGAGGTGATTATAGGTGCCATTACATAGATAAGATTATAGATGACATTAAATAGATATGATTATAGATTCCATTACATAGAGGTGATGATAGTTAATTGATACTATATCATCACTACATATATGTTTCTTATACAACAAGAATTTCTTTTCCTTGGGCTCTTCCGCATAAAATTTTTCCATGATAGTAAATGGCTTCAAGTGCACATGCTCGAATTTAGCAATCACTTCTTTTGATAGAGTTGGTGCATTGCACCTACAGCTGAAAGGAAAATCTCTTTTATCTAATGGCTTCGGCTTGGTTACTGATGGTGGGCTCAACTATGGTGATTTCACAATCTCAAAAGGTCCAACAAATTCATTTCCCTTCAATCATTTTAAATGCTTATTGGTTATTTCCAAGGTCTAAAAATTAGATATCATTTCAGGCTTTACCTTAGGTAGTGGCATAGCAAGTTATATAGAACTTGTTGGGGTCTTGGGTTGGGGGTCTCATTTTCTAGAGGCTCCCTTCTTTCCTTTCTTCTTGCAACCCATGGCCACATAATCAAAAGTAACAATTCAAAACATGCAGAAAAAGTGAGCTCCATGGTCCTAAAGTTGGAAACTTGGAGCTTTGATACCAATGTAATGACCCATTAATATGCAACCAATTTTTTTTAAATAAGATCTTAATACAATCACATACTATTTTCATGACTGCACTAAAATGGCATAGAGACAATTGGAATACATTTGTAGTCTATAGGCCTACACAAGGAGTTTTAAGTTAAGCATTTACAACCTACTTGAGATTTTGCAACATTAATACATGATATGAATATATATGTTCAACAATAAGAAAATATGTAGAAATTCAAAAAAGTAGTTCGACAAATTCCATTAATTTTTTCATGTTCATCATACAGCCAACCAAAGGAGGTAAGACTATTCCAGTTATCCACCTGTTGCATATTGTAATCCCTTTTACATTCTTGCACCTTGGAATCCAAGTTTACATGCTAAAGCATTAGCCAAAGTACTCTCTTCCTACCTATCATAGAAATCATAATATAAATTGGCAATGACTACCCATCAATTTTACAACATTATTAAGGAGATTTAAATAATGAAATGCCATAATGAATAATGCTCACCTAGGTACTAACTTTAGTAAGATAGTGCGGGAAGAAGGTGGTTGTTCACATTAGAGATACAATCACCCTCCAACCTCTAGAGTGCATGGTGTATCCCACCATAAGGATAAGGATTCACTATCCCAAGCCACCAATGGAATCTAGGATCCACAAGATAGAGATGATTGTTCATGCCAAAGCTTTTAGACTCAGGTAACTACTGACCCACGATATTTAGCTTTTATTCAAAAGGTCTTCTATTACTATATTGGCACAAATAGATTGGCAACCCCAAGAGTAAGAAAGAACTATAAATAGCACCTAAAATAACCTAGTCTTTTGCTTAAACTTCAAACAGTGCTAGTATGACTTTCCACTAATCTCAAAAGCCATAAAATAGCAATTAATGGTATCCTTCACTTGCATGCCACTAGTTCTAAAACTTGCATGCTATTGGTGATAGTCATTCAAGCCTAAGAAGCCCCTAGCATTCTTCTTCGATATACTTGGGTGATAGCCTACTATATTTGGATACCACCATACCACTCTACCTTTTAGAGCATGCTCTATGGTCCTACTGTCAAGCTAGAGCATCGATAAGCTTATATTAAAGTGGGTAATAGGATTTACAAGTTGGTGATCACCACGGAAGGAGTGGAACTACTACGTTATAAGAGTAATACATTCCTCCTACCTATTCCCTCATAGAGCCCATGCTCTAACCATCATGTGTTGCCATAGAGGTCGATATTTGTATCTAGCTTGTTCTGTAAGTGGACATAGCCATCCTAGAGCTAGATAAAAAACAGCATCCCTACAGTCCACCTGACTACGGTCTTTTCCTAAGACTTGTGAAGTATAGCTAATATTAAGGATGATTAACCAATTGCTCTAGCATATAAAGACAATGTTTGCAGTCACCTAATCTCAGGAAGAAATCCATTCATATATTTTTATATGTATTCCATCCAAGACTTATATACACCAATAGCTAGTTGAAATCTCTTGTCATCACAAGGGCCTAGTAGGTTCCTCTTCCCACAAATATGCATAGTGAGAGTTGACATTAATTCTACCTTGGCTCTCCCAGTTTCAACCAACACCTTTACACAAAAATAGAAAAAATAGGAAGGCGTGACTACTATATTACTCTACAACAACAACGAATAGTTTAACTTGCCAAGACAAGGAGAGGTAAACTCGATTAAGTGAAGAATCAAAAAAAGGTGAAATGTAATTCTAAACCCAATTTCACAGCCTATTGACCTTCATATTAGTTGTTTGTAGCTCTAACCTTTTCAAAATGAAATCGATAGCTAACACTTATTAAAGATATATGAAGCAACTTGACAACAACAAAGTTCTATTTCCCTAATATGTTTAACAAGTAGTATATTTAGAATCCGAGATCATCCTAGATTGAGTTAAGTAGATTTCCATATCTAATGAATATATAGGTAAGTCAAAGAAGGCTATGGTGGTAGAAAACAATCTTTTTCACCCTCATAATCACAAAAATTACTTTGGGTTGAGCTGCAAGGTATCAAAATCTCTTCTACAACCCCAACTCATACCTAGGCCAGTAAGAAAAAATTTACCCACATACAAAAGTTCTAATGACATCATAACAATACAATAAATACAACATGTAAAGGGAGATGCAAAAGTATAAAAATTGAGATTCCCACGAAAAGTGAGCATTTGGAAGTATCCCAGGCATCTCAAATTGTTGCACTAGTTTAATAAGGTTTGAGATCAATTACCCTAAACTTATTTGCTTCTTCTTCAACTCATTTTTGGTAGAGACTAATATTCTGGTTGGGTTTTTTCAAGGAGAGTCATACACCACTATCATTGAATGCACTGCTTAAATTTTATTCAGTTGAAAAAGTTGAAACCTATGAGGAACAACAATATCAAACTATATTTAAACCATCTATTCCAAAATATAGTTGAAACTTATGATTTTATAAAAGGGGACAACATTAAAATACTAAGTTAAGCTACTACCCCAACCATACCATCTAAATCATATGAGTTTATAAAAAGAACAACAAAATATCAAGTTTATTCTTCTTCTCCAACTGGGCAAGATGAATATTATGAGTTTTAGAAAGAACATCAATAAAACCTATCCTCAAGTATGAGTATCCACTCCTAACAATTAGAAAATATTTCCAAAATATCCAAACTCAGTCTAGATTCCTCCCAAACTAGGGTTTCTCTTGCTCATGCTTCCCTCCTTCCAAATGATAAAAATGATTGCTCCAAAACATCCAACAACTCCCTCTTTATCTCCCATTCCTTGTTCTTCCTTCATGTCTCTTCCATTTACTAATTTTCTAGTTTATAGAGCATTGAGGGGACAAGATTTATTAAAGTCGAATTCAAATTTAAAAGGGTTGGCCAACAACTGAAGATTTTCCCTTCGTTCTTGGCCGTAGAATTTTCTTGTTGAAACCCTATGCCCCTCTTCACATTTTCTTCCTCTGATTATTTTGTTTACACTTTGTGCGACCCTTTTCCTATCCTGGTGGTTTTATTTTTATTCGTATTTTCTATTCCTTGGTTTCTATATGGGTTCAATTTATTTATTAAAATATAGCACATTTGATTTTTATTTATTTAAAAATGTATTCTACCATTTTTTGTTCTCTTTTCTTTTTTATAAATTACTTTCATATCTTGTAATAATTTGAATTAACACTATAGGCTATTATAATAATTATAATAAATTACTTATTTATTTAATAATTTAACACTCAATATAATAAGAATGGGCAAATAATATTTATAATTGATTTCCTAGATACATATTTAAATTCATAATGACATTCAAAGGACTAGTAGGTGATGTCAACGATACGTATTGACTTGTAAATCCACAAATGAGACTGACTAGGTGTTAGATAAACGTACCCATTACTACTTTGGACAAATATATTTGTATATAAATTAAATGAAAAGCATAACTAGATTTCATATGCATACGTCACTATTAACCATTAAAAGTTCATTCACTTAAGAATACACACACCCATACATTTACACACACATACACAAAGTTAATACTAAATTTCAAGTCCCCACCACTAGTCCAAATTGCATCTGGACTATGAGGCCTTAGGATGGGTTCATTTTGAGGATGTGACACTGTCATCTTCATGGACCCTAAAATGCTATGTATTCAGCATTCAATATTGACAGTATGAAAATAAAACCCAACAAAACAGTGAATGAATTTGCACACTTGACAACATAAAACATTGACGGGGCTTTTGACAAGTTTCAACATTGAAAACATCTCTTTGATAATGGTATTGACACCAAGGGTTTTGACATTAAACCATTGGTTTCCAACATTGATAATGATAAGATCTTTTTCAATGATTTTGACAAGGGATTTCAAAATTTCATAGGTATAGATTCATCTATTCATCACTTGTTGTACAAAGTTAAACAATAAAAACAATCTATACATAACTTGTAGGGAGTTTATCATTTTTACAGCAACAACAATCACTTGAAAAGTTTTGACTAGGGTTTATAGTAATACAACAAACAAATCCTATCATGGATTTCAATAACAATACAATTCTTTTTTAAATATTTAAGAAAACTTTCCCAAGGCTACCTATCTCATGTGGCTCATGATTTATTGCCTTCTAAACCCTTGTATCATCATATATTGTCCCTTTATCTTTCTAACTATTCTACCCCTGTCTAAATATCATTTTCTTCCTTGTGAAGTTATGGCATCCCTTGGTCTTTAAGTATTAGCATTCTCTTATTTTTCATAATGAATGAAATTTTCTTATTCTATGGTGGTCATTTATTGGAAATGATTGTGTCCCATGGAAAATATGGAAATGTATAGTTTATGACAATCTTGTTTTATATTGAAGTATAGTTGGCATCATTCCTTTTCAGAATATCAATAGTTATGACTATCACAACCACCACAAAATGACTTCATTTAGAATGGAGATAGCCTATCATCCAATATTTCAAACAAATCCGACCATTCCTCATTAGGGCATCCTTACTCAATTTCAATTTTACTTAAAATCATGGGGTATAGATCTTATGACTAAATATAACCTCAAGGATTTATAAGTCATCTTAGATGATACTTTAAAATCAAGGTGTCTAATTTTCCACCTAATGAAAATTCTAAGGAACCATGTAATAAACCATTTGTAGATTGATGAGTGACCATGGGCCATCAAATCCAATAAACCATTCTTGATATTGATTCCAAACTTTGACCATTTGTAAGAGAATCATGAATACTTCATTAATCTTTGTATCTTCTATTAACTATTGTCTTTTATTTATCGTTAACTATCTCCTACATTGGCCTATGCCTTATCTCTATGAAGCAAGTACCCCTCATAGTTTTATTGATGGTAGGAGATCACCATATGATCTCTTGTAGGCTAATAGTTTTGGAATCTTCATTACCTTCTCCTTGCAAACTTCCTATTCAAAACCTTTCTCTACCTATTCTTTCATGATCTCAATCTTCTCTCTAGGTGTCTGACACTATCATGTTCTTCAACTCAATAGGCCTCATCTTGATGCATTTTATTTATTCTCAATGGAAATATCTTCAAAATATTGTCATATGCATTGAACACCCCTTTATCTTTTGATGGAAACATTTTTGTGATGAATGGACCATAGAGTGATGAATAGAAATAAAACCTTTGACTTCCTTTCAAAATCTTTACAACCAATTCTAACTTCCCTATCCTCTATCATCTCCTTTCTCTTTGTGCCTAGGTCTCTTTTGTAGGTCTCTTGTCACTATCATCTGATGGAGGAGTAGATAATTTGCTAACAACCTTCTTGAGGAATGACAAAGCTTACAAACATGATTGAAGAACTCATTTACCCAAAAGGGATTAAATTTCAAGGCACAAACATTGATAGGTCCTAACAATGTTTTTTAGAAAACCTTTGGGATTTTTTTTGACCAAAACAATGAACATGCTGCTAGTATATTGTGCTTCTGAGAACAATCTTCATGGTATTGACTTCTAATGATGATTATATTAAAGAGGGCTTTGGAAATTTGATAGTACTTTTCAAGAGACACCTTCACCCTTGACACTGATGATGACTAATGGAGACAAAACAAAACAATTGACAATAATGCACTTAATTTTATTAGACCTTAGTAACAACCGGTGATTGAAACAAAACCTTGCAGAGCTTAGTACAGTGACTACAACTTTATACAACATGTAACTATTTTAACAAGGGCTCCATGAACTTGCAAGTGTTGAATAATAGATTGAGAGAAAGCTCTTCACATCAGGATACTCTTAACATTATTGGTTATGAATGATTCTCTATGACAATGAAAGCAACTAAAAGAAAACATACTTTCTCATTATTCTTGATCTCCACATGGTTTTTTATTCAATTAGACTTTTTCAATGTTCCATCTCCACACTTTGGTCTTGCAACATGCTCATTCTTCTTTGAAAACTCTATGACATTCCATGATAGGGCAGAAAATGTTGTTCCAATGCCACAAAACTAAACCCTAATGCTTTCATGCAACATGGATCCATCCTTAATCTTTCAAGAGGAGAAAATATTCAATTTTTTCTTTTCTTGGCATTTTATTTTCTCTTTTGGTACCTAAGGCTCATGTTTCTTTTGTCTAAAACTTTTAGAACACCTAAATATAATAGTTACCATCGAAATTTTTTTAAGGATTTAACTATGAACCAAGGGGAACAAAAATATCAACAATGCCAAACATCACTTTACATAATTATAAACTACGACAAGGATATCTTTGGCTCTCTCCCCACTTTTCTATGGTTCCCACATTGAATCAATGGTGGCATTTGCAATCACTATTTTATGTTTGAAAATATAAATTTCACACCATTTCCTCAATTATATTGGATCTCAAATAGTTCTCTTTTACTATTGAGGGTGGCTAGAATTTCTCTAGGATTTTCTTACATTCTCATGAGCACCATCATGGGAGGAATCTTTCTTCTCGAGGCATCCACAGACTCCTTCATGAATTCTCCCTTGATTTCAAGAAGGGCCATGGATAGAAAGGTTGGTTGTAGGTTGCTCTTCAATGCTCTACCTCCCCCCACCCATGGGGAAAACCTCTAGGTGTCATACTAGTGGTGCATCCAACTAGTTGGATTCTAGAAGAAGAAGAAAAAGAAAAAGAAAAATATGAAAATGGGTGGGAGGTCCTCCCATGGACATCCTAGACCTCATTTATGTATAGGGAAATCCCAAAGATTAAGCTCTCTTCTTTCCCTCTCTCTATTCATTTAGCCACCTAATGGCATTATGTTTGTTTCTATGTTTATATGCTATAGGTTTTAGCCCTATGTGGACTTCAGGGGCATGATTTTTTTTTAACCACTTTTTTTGTGAATACCTATAATATTATTTTATAAATGATAATTTAGGCACTAGTTCATAAGAAAATAAAAATACATATTAAATAAACTAGCAAGTAAAATTTGATATTAAACTAAAAATTAAATAGAATAAAAAATATTTTAATATATTTTAATACATAGTATAAATAGATTTTATATATTTAATAATTAAATAAATCACATATAAATATATAAAACAATAAAAATAATAATTAAAGAAATTGTTAAAAAATTTATGTAATTTCAAGTGCTTTTCATAAAATAATCTTAATTTTCTAAAGTAAATAATAATTAAGTGATTTTTAAGTATTTGGGAGTAGTCTATAGTTTGATTTATGACTAATAATTTAAAAAGCTAAAAGCTCTTGAACATCGGCTTACCTTTGTAATTTTTCTCAATAAAATAGACTCTATTATTTGATGAGTCTTGATTAATGATAAATTATAACTAAAATAATAAAAATGTGATTAAATAATTTTAATTAAACTAGCAAGTTTTTCTTTAAAAAATATATGTAAAAGACGTAAAGATATATTATTCTCAAGGTTCCTATTTCTAACTAGATTTATTATTTAAAAGAAGTAAGCACCCCAAGATGATATCTCTTGATATCTTTTACATAAATTGTCTAAAGAAAGGTAAGTTGATAAATATTTAACAATAAATATAAAATTCCATTGTTTTCAAAAATAATCCCATTGTCTTCATGGAGATGCAATCCCAATAAGTTGTAGACACATACCACCACTAGGTCCTCATACATCTCCCTATCAATGAAGAACCCTTTTATTGAAGTAAATTTGGTAATGCTAGAAAACCATCTAAATTCAGAGCCTTGTTAGGTGCCGGCTAAAAAGTGGTAGTTATTATCTCTTCTCAATAGAAGGACCTCATGATGGCATTGTTTTGTTCTTGTGAGACCTCATTTGGAATGTTATCTAAAAATATTGAAATCATGGCTTCATTATTATTGTCAATATTTAATAATATAATTATTTTAAAAGTATTAATTTTCTATATATCTACTTTTTTATTTATAAAAGTACATAGTTATTTATTAGCATTCTTTGTTAACATACTCACATCATCACTCTACCATTTGTTATTTATAGATGCACCTTTCAACACAATTAATATATTGTGAAAGATAAAAATAAAAATCAAACAATCAAACTAATATTTTAAAAATACAATTAAAATCAAACTAAGTGGACCATTCGATATCATGAGAGATGGGTTCTTGTGAACCACTACTCATGAAACATGGGTCAATGAGTTTGACTCAAAACTACACGGTTGAATCCTGATAACAATATCATAATCTTATTAATTATTTTTCCATCTCTAAATATGTTATAAATTTGTTTTATGAATTGTGACAGTGGACGTTAAAATGAGAATCTGTATTCCATATGTACTCATAAAGTGCATGAAATCACTCGACGAACATGAAAAGTTAATGACATTTGTGTACGAGAAGAGAACATAGATAATACGTGAAAAACAGAAAGAAATCATGGAAAAGGCATGAAGAGAGTTGAAATAACTGTATTCATGTCTTTGATTTATTTTCGCCTCTTCGTAGAAATGAATTGTAAATAGTAGATTGAAATCTATGGTAGTGCATAAGATCCTCTCTCCCCCAAATATACAACCATACAGCAATGAAGAGATTCTCCACACTATCTTCTCAAAGTGAATTTCTCGTTAGCATTGATGTTTTGTGTGAATTTTAATATTAAGGTACCGTTTGATTAAATTAGGATGGACGGAATTGGAAAGAAAAATGTTTTGTATTTGGTCACGATATGAGCTGGAAAAAAGAAAATAGGACTTTTACCTTCCACTGCAGGGTTTATGCTGATGTTCATTTGAGTACGTTAACTACATCAGAAGAATAATGAAAGGAAAATAAGAACGCGCCTTAAAGAAAAAATAAATGCTTGTTTGTTGGTTTGCAGCAAAATAATGCATCCACTATTGGGGACAAGGCATTGTGATCCAGTTAATGTGATAATAATTTTGATGAATGCTGAATACCAACTAAAGCTACTATGGTAGTAATATGTGTATGGAAATTTCATATTTTTCTTCTGTATTGAGAACAACTTTACATATTGTTGAAGAACCGCTCGAGATTTAACAGAATATATCGTTTTGTATTTAAGTAGGGGAATTTATTTCAATGTAATAAGATTTAAATAGATATCCCTGCTTTTTCTGTATCCAAGATTCAAATGTCTTATGATTTTGATCCATAAACCTTCTGAATGGCAAAATTTGTTTTTCCTTCTCATAGCTTATATTGGAGATAAAAACTTGGGACATTCGTGAAGTTCTAAAGTTTCGTTGATCACAAATTTTTCTTCCTAATCAAAATAGAATAGTAGATTAAAAATCTTCCCAAACACTATGTAGATATTGTGAACTTCATATTTATTTGGGTCATAGGTAATGTAATTAAAGAAATGATAACCCAACCATTGGACCTGAGAATAGAACTCCTAGGGTCCCATCACTTCAACCTAGCCTTCTAACATTATTGACATGTAAACCTGTTGTAGATAATGTAAAATTCAATCAATTCACAAATGTAGCAAAATGTTGTCATATCTAATAAGCCTCGATCTTAGCAGTTAAGATTGGTTCATATTTGTCTAAAGGGTTTAAACATTAGTGTTATTTATTTAGAGTTAATATTGGATTGGATTGTATTGTTTAATGGGTTTCAATATTTGTATTAATTATTTAGAATTAATATTGGGTTGTATTTTTTAAAAGGTTTAAATATTGATGATAGTTATTGAGGTTTTAAATTATTATTTAAAATTTATTTTTTATAATAAATTTGATTATTAAAAAAATCACACGGATCATTCATTTGATAACTAATTTTATTTTGATACATAGAATATTTGTTTTTCTAATAGTGAATGTAACAATTCTATTAATTGTTGTTACTGCATTCTTTATAAATTAAAATTGCTCCAAATGTACGTTTGCCACCCTTCTTTTTGTGTCGCCTGAAAGAGAAAATCATAGTCAATAAGAAATACCTTGGATGACTAATACAGGCTTCGGGGAAATGTTTGAATAGATAGATTGGCTCTCTTGGAAAAAATTTTGGCATTACACTTTTCTCTAGGTTAGAAATTTTAAAAACTTTGGGAATCCTTGATTGTGACATGCAATAGTAGAATTACTTCTTGGAAGGGTTGGTGGTTGGCATGTGTAGGCATAACACTAATGTTAAAGGAAGGGTTGGTGTTTCGCATCTGTAGTCATCCTTATCATTCATATGAATACCCTTATCCACAGTATGAAGAATTTATTTTGTAAAGATACTTCAAATGATCAAAAATTCCCCTCAAATGCATTGGATAAATTAAGTAAACCTAAAGAGGTAGGTGGTGTGGTTTGAGACAATGGAACATTCTAAATAAAGTTGTAGAAGAAAAAATTGCAGGGGAAATTTACACAAAGTCAAATATGAATTAGACAAAGATTATTCAACAAGAATATCTTAATTCCACTTCCCTACAAAGAATACTCACTATTGAAAATTCAACCGAGGGATCATCAATTTGGAACTTTATTTTAAGCTACAAATATTTAATCACCAAATAGACTAGTTGTGAAACTATAGATGGAATGAAGGCCCTCTATTGGGAAGACTTGTGGAACGAATATGGCAATCTTATAAATCTCCCAAACATGGAAGAGATAAGGCATACCTTGGAAACGATGGTGGTGATAATATGTTAGGGAATACATCATGAAGGTCTATTATGGTGTATTAGCAAATGGAGATGGAAAAAGCCTCCAAAATACACACATCGAAGAAAATTTAAAAAATACTTTAAAATATTTTTTTGTTGAGAGGAAACTTTCTATAAGTGAAGGAGAGGATTGCATTACACGGAACAACTCAAAAAAATGGAATAACAATGTAAATTTGGATTATAAACTACTAGAGTTGGTAGGAAAGAAAGATGATTGGGCTTCACATTTTTGTTGGAATAAGAATTTTCTACTCAAATTTGGAGCTTTGCTTGGGAAATTTTATATAAAAAAAAATTCACAATAGAAAATTTGTGAAATATGGGGTTCTTGAGGCCATCTAGATGTTTTTTAATGTAAGAAAGAGGAAGAAATGGTGGATCATTTAATACTTTTAAAACATCATTTTGTAGATGTTTACTAGCTGAGTAAATTAAACTTTTATGGGCCTAGAGCACAAGATATTTTACATCTATTTAATTCATGGATCTTTATATTTAGAAAGGAAACCTTCTCTGGCATTCGGATTGATTTCCTTTCAATTGTCATATGAGAAATTTGGAAGGAAATGAATAGGACCTGATTTTATAAGAGAAATAATTATCTATAGAAAATTTAATTAACAAGATTGATAGAGCCATTGAACTGGTGGTGAACAACAAGGCAAAAATTCAAAGTAATAAACAGAAGAATTTTACCCCATGGGATGACGAGTTGATCAAAAGTTGTTCAAGATTGAAAGTACCCATTATACATGGTGCTCGATGGGAAAATCCTCAATTTTCTAGAAAATATGTTAAGCGGTAATCTCCTCCAATTAAGTGGTGTAAATTAAGCTTTCATGGTACTTCTAGGGGAAATATAGCTAGTTCTAGTATGGGTTATATAGTGAGAGATCATCAACGAAACATGATTGGAGCCACTTCAAAAGGATTGCCAAAGCAAGGAAAAAACAATGAAGCAAATTCCTATTCATTACTTATAGGATTACAAACATGTTCACAACTAAGTATTACAGAATCAAAAAATGAAGAAAGTTCACAAATTATCATCAATGTACTTTAAAAGAAAAGGGCCAAAAATTAAAAAATAAATAATTTATTATAAATCAAATGTGGTTCATCCTATATCAATTTAAATAATTTATGATCAAACATGTGTTCAAGGTGGAAAATTCTCACGTGGATGCATTGACCAACTTCAAACTTGATTATTACACAAGGAATTTTGTTGGGATTTATTTAAATCCTTGAATATCTCAATGTGCATCTTTATTTCATGAAATATCATTCCCTTCAAGAGAAGGATTCACATGTTGTGATAGCAAATAATCATAGTAGTGAAAGTAAATTTATTACTGGGTTTTTGTCAAGGACATGGCACAAGAAATTATAGGAGGATAGGCCTCAATATTTTATAGTGGTTTCATTCCTCATTCTTTCAAGAAGGCTCTTAAACATAGTATTAATTGATATCAATATTAGGTTATTGACAAAGAAAAGGTAGATATTATTTATGGGATAAGTTTCCAATTTGAGAATTAAGACCATCTTCAAGGTGAAATCTATTATAAGTCCATGTCATTCGTATGGTCTTGCGGAAACTCTTCTTGTCTGTAACCCTTCATTACCCTGTTAATATTTGCATTGATGCAATGTCTGTTGGGGTTCTCATAGAGGCTGAGGAATATGTTGAAATGCTAAGAATGGTGTCCTTGGCATTAGTTAAGTTGTGATAGAGATTAGGACTCAACTTAGTCATCAACTTGGAAATCATAGGCTCATGTGTTCGAACTAGAGTAAAATAATGGCCTTCTCTTAATGCCCATGTTGGCTCTCCTTCTTGGGTTTCATTCATCATTTCTTTAATGGGCTACAATGACAAGCCATGCATTTAGTATGATAAAATAAGGATTAAATATCTAAATGTTTCAACAAAGGTGATGCCATAAAATTGTGTTGATTAGACCTTTACACTAGAAGATGACTTTACAAACAATAAAGGTGATACAACTAATGACTTATAAGGGTGATTGTTTATAGCTTCTATTTGTCTATTATAAAATATAGATAAAAGAAAAATGCATATGACTAAAAGTTTGAATATATCAAATATTCAATTGTAATTAACAACTATATACTACTTGTGAGAATTCTGCTAATATACCGCAAGATTTTTTAATATTTCCCTCCTTGTTGGAGCTTTCAATAATTGTAACTTTTTTTTTATGCTAGTTAATATATGAATATGGCCCCTAATGGTAGTTTTATCCATTACAAAATATACAATCAAATATACAATAAGTAATTAATTTCAATTATTTTTTAAAAAATAGAAAAATAAAATACATATAATAAGTTGAAGATGAAATTTGGACCCTGCTAGATTTTCAAGAAGTATGAGTCAAGAAAATCCTATGAAGTGGATAAATTTCCAAGTGATATTAGTATTTCATCTATTTATAATACTTACAATTGGTCAAAGTATCATGAAGAAAATACAAAAGATGGACAAGTAGAAGGGTAGTGGCATATCCCAATGTCTATTTCATAGAGAGATGAAAAATAGATCATAAATAGTCATGTGGGAAGGAGCACAAGAAATAGGAAGTATGAAGAATACTTGGTCAAATGGAAAGGAAGGTCTCTTGTTGATTCATCATGTTGTCTAAATTAGAGGTTGATTGTATTGGTCTTCCTCATACAATGTTCATGTGTAACAAAGTTACTTTTCAACCTACCTTAGGTTTCTAATGAAGAGCATCTAGAGGTGTAAGGACAATCTTGCATCACACAAAAAAAAAATATTTTAATTTTTTTTTGGTTTCAAAAATACCCATGTGAAGCTTAATTCCTCTAAAAACTTTGGAAGAATGACTTACAACTTTCAAATTTTCAAAAAGGGGTAAAAAAAACATTGCCTCTACTTTTAGAAAGCTTATAGTCAAGCATGTATGGACTTGAAATTTTTCTCACAGATGTAGAATTTAAAATTCACATCGTGGGAAAGTTTCAATCTAATATTGGGTCTAGATGTAAAGATATTAAAGATTTCAATTTTTAAAAATATTGAAAAAATATTTAAAATTGAGTTTTGAGACTTCAAACAATGTTTAGAGGCAACCCAAAAATTGGGAAAATTGGATACATAAAAAATTCTAGCTTATATGGTTCAAAAAATTGGTATCAATTCTTCCAAGCCCTAATAAAAATATTGGAAGTTTTTATTGTTGTCACTTGGATATGCACCCTTGCTGATCTCTTAACTTAGCTATTTGTTGAAACATGGGATGATCTCATAGAGTGTGGGCTCTGATAGATTGAGATCCACCTCTAGAGAGGGTTGGATCCCTTGATACTTTCCCTAATTTAACCTATGCTACTAACTTTTATTGAGGAAAAGGGGAGAAAAGACATGAAATTAAATCTAAATGTTAATGGGGTGATGCACCAAACTTTTTTTGAGCCTATAAGGTAGGGCCACATAACTGGTTTACAATTTTATTGAGCAAGAAAAAATGCATTTTGGGTGCTTGAAAAAATTTAAGGGGTTCACTCAAACTAATAGGTTCAAGTGTGTTGGAATTAAAGTTTACGTTTAGTAAATTAATTATTAAGTTTTTGATAAAGGAAAAAATGTGTTTTACAGGGACCCAAAACCATAAAGTTTACAAGCTTAAGAAAGATAAAACATTACAGAACCCAAAAAATAGGAAGTCTACAAAATAGTAAAATCCAAGATAGATCTCAACCACCATCACAGAGTTAGCACAGGCTAGCAAAAAAATACCGGCACAAGAAAACACCCAAAAATAACCTAAGGACTTTAAAGTATCAACAACCTTAGCTCTGAGGTTGCACATATCATGGGTTCCCTTTTTCAGACCTTGAATCTCTTGGGGTGTAGAATCATCCTTTCTCTTCAAGTGAGCTCTCGTCCTCTTCAAGATGCCAATATCCCCAATCTTTTTTTTCTCCCTATCAATGTCCAAATCCACAACTAGAGATCCTTGTTCAAAATTTTCCTTTTTTCTCAGCCATAGTGCTCATGATAGTGACATTATGTTTAGCAATTATGTGGTTATGCTCCATTATAGTTTTCATAGTGTCCCTGATTTTGCTAATTTCTACCTCCAAGACCTTAATATTAACCTCATTATCCTTCTTCATCTTGTCTATGAGCTCAATATTTCGTGGGAGGTGCTTGGCCATCAACCTCATGTTTTCCTTCATACACACAGCCTCAACAGTATTCTAGGTAGCTTCTCTAGCTTTCATTTCTTCCAACTTCCTAGTGAGAGCTCTATTTTTTAAGCTAAGGTCCTTTATCTCATGAAAGACCCACTTTATATTCTTGAAGTAATCAACAACCCTATTTCTAGCAATAGCTAAATTATCATCAGGAAACTCCCGGTCAGCCTTAAAGTAGTGGTCTTCAGGGTTAAGACTACTAGGGAAATTGGGTCTGTTATCTCTATCAATGGTGTGGTAAGAGGTATAAGAATATTCATTAGCTTTAGGGATGTCAGAATAAGAGGCCAATTTTTTAATACAGGAGTCCTTCTCTATTTTATTTAAATTCTCAGTAGCTTCTAGGTCAAGACCATGAAGCTTTTCGATGAATTGAAGAAGCCCACCATGCTCAATACACCTCCACACCTTTAGATTTTTTTGTGCATTTCACAACTAGTTAGCTCCACTCTTTTTCTACTTCCCCCTATTATTGCATTCACCTTACTTGCATTGCTAGATGAGATAATACCCTGAATCAACATGCAATAATCAAACCAAAACACCCACAAAGCATGCCAACTCTTACAACCAGTAGAGTTACTAACGACATCCCAATCAAATCTAATGATGACTATTTACTTAGCCTTATTCTCCTTCATCATTGAAAAAAGTGGCAACTTTCCCATGAATAATATCGTAATAAATTAAGGCCCTTATGTTAGCTCCCAACTCATTGAGATTGTAACACATATTATACCCTTTTTTTTTAGCCCCCTCACTAGCAAAAATGTTTGCAATGCTATTTGCTTCCCTAAAAGCATGAGTTACTCTAACTTTATCAAATTTAGATAAAATATCCTTTGCATATTCTATCCAACATTTAATGGTCCATGAGGGAGGGAATTTACCAATGATGCAATCAATAATGTTTTTAGAATCACCCTCTAACCAAATATTTTTAACATTCATTCTAGTAGCAAGGTCAATAACATGAAAAGCCCCAACAACTTCAGCCACGTAGTTTGACTGAGTACTCAAGGAGATGGCCATTGCTGCTACAAACTTACCATTATAGTCCCTTATCACTCCCTCACTTCTAGCCAATCCTAGGTTACCCTTTGCCACCCCATCAAAATTAGCTTTTACCCAACCTCTAGGAGGAAGAATCTAACCATCACGATCCCTTTTAGCTAGTTTTGAGGCCTTTGACACATCACTTTTAATTCTCAAATCCTTAGCCATCTTTAGGTCATAGGAAGAACATACCTTTTCCTCCATCATATTCTATTGATGAGGGATGATACAAAAGTTTTCCACAATTAATCTGAAAGTTTTCTCATACACAATGTTCTTCGGGGTTTCCTCATCCCTAAAGACTCTATTATTTCATTCCTTCCACACACCCCAAGCTATATAAGGGAAAGTAAAAGCCCACAATCTTTGAATGAAATGATTTGGAGGAGCATTCCAATGGATAACAAAGTCTTTGATGGAATTTGGAAAAACCCACAAAGAATTCCAAAGAGCCAAAAATCTACCCCATATAGCAGTCGCATACGAACAATGAAGAAACAAGCTAGCAGTTTTTTCCTCTTCTTTACACAAGTAGCAATGGTTAGGGATTTGAAAATAATACTTGTAAATATTGTCAACCATGAGCACTTTATTTTGAAGAAGGGTCCAAAAAATATGTTAACTTTGGGAGTCAGATGTTTTATCCAAGCTCTAGCCCAAAAGGGAGAGGGGGCTTTTGAAAGGGACAACAAAGATACAACTAAAGAAATAGAGTAGCTACCTAATGGGATAGCAGTCCAAACTAAGAGATCATCCTGTTGACTCAGCCTCATCCTAATAGCCATCAAAGAGGATTGAAGCAGACCAAGATCCAAACTAATTTGGTACATATTCACCCATCCCCCATTTCTCTAGTAATCCTTGACATAAGTTCCAAAAGTTACTTTGTAGGTATTAGCCCACCTATTGAACCTTTCATCAAAAATTAGGGGCACCTTCAATACACATCTATCTTGCCAGAACCTAGCTTGCTTCCCACATCCTATGCTCCACCCAACTCCTAAATCCATAATCTTTCTCCCTGTAATCATATCATTCCAACAAGATGATCCACGGGACAATTTTTGAGAATCTAGGAGGTTCATAAGAGATCCAATATTGGGCATATATTTTCTCTTTAAAATATTTTTCCATTCTCCATTAGATGAGAAAGCTCTCCAAATTTTCTTAGCAAGGAGTGTCCTATTCATCATTCTAATCTTTCTTAGACCCAAACCTCCCAGTCTTTTAGGTCTACAAATAGAGTCCCAACCAATGAGAGGCATTCTTTTTCTTTCTTCAACACCCAACCAAAGAAACTATTTTTGGATTTTTTCAATAGCATCCACATATTTGGCAGGGATATTAAAAAGAGTTAAAGCATATATCAGAAGGTTCCGAAGAGTGGCTTTGAGGAGATGAATTTTACCTACTTGACTGAGGAGAGCTCATTTCCATCCAACGAGCTTTTTGCTAAACCTATCCACCAAAAAACTCCAAAAGGAATTAAGAGGCTTAAGGCACAGAGGTAAGCCAAGATAAATAAAAGGTAAGGTCTCCACTCTGCATCCAAGAATTCTAGCAATCTTATTCTGTCTATGTTCAAGGGTGTTGAAGAAGAAGATATAGCTTTTTTGTCTATTAACCATTTGACCAAAAGCTCTCTCGTAATCATCCAAGATTTTTTTCAGATTCCTAGCTTCTACCAGTGAAGATCTTCCCATCAACATGGTGTCATCAATGAATTGTTGGTGAGAATAGATCAAATTACTAGAAGAGGGCCTTAGACCCACTAATGATCCTTGATCAACCAATCTTTTCAAGTTAGTAAAAAATAAATTAAATGTTATTTCTAGGAAGTTATTCTCGTAAGGGAATTTGGGTGGTTATTCATGGGAATGCAATGCTTTTAAAATAATTTTCAATGCACATTGTAATGACCCGAAGGAATGTAATATTATTTTCTATTATTGTTTTGATTGTTGTTCAAGAATGGTGTAATTTGTGCAATCTCATAGTGTTGTTCAACAATGGTGTAATTTGTGCAATTTTCTCACCTTTCTACATGGGTATCAAAGTAGGCAATTCAACCTATGCAAAGAGTTTATGGGGAAATTTTAAATAAAGATTATATCTTGGTGTTTATTTTGCAGATTTTTTTACATTTATTTTATATATGTTTTTAAAATGTTAGGGATAACAAAGGTTGTGCAACAAAAGGAGAATAATGTAATAAATCTATTGGGCACTTGAAGAGGTTGAAAAAATTGGCATTTGATTGTAGAAGTATTTTCCAAAATAATTGAAAGTTTTCTGGGGTTGTGGAGGTGGTATTTGTTGGATTATTTATTGTTGTAAATAGATTTACAAGTTTTATCCAATGATGGTGAAATATTTGTAAAAAGGGTTTATTTTGATAGCATAAACTACTTAATGGGTTCAATATAATTTCTTGTTGGAAATAGTTATAATGTAAAAGAGTGCATTATTAGTTGAATCCAACACTCAATTATTATTTTTAAACATGGATACATATGATGTTTATACTTTTGTCATCTATGTTACATCTAAGAGGAGCTTCAATTTTTTTAATGTTATATTTAAGTTAGAGTGTAACAAGATCATATTAGAGGTTGGAGGAAATGGAGGTAGGAGGACAACTATAATCCCAAGTTAGCTTCTTGCTCAGGGATGATATTTTGCATGTGAAGCAATTTTTGTTTCATCTGAGTCCTTTCAGGGGCAAGATGGAGCATGTAGTGATTTGTTGGTCTATGGATGATTGAGTATGTCTCAATCCATAATTTTGCAGGTGTGTTACTATGGATAATGGAGTTAGTCTCAATTCACAGTTGGTTAGTAATCCATACATCTATATAGACATGAGGAGTTTGGATCAATTTTGATGAACAGTTGATAATCCAGACATGAGGAGTTTGGATCAATGTTGATGAAGAGTTGGTAATCCAAACACAAGGAGTTTGGATCAATTTTGATGAAGAGTTGGTAATCCAAACATTTATCTAGAGACAAGCCAAATTTGGATCAATGTTGATCATGAAGAGTTGGTAATTGAATATTTACCCAAACATGAGGAGTTTGGGTTGATGCTCAAGACATTTGCCAATTGATGTTGCTACAAAATTTTGGTTTTTATTTTTTGTGTTGTAAACCTTAAGGGGTGATATGTAGGAATTTAAAGTTTACATTTTTAAATTTTGTTTTTGTTTTTATTATGTAAAATTTAAGGGGGGTTGTTGGAATGAAATTTTACATTTAAAAAATTAGTTATTAGGTTAGTAATAAATAAACTATCAATCACATGCACTGGCATGCAACAATCAGCTAATAGGGGTCTTCTGAGGTGGTCCTTTTTCATGGTGAGGAGGGTTGAAGCTTTTTTTTTGGATGGAAAGGTCATCGTGAATGAAACACATGAGTTAGAATGTATGAATCAAGTACTCATGAATAAATTTTCTATAAATTTTATTTAACACTATTAGAAAATTAGAAAATCAATTTTTAAATTTGTTTAAAAGTGGGAATTTAAAAATTAAATTAAATATCAAATTTAAAATAATTGTTCTTCTAGGAAGACTATTTCAGTTTTATATTTATTGGTAATACATGCACGTGTATATTGTAGTTTTTGTGTAAGTTATTCAATTAATTAATTATTTAAATTTGAAGTAAATTGAAGGTTTTTGTAAGGGTCATCAGCCATGCGTGCAATTTTTAAAATTGGATTTAAAAAGTACACATTTTTTCCATCAAAGGAAAACATTTAATATTGAATACTTTTTATAATTAGTATATCTCTATAGTGTTGGAAATTGAAGTTTTAATATGCATGTGTTTTTTTAGGAGAGATGGAAATTAGCTATAGGCATCTCCACTGTAATTTACGCCAAAGGCGTATCCTATTTGAAATGAACCAACCTGATATATGCGATCAATGGCGTGTAGTGCAGGAGAGGAGATGGACTACGATCAGAGTGATCTGATCCATTCATCAGAAAATTTAATGCCGCCACCGCCCTTGAAATGAAAGTTCCTATGTACACCGATACACAGCCTATCAGATATGATATGAAAAGATTTATTGTTGAACAACTTAAAAAGAGAGATGTCGGCAGAAGATGTGGAAACGTGTAATATGAATATCTCAAATGGATGAGTCGTATATCCAGAGCAGCGCTTTCTTCCTCCTGCCCAAAGAGTTTATCTCCTGAGTAGCGCTCTCTTCCTCATTTTTGTATGTGATATGTTTCTGCATGGAGATCAGCAAAAAAAACAGTGGTGCCTTACTAGGGTTTAATTATGGGGCTTTCTTCGTAGGATTCCTCCAAGCATGTTGTGTCTAGAGAGGGCTGAGGAAGATAAAACCTCCATTTGGCTTCTTTATCTCCTGAAAAAACAGGGCGCCTCCAAATGTCAGAGACTATGGTTGGAGGGTTGCTGATGATTTTGTGAATTAGCAGGGAATAATCTTAACAAAGATATGGCTTCAAGAATAAATCAACCTTAAGGCTGCTCAGGTATGTTTTCCTCTTTCCTACATTATTTGTTTGCCTTTTTTCTACATTATTTTTACATTGATAAGAAAACCTACACAAGGAGACTAGTGTGGTTTCATCATTTGAAGGGAAGCCCTGTGATATCAAGCTTATCCACCCCTAGCCTTAGCCTGTATTCCCTTCAGTCTTATTAAGCCCGAACTAGAATTTGAGCTCTGTGTTTCACCAGACTTAAATACAAATAAAACTATGGTTCAGGGCACAACATGAGTTTTAGGTGATGAATAAATCCCCTTAATACATAGGTTAAATTATAATTGAATATTAGTTATGTAACTGTAATGGAAAGTTGGACATATCCTCATAGACATGTCTAGGTCATATATGGAGTAAGGCAGCGGAATATTAGAAAATCACATTTATTTTAAACTTCAATTCTCTCTATTGTTTGTTCTAGATAGAATTGAATATTAATTCCATTCTATAGAATTAATTGTTTGATGTAGTATATTTTAGTACCCTGTAGACAAGGTTCAAGCCTGCTGGAATACTATATTATTCCCTTAAAGTCAAAATTTAGTTCCCTACCTTCCCTTAGATGACTTCCCTGATGTGGGAAGTATTGCAGCGTAATAGGAAAAGAGCAGGACTTTACAGATGCAAAATTACTCTTTCATTTTTAATCCATAGAATCATTATTGTTGCAAAACTTATTACAGAGCAGCAACATTATAGGAATATTTTATTTTGCAAAACTCAAAGTCCTCATGGTGTTTATGGTCTTGTTCACTGTAGTATATGTTTTTCTTCCCTGTAAATAACGCTTTGAGCATCCTTGGATGGTCTATTATTTCTATTAGATTAATAAAACTCTAATGGTTTTTCTTGTGTAAACCAGCAAAAAACTTATATTAGTTTGAATTTGGCTTCAAAACCTCATGCATATTACTTTGAAATTCATTTGAAAACTCATGCAAAGTTGATTTGGAAGTAGTGTGAACTATCTTTGAACAAGAAGTATTCTAATTTAGTACTAGAGATTCAGGCTTTGTTGAAACTGGTTTGAAAGCAACTTTTGTAAACAATATACTTAATATTTAAAATTTAGATTGGCTGTAATTGGTTTGGATGAAGTTCTACCTTGTTGAACAACATTTTGAAAAGCCTCATTAGAGAATATGATGTGATGCCTCTTGGGTTTGCCATGTTCTATGGTTCAATTTCCTTATGCGATTTAAAATTTATGAAGAATCAAACTAGTTTGCTGTTGTAGTGTCACTACTTAAAGTTTAGATTGCCTGTAATTGATTTGAATGAAGTTCTACCCATATTGATGGTCATTTGCTCTTAGTTTTGGTAGTTTTAGTATAATTAAAAGGTTAGATTTTACCTATCCTTTTCATGATGCTATCACATGGTCCTCTCTACAAAAAATCTTCAACTCTTCAATGAATATAAACATTTTTTTAAACTTCCCTGCTATTTTGTGAAAGGAGATACAAATGTCAATTAAAAGTTTGATTAATTTTTATTTATCTTGGAGAGTTCAATTAGGAATTTGTTGCTCTCTAGAAATTTTTTTAAGCTATATTTAGCAATGCATTTGGTGATATGGGGAAAGAAGAGTGACAGTTTGTAATTGTTCCTACTCTTGCAAATCAGAAGTTTTTTTAAGCTATATTTATCAATGCTATTTTGTAATTATTCTAGGTTACTGGTTTGTAGGACTTTGTTGGTTTTGTCCTTAACCACTCCAGCTGCTGCTTCCCACCAGTGTTACACGGCAGAAACTTGAAAACAATTGAAAGAAAATAGAACCTCAGAATTTACTAAAATCTTCATAAAAATCTTCATATTGCAAATACGGAGCCAAGTTGAGATTGTGCCACAACACAAAAACGGATATTATTGAGCCACACAGACAATGGTCACCAAACACGGGCAGTGGCAACAATCGCATTGAACAAAACAACCACCAATGTGGAAATCAAATTCAGCAAGATTAAACCTTCTTGAATTCAGGAAGAATAAAAGAAAATCTGATTTGTTCTAACAGTCCTCCAATCAAAATTTTATTTTGACACCAGACATCCAATGAGATTTTATAGCATCACCTATATGAAAATTCCTGTTTGGAATTTGTTGTTCCATGTTAGACAACCACAGACAAAACATAATTTTTTTAATTTTTTATTTTTAATAGAGATTTCCTTTGGACCTTAAGGTGTTACGCCATCACAAATGGAGAATTTTAGTTGCGAACTATACAGCTGTAATAAACCCCTTGTTACTACCTAATTTTTTTTAAAAAAAATAGCATTCCTAACACCCTGTTCATACCTTTTTGTACAGGTGTAGCTCTACTAGCAGCAACATGGAGTAGGCTATTAATTCCAAAATAGCTCAATCGTAATCAATAAAAAGAGTTAGTAGTAATACAGTTACAATTATAATTTTACAATGCTGAATCTCAAGCCTAATCTCAAAATAATAGAGCAAAAAGTGAATTAAAAATGGTAGAATCTCGTCTTGTCACAATTTTCCTTTTTTCAAACCATAAGAAACCATATTTTCAAACCTTCTTATTGCAAATAAAGTCCTGAAAAGATACATGTAATATGCTTAATAAATATTTACAACAATATTCTAATAGTAGAAAATAAATATTAGCAATTAAAGGAATAATATCTTTACTATGTTGTTTGTTAGTAATGGAATTTCCTCTGCCTTTTGCATCATTTATAGTTTTGAGGTTAGGATGTAAAGTGATCCCAACCACGTAGATAAGAGAGTCAAGTAGCCATATACTAACAATCATCAACTCTCTTAACATATCCCATCCTTATTGGAAAGAAAATGATATGTTCAAGAGTGCACCCAAGGGACAACCTGCCCTCTTATATATTCTTATTAATATTCTATTATGACTTTTCCACAATCCTTAGGAAGTACCACATGGAAGATAATAGTATCTACAGCTTGCATGCCACTAGCTCCATGGCCTACATGCTACTTGTGAAAGCCATCTAAGCCCGATGATAGTGCTTCACATCCATCACTTGAATGCTACTTGTGAAAGCCATCTAAACCCAATGATAGCTCTTGACATCCATCACTTGCATGCCTAGGTGTTATCTAACTAACTCTACAATACAAGTGAACCACTTCTATATGTCCAACGAATGCTCCTTGACCAAGTTATCAAGTTGGAGGTGTGATAAGCTTATCTTTGAGTGGGTCATAGGATTTATTGTATTGATGATCACCTTAGAAGGAGTCAGCACTTGTATCCAACCCAGTTCTACAAGTGGCAAAAGTCCTCTTATAGCAAGATAGACAAAACCAAAAGCCTTACAATTTACTTCATCGAGGTAATGCCCTATTATTTATTGGATTGATCAATAGGAACTTGATTGCCATTATTAATCATAGGGCTCACCATTTAGAATGGTATATATGATTATGGAGATATTTCCTTGTTGACTATTATAAAAAAATTGGCAACACTTTACAATTTGTAATTAGGCCTTGACCAAGATATCTTCAAATAAAACTAATATGACTTTAGCCTTGAACCACAACTTCCTAAAGAGGTTTACACCAAACAACTACTGGTGATGAAAGCTCATCATGATTGAGTGGTGTAGTCCAAAAGCACTCCTTTCAAAACTCTCATAGTTTCTTTGGGAAAATTAATTCTATGCCATGTGGTATCCATCACACCTACATATCTGCCTACAATGAGGTCCTTGTCAATGCATTGAATAGAAAGAATTTCACCCATCATTTTTTGAGTCAGAAGTAATGAAACTTTGTAACATGCAACCTACACCACTTGGGGACAAATCACACAGTCCATATTGTCAACTTGAATCTAATGGGTGTTACCAATACCAGTGGGAGACAAGTCACACAGTCCATATTGTTAAAGTGATCAAATTATGTGAGAGCTAATTGTTTAGTATAATTCCCTAAAGATGTGTTCTTTGGGTTTCTATGATCATAGACTATGCACACAACAAATTTGTTGAAAAGTTCTTGGAAACTTTCAAGCAAATGCAATCGACATGCATAAAGTCAGTCTCAAAACCTTTGCCTACCTTCTCCTTATTTTTTCTTGAATAGGAGCTCTATGATAGGATATGCCATCTATCACAACATAATGGAAGGGAATTTTTGGGCATCTATCAAGTAAGTACAATCGATATGTATAAAGTGTGGCTTACCTTCTTAATTTTGTCTAAATAGGAGCTCTATAATAGAATATGGCATCTATCCCAACATATTTGGAGCTATCACTTCTCCATTGAGACCTTTGTTACACAAACAAAATCATTTCTAAATGACCTAACAATTGATCTCATATACTGCAAAATGTATGCAAAAAAATTAGACCACTTTTTCCCTAACCAACCCCTCAAACCTCTTCAGCATACCCATTGCACACCTAGGTGCAATTGCTAGTTCTATTAATATGTAGACAAGGTGTGAAACCAATTTCTATGTAACAATTGGTTTCTCAATTGAAGATTCAAGCTACATTATTTGCCACTAAATATTACAGACAAAATAGGGAAATTGTAAAAAAACTATTAAAAGAACAGTTAAAAATGATAGCTAAATCATAGATGATCCAAAACCCACAGTAAACATTTTCATAGAAGACACTTGTATAGTGAATTACAATGCAATTTAGAATAAAGAAATCATCTTTTAAATGAATGATTGCATAGTGCAATTGGAGAGTCAAAAGAGATAAATAACAGATACACATTGTTTCAGGGTGAGATGATAAAAGTATCTAGTCCGTTGCCACCACTTGGTAGTACATAAGAAACATGTTGTTACAAACCATGTTTTGTATACATGTATCTATGTGAGAAAAGATACATGGAATGAAAAGCCAAAATTAAAAACCCATGCTCATTATCCACCCTACCATATTGGCATCATGGAGCCTTGGAGACCTTAGCCAAATCCCCGAGCAAAAGTAATATGAAATGTCCACTAGAAATTTTGTGGAGTTCCATATTTTGGAATTGTCATATATGCTTTAGTTTAGCACCTGCAAATAGAAGAGAGAGCTATGTCAATGGATGGGGAAAGAAGATGAGTAAGAAAGGATCAAAGATTAGTAAATATACAACCAAAATCAATAAAAACAACTAGAAAGTAGAAATGACAAATAATATTTGCAAGTGGGTCAGCGAATCTATTTATTGATAATGGAGAAGTTTTACACTTACATGTACTATTGATAATGCTTAACAACTACAAGGAGTATTGGATTCAATTGTTAGAGCGTTGAACAATTTGAAAATTATGCAGCACATCAATTTTCAAACGCTAAAACCTGCTATCAAAATGAACAATAAGCAAAGAATGAAAGGCATAAACAATAAATTAGTCATTTATGTAGAATACCCATGCAAAATGACTTACTGATTTCATTGCTCAATAGTTTTAAAACCCTCCAACCTGCTAAAAAATGGAGACGAGCACGATGAATTTAACAATAGCCTACCATCAAACCAACACCACAATGGCTCTTCCAACAATACAACTTCATAAAAGTATACTCTCCCACACACTAGCATTCAATATTGCATTTACATACATATATATACATGTATACATATATATATTTATATAAATATGCATGTATACATATAGATACACATAATGCAACTTAATCAAAATATACTTTTCCACACTACTATATTCAATATTGCATTTACTTTGACCGACCGCATTTACTTTGTCCACCACCATAGTACAACAACCACATAATGCATTAAGCCTTGGGTGAGCAAACACTTAGCATATGCAATTACTCTATTTGTTAGCAGGGTACAAAGAACTAACTCAATGAATGTTCAAATGTATATATGCAAACACAACAATAAATTTTATAGTGATAAATTGACAATCCACAACATCCTATCTATAAGGATTTCCACTTAAATCAATTATAAAAACTACACAAAAGGACTAAATGTAGATAATGTGTATAGCTCGAAAGATGCATAGAGCAGAGAATGTTGCAGTGCGGGAAAGTATACACCAAAATATGCAAGAAAATATTTTTAATTCAGTTGCATTCTTAGAATAGGCATTCTATCATTATGAATATGTGCTCCAAAATATGCAAGAAAATAGGTTTATTCAATTGCATTGTCACAACTTTGTTCTTAGCAAATAGAAATTTCAAACAAAGAGTATCAAATAAAGATATATAAAGTTGAATAGATTCAAGAACTATTACAATAACACTGATAAGCCACCAAATAGATTTTGCACATATTGTGCTATGATATAATTGTTCCCATAGCATTAAGAAAATATTGTTCAAAATGGGTCTTTCGACAATGCAATTTAATCAATATACTTCCTCATAGATTTTATAGCACACGAGTGTTAAAACCCTCCAACCTACTATGAAAAGGAACAATAAAGAGAGACCAAAAGGCATGAACAATAAATTAATCATTTATGCAAATTACCTAGTATACATATATATGCATATATACATGTAGATATACATGTAATCCAATATATGTATACATGCATATATATATATATATATATATATCTATATCTATGTATATATATATATATATAGATGTGCACATGTATCTATATATATATATATATATATATATATATATATATATATATATATATATATATATATATATATATATATATATATATATATATATATATATATGTTCACATGTATCTATATATATATATGTATACTATACATCGTTTTACATGAGTAGTTTGCATAGATGGTTAATTTATTGTCTGTCTTCTTGTCAAATGTTTGTGTCTTTTCCGTTATACCCATTGTGGAGATTTGAAAGAGATTATCGTTTTGTATGGATGGAGGAATTGCAATTAAATGTCCTTTCTTTCCTTAAAAAGTATGTTTAGGGTTAGTAATTTTTTCATAGTTGGTTTATGGTTTTGGTTATCTGTGTGTATTGACGAATGAGGAAGATTTAGGCAGTGCCTTTGTTTAAGAGGTAAGCTCCACACTATCAGTAAAAGCCTTGGACAAGTGTTTCCAATTTGTCTAGAAACACGAATTGTAAAAGAGCTATTAGTAGGTAAATCCTATTCATGGTTGGGTTGATGAAATTCTTGTTTAAAAATGTATAACAAGAAGACATTAACAATAAATTAATTATCTATGTAAAACACCCATGTAAAAAAGAGTATAGCCCCACAAACTTCTTTAAAAACTCTAGATGCATTGCCTCATACTAAATACTATAGAGAAATAGAGAAATTGTAAAAGAGGTATTATAATAACACTAATGTATGCTTATTATTCCTTGTTATATGGTTGTATCTTTGACATTGTACACATTTAGAAAAGCTAAAAGAGATTATCCCTCTACATGGGTGGAGAAATTACAGTTAAATGTTCTTGTTGTTGTCAAAAAATATCGACAGGGATAGTTATTTTCCCACTATCTGTTTATTGTTTGTAGGTATCTCTGTGCACTTTTGGCATTATAGCCATTAACATAGGAGCAATTGCAGATTAAGAGTAGTTTTATGGCTGTGAAGTATTATTCTAATAGCTCTTTTAGAATTTCTCTATTCCCTTGGGTTGACTAGAAAAAGGTATAACTTGAATTTTGATTCAAAACTCAATTCTTACACAAATTTCTTATCTTGTATTAATATTAATGTGGGCTTTAAGATATAAGTGAAAGAAAATAACATGAAACATATTAATACAAAATACAAGGAGCTTGAAAGAGAAAAGGGAAACAAAATATCATGAAACATATGAATACAAAAGAAGCAATTGATGCAACAATTCACATTTTCCTATTAGCTATTTGTTTGAAATTCCCATTGGGGTTTGCATAAGAGGCAAGTATAGGACCATGGGAAAATCTAATCTAAACAATAGAGTATAGTTATTGTAGTCAAGTACATGTATAAATACGTGCATGAATGTTTATATAAAGCAACAAATATATAGAGGGTATCAAGCCATGGAGGGAGGGTAAAATTGAATCTATAAAATAGGAAAATATAAATATGTAAAACAAACCTTGTTTACACTTAGAGCTCTAGGCATTTTTTCAGGACCAATTGTTGAATACATGGGCTGCATTTTTTCTTGTTGCTCTATCTTTGTGTTGAGTGTAACATGATACAACTACAAAGCAACATTTTGTATTGTTATATCAAAATATATGTCTAAAATTAGATAAGTATGGAATGGGGAAAAGGCATTGTGTAATGGCTAACCGCAAGAACATCGACAAAGATGTCGTAGGGTACAAATGAGGAATTTTTGTGGAGCTCTCCAAAATAGCACATAAAGGACATGCATAGTAGTTTCTTTGACAAGTGTGTTATGAAACAAACACCAAAGTCTGACATTTCACAAGGCAACCACAACAATTCATATCCTTATATTAGACCAATGAATATTAGATGTACTAATTTGCATGACATTCTACAACAATGCAAGGATCTATGAACTATCACATGAGCAAGCACCTACCATTTTTTGTCTGTTGAGAGAGGCACGATGAGGAAACCATGAAGCCAATAAACTCCATGGTTTTTTTGGACATGCTCGAGCAAGCCATAACAAATAGCATTGAATTTTATCATGTATCACGGAAAATAAAATTAATGTAGACAAGACTATATATTTATAAATGTAATATATAGAAATAGTGAAACAGTGAAATGATGGGAAAATAATTTTGTATTAAAACATTTGTAGCAATTTGAATCAAATAAGCCTAATAGAAAAGGAAACACAAGACATTAAAATTTGTGGAAGGAAAGAACAAAGGATAAATGTGAGAAGTCAATGTATATAGGCTATCAAAATAGAAAACACAACATCGTTGGAGGATATTAAACTTATTAGTCAAATGGTTGAAATTTGTTTTTTGAGAATGCATCTATAACATGTGCATATATAGTTTAATATATTGCAATGTTATAAAGACATTATTGACTTATATAACTTTTGTTTTCTAGTTATTTTTGGATTCAATCTTCATGCATCTTAGAAAGCTTAATTTATTTGTACCTAGATATGTATTAATGTGTAAGAACTATAATTGTATGTTAAAATCAGTTGGAAGAGAATTCTAGGTATGCTAATAAATAGTTGAGATTATGGAATTTTAAAACACTTAAACAAAGATGGGAAAATGGAATATACAAAAGAGTGTATTGGTTTGAATGCCATATAGTAAAAGCATGGCACAACAAAATATTAGAGCAAGAAGTCAACAGATCAATAGAATATAATCATCAAAACATGGAATTTACATGTACAAGTTGTAGTCTCTAGTTATTTGTGTGTAGTATCTTTGTGCATCTTTGGCATTATACCCATTTTGCACAAATTATTACTTGGTATGGTTTTTAAAGATTCAACCTAGAAAATGCTTGGGAAGGCGATGGCACACATTCTGAGGCAGATGTAAGAATAATTATGTTGGAGCATTTTCTACAAGTCGGCCTATCAGGTGGAACTAGAAGCACTTGGCAAGGGTTGCATTTGTTCTAGATGCATTTCTTCATTGAGTTAATGAGTAGTGTACTTGTTGATGCCAAGCCTAGAGTATCTCTCAAATGAGAAAGATGGATCACTACAGAGTTTTTCAATTGATTTTACATGTGAAATAGCTGTAAAAGTCAACCCTTGCCTCTCTTTGCTACCTATGTTTATTATTGCTCTATCCAATGTTAAGCCTTGTGCTTTATGTATTGTCATTCCCCATGCCATAGTGAGTGGAATTTGTGTTTGAATACCTTGAATTATAGCTGGGATGGGGATGTCTCTTGGATGTTCTGGGTCCCATGATGGACCAATGTAATTTTGAAATTAAACAACAACATAGTCAGGTGGGCTTGGCGGTTTAGAATATGGATTGTACACAACAACTATAACAATACCAAGGGACCCATTGACTAGGCCAACTTGAATCCACAAATTTGTTGTTAGAATCACTTGTTCACCAACACAAAGTAGCAATTCTGGGAGAAGTTGGACATCATATCCATGATCAAATGCCTGTTGTTGTGCCATTTGAGCAATGCTAATGGCTATGGGTAGTTTTAACTATTTGATCATTTTTTTTGTTGTGGAATGCGACCAAGTAATTTGTTGCAAAAAAATGTGTAGCAACATCAAATTGTTCTCTTTCTCTGGGTAAGAGCATTTTATTTGTTTGTTTCATAAGCTCTTCCCAATCATCATAGAGAGCCTTAGCATTTCTTATATAGAGAAGGCTTGCCTGAAACTTTCATTGCAAAGGGATATCTCCTTTTTGGCGAAAGATAGTGTCTAGGATTATTAAGACCGTGAAAGTGTGCCACAGTTCTATAGTCGATGAGCATGAAGCATAAATAGGTGTATCCATGACAGGTGGAAAATGGGAAAGATCACCAACAAGGATCATAGAAACACCACCAAATGGCTCTACCTGGTTATTTGGGAATGCTTGGCGTAACCAACTATCTATTTTTAATAGCAACTTTGGGCCTAGAAAACTCATTTCATCGATCAAAATGTACTTTATATACTTAAAATATTCTTGTAATAATGTCATTTTCTAGCTTTCCAAAGGATTCATATCATTTATGGGGATCCAAAGTATTGTATGGATTGTAGAGGAACATATGTTGTATGCAACATCACCTATAGCAATGAATGTGACCAAGCAGCTATTGGGTCCATCAAAAGAGGTGTTCATTTGTTGTCAAATATAACTTATTAGGAAGGATTTTCTAGTGCCAGCTGTCCCTTGAATAATCATGTGGAGAGGGGCTTTGGGTGAAGGCTACATGCGACGACTTTGGATTATTTGAAGGGCCAATTGTTGTTTTGGTGAAATCTAATGGGTTGACATATCTATAGGAAATAATTGAACCATAGCTTGCTCACATTATTCCTTCACCAATGAGATGAACTACAAAGCATTATTATGGAGTTCTTCAGGAACATGGTTTGCATTCCAAGGATGGTTCATATCAAGATTCCTCCTACCCAATAACTGAAGCTGATTTATACTAAAGTTCGTAATAGCACCAAGCTAAGAGAAAACTTCCCATTCATATTCATCCATAGAAGGAAAATGGTTCAAATCATCAGTATCACTATCATCCTCTTCTTCATTTGTGGATGTAACTGGAAGTCTATTAACATGCCAAGGATGATAACTAGCCATTTTTAAAAGTTTCCAATTTTCTATTATCTCTTCTCTCAAAAGACCTATATCTGTTTGTATGTTCTAAAAAGGTTTGTATAACATAAGTTCAGTCCAACAAAATGTCTCAAATATATTTGTATCTTCAATAGGGGTAGTCTTGAATAACAGGTAAACAAGGACAACTGTAGGCTGGTGCCTTGGATTCCATTTAGCCTTTTTGCACTGCTGCGAGTGTGTATATAGGCAGACCAAGTCAATTAAGGATAAAGTAGCTAACTCTGGAGGCCTTTGCATATAGCAGTGAATATAGTTTGTTGGAAACTCTTCATTAGTATCATATTTGTTTATATGAAAGCATGTCGTTTTGCCAACATTGAAGCGAACATATCATCTGCTTGAAGTAAGAAGAGGCAATTTCTATAACATATGGCACATCTCCTGGGAAGAGATGTCACATTCCACAAGCATATTCATCATGAATTTTTTATATGCAACTAGTGCTCTATTCTAAACTATATTTGTATTTGCAACTCTTTTCAACATATCTAGATAATTTTCTAATTTTTTCTCATATTTAGCTGCATATTTAGAAATATAATTCAAAACAATTTTCCTAGAAACAACTGGTTGGCATGCCAAATTGCAAGCATAGCTAGGTTATGAATATTTAGGCAATCATTATTTATTGCTGGTTTGTAGGATTTCTTAGACTCAACATCAGATGTCAATGTAGAGGTAATTTGTTGCTACCATTGTGCTTTATCACGACAATGCAATTGCTCTCCTTTTCTTCTTAAATAAGTATATTCGAAGAATTTTGTGTACCTTTGAAATGTGTTTAGAAACTCTTCATAATATATGATTAGATCATTGGTTAGGATTTGGCTCAAGGCAAGCAAGCATGGGGTTTCTTTAGAGGAATGATACATTCTAAGCAATCTTTGTGTAGGGAAATGTGGATTCCAAGTTGTAATGTATCTATCTAAAAAGTGCCTTGCTATGCTAACATCATGGTCATTGGACCAATCAAGAGTATCCATGTCAAGAGCTTCTGGAAGCCATAGAAAACCATGCACATGTGCAAAGCCATAATGTTGTCATTCATATCTATACCAATAATCTTTTGCATGCAAAATATTTTCGATCACCTCCTTATGGAAAATTGAGAATCCATGATGCAAATATAACAATGTTATATGTGGATTTTGAACAACATTATCTATTAGCATTTTTGTTGAAGGCTCCATTGCTAAACAAGATGTAGAAGAGAAAAAAATCTATAGGTCAGCCCATTTTGTGTCTGCATAGCTCAATGTGAACAAAATGGTGGGTATACCAAGTTCAATCATAGTGGTTAGTTGGGCCCAACAAGAGCTCCAGAAAGAGTGGGTCCCATACAATGATGCACCAAATTGCATCAACTTCTTGGCTAGTTGGTGGTTGGGAGTAACTTGAAGCTATTCCCACAAAACAATCAATGACCTAGGGATTATATCCTCGAGATCCGCTCTAACAAAAATAGAGACAACTTGTTGGCTGCAATATCTCATAATCAAGTTGTAGAGAAAATATATAAACCTAACATTTTTTCATAATATGTGGTCAAAATATCTCATCAGGTGCAGGGCATATTCATGCAGGTGAATTTTAATATTTCTTGGTTGAAGGGTAACTGCTACTCCAGTGGGGAACAATGTTGGAAAGGCCATTGAAAATAAACCTTCAGTGTTGTATTCTTTAACAGGAGAAGAGCTAATTCTAGGCCAAGATAAGATATTCTGCTCTCTTTTTTCAATTTGCGAGACATCTTTTATTGCTTGCAACTCTCGTCTAGCATTTGGTAAGCAAGGAATAAATGATGTAAATTTTGAAGAGCCATTTTCTTCTTGTGCAACATTTTTTGAGCTGGTTGATGGCATTAGGTCTTCATCTAAAACTTGGTCTATTGTATGCAAGAAACTAGACACATCAACAACATGTATTATGTAACATATTAAGAGCCTCAACATCAAACTGAAAATCATTGTAGTATTTTTCATATTAAATTTTGTATTTCAATGCATCCATGACATGATGTTTATTAACATAACAATCATAATTCTTGCCTTCAATGGTGGTCCTACGAATGATCATGACCTCAAGGTCTTGAAGCCAACGTGGTAAAAGTTTTTCTATGCTTGAGATATCCTAAGGGAAGCTTATCATGTGGCAACTATATTCAAATTTTCCTCCTCTAGTGTGGGTAACCTATAAATTGGAGCCACCCTAGCAATAAGCATCTCTTCAACCTGTGTTAACTATTTGAGTAACAATGGTTGTGGGCTTGCGTACACACCATTTGTGCAGCAAAACTAGTGGGCACATTATTCAGAATAACACCTTACACATATGGATTTTGACCCTAACATTCGAGTGTGCATCCCTATGTAGCTTTCCCTACATATTTGGCAAATAGAAAGGTTTGAATCTGCATCTATACGATGTCAAAATCGCTTTACCATAGCAAGATAGCTATCGTTGAATATTTCTTTGAGGTGTTGTTCTTGTGTTCGTGCAATAGGGGAGCTCCTCTGAGATTTTAAATACAAGGGTTGGGATCTACCATTGGAATTATGTGCTACAAGAGAGGACTATTACCATTTTGGCATGTAGATGTGGTTGTTATAATTATCCTTTTCTATAAGTATTTTTTTATGCACTTCATGGATATTTCTTCTCTATGCTCCCTATAGTAGAAATAGTTTCATTGTTGTTTCTTACCATTTTTTAAATTGAGCAATTGATTGGGTTGTGCAACTTGAGTGTACTCATACAACCTACGAGTATACATAAATTCTCAAGTACATTAGGATATATGAATATACATGTATACCCATACATATATTGAAAGTGACAATTACACATAAACATATAACAAAATATATCATGTGTTGTAAAAAAAAAGGACCCTTTACTTGACATGAGATTAATTGGAGTTAATGAGGCCTTGATTTAGGTGTTTTGAGGCATTTTATGTGTCCACACTAGGTCTTGGACCCTTGCAAATTGAATAACATGCTTCTAACAACGTCTTGTATAGGTTTTGTAAAGTCTTGTAAAGCGATTTCACGCTTTTCTAGACCTAATTAACCTATTTCCCCTAATTCAACATTATAAAATGTGTTTAATAATATTATTACATCAATCTAGAAGGTTCTTAATGTAAACTTAATGATAAGCTAGTGTTGTAATGTGTCTTGCACATTCACATTGGTTCTTGTGCCTTTCTAGGCTATGTGAACCTCCTTTTACTATTGAAAAGTGTATTTAATCACACTTTCACATTGATTTATGTGTCCCAAGCCCTATTCAACATTTACATCATCACTACTAGGCTTTAATTGACCCATATTATCCATCTCGAGGTATAATTTGATCAAATAATTGACATAGTCATCATAATTCCCACCTTCAATGGTGGTCCTACAAACGATGATGACCTCAGGTCTTACAGCCGACGCGGTAAAAGTTTTTCTATGATTGAGATATCTTGAGGGAAGCTTATCATGTGACCACTATATTTAAGTTGGCCTCCTCTAGTGTGGGTAACTTGTAAAACTGGAGCCACCCTAGCAATAAGCATCTTTTCAACCTATGTTAACTTTTTGAGTAACAATGGTTGTGGCCCTGGGTCCATGCCATTTGCAGAGCTGAATTGATGGGCACCTTTTTTAGAATAACACCTTACACATTTGTCTTATGATCCTAACATTTGAGTGTGCCTCCCTATGTAGCTTTCCCTACATATTTGGAAAACAAAAAGGTTGGAAAGTGCATTTATACAATGTTGAAATCACTTTACCACAACAATATAGCTATGATTGAATATTTCTTTGAGGTATTGTTCTTGTGTTCGTGCAACATGGGAGCTCATCTGAGATTCTACACAAGGGTTGGCATCTGCCATTGGAATTATGTGCTGCAAGGGAGGACTATTACCATTTTGGTGTGCAGATATGGTTGTTGTAGCTTGTTGTGCCCTTAGCACACACGCCTCATTTAGAACGGGGACCCTCTTTTCTTTCGCTTTGTCGGGCCTTTCAGGGTTGCCTCGTTTTGCGTGCCCCTCTTTTTTTGATGTTCCGTGTGGTCGATATTGCTCTAAGGTTTCATCCTAAAATCAACCATGCTTTCCCTTTTGGTTTTGCTGCCCTTCGGGGCCTCGTAGGTTCCTTTGGCATTTTGGACTCTGGGGCGGCTGTGGGCCCCTCCCGAGTTCCCCTTTCGGGCTTCCCCTTTGTGCTTGCCGCCCTTTGTGGCATTCCCCGGGTGTCTTTCCACCCCTCAGGGACCACCCTACTGTTTTTTGTTCAAACTTCGTTGGAGATCTCCCGGGCGGCACCTCCTCCTCTGGCCTCTAGTCCTCGGAAGTCTGCCTTCAGAATTCCGTCCGGGGATCACCGTCCACGATGGCGAGCCTCTGTCGGCTTCCCGGCCGCCGTGCCCACCTTGGCTTTCTCCTCCGCGGGTTTGTTTTGACAGCTTGCCGCGGGACCTACCGGGCCAGGCCGTCCGAAGTTCCGTCCTCGGAACTCCGTGATGGTTCCGCCATCGTCCACGCATAGAACCCTGCTGGCTCCCCGCCATCCAAGTTCCAACTCGTCCTTCACCACTGACGCTTAACAATGCGTGAATCTTTCAGCGACGAACCTCGGACTACCGCCTGCCCCTTAGGCCCCGGGATGATGTTCGCTGCCGCTATCACCCAAGCAGCACAAAGAAGTCTTCGGCAGTGAACTCCCGACGGCTCCCCGCCCCTCGGGCTTTAGACTTCCACCGCCGGGTTTCTGTTGCCTGTCGGCCGTCTCCGTGTGCCTTCTCCTGCCTGCTTTCCGGCCTGAAACCTCCGGTGCCGCCTAATTTGATCCTAGCAAATTCAAACTATAATCTGACTTCGACCCATGTCCTAAATCATGCTATTCTCCATCATGAGCCTTTCGAAACTTTGAAATTTGGCCAAGGAGGGCCTCCGGGAACTTTTGGTCACATTCTCCCTTCCAGACAGCATTCCTGCCAGGGAAGTCTGGCCCTCCAGGCCCGGATTGCCCAAATACCCTGAAATGAAATTGATAACATCTGGAAGCAAGATTTATAATGTACTTGATTAATTATTTAAATGATATGCTCAAAATGTGGACTAACGTTAACGCTTTTGATGTTTTGTTGTGCTGACTTTGCCCTTGCATGCAGAATATATAGAATCGGCTGCAGGAACTTCAGGGGCCTCCACCGAAAAAGACAAGGGCAAGAAATCTGGAAGAGCCGCTTGGGGAAAGGAAGATAAGGATCAGATGAAGTTTCAATTCCAGGGTGAGCCGCTTCAATCAAAGGTCTGAACAGACTGGAGGGAGATCTCGGATACCAACATTGGCCAGGTGGACATAGATGAGTTCACTCAAAGGGTCAAGGTCAACCCTTCAACAAGGAATGCCAGATTAATAAGGCAGAGTGGAATCGCTAAGGCTGCTAGTTTTCCTCCCTCTCTCATAGCACCCGAACTAGTGATGGCCTGCCGGGAGGCCTATCAAGCGGACACCAGAACCATTGTGGATAGGGAGGGGAACATCCTTGCCGACATGTCTCCGGAAGGAATCACAAAAACCTTTCACATTCCCACATTCCCACATATGGAGGTCCCCACTTTGGAGTAGTGTTAGGTGGCGTGGGATGCCAATCCATTGGGCTGCAAGAAATCAATTAACCTTTACTGGCTTAAGGAGAAACAGGGAAGCGCGGCAAAAATTCCCCAAGAGCTGTTCCACAGCGACTTCCAGGAAGACTATCACGACTTGGTGACCATGTTAAGCAAGGTCATGGGTCTCTCGGCAGCCACCTATTTCCAAGAGTGGATGGCATATTACATAGAGAAAATCCTACAAGGGAATGAGGACGTTAACACAAAAACCTCATTCGACTGGGGAGGCATCATCAGTAACTACTTCCATGAGCAGTTCGTAAACGTTAAGAAAAGCTCGAAGTTCTACATGACCTCTTACCTGGTATACTCCCTAGCAGGTCAGACATAATATAGTGGACTATTTGTGGCACTGGACCAGGGGCACAGGCGAGGGCTCAAGCCGTTCGACAAGTACCCTCAGCTCCAGTACCGCAACTTCAAGGAGTATTGCCGGGTCAATGACGCCTTCATTGGCCACATCATCAGATTGATCACCGGGGACTTCGAAAGGAGGGTCTCCCATAGCGCCCAGGCACTCTTGAAGGAATATGCCTTCTTATATATCCATTTTCCCAAGTTCACCTACATCCGTGCCCAGGGATTCACAGAACGGCCAAACAAGTTGCCAAGATACCCTAGCGACAGGATCATTCTCCTAGAGCTTTCTCGACAACTCCAACACATTCAGACAGTCTTCAGAAATAAGCACGTAGCAGGGATCCCTTATCCCATGACCCTCAGCCAGGGCCTGTATTGACTGCAGACATCTCAGTGCACCAACAACTCTGAGAAAGAGCTTAAGGAATATCATTTTGATTGGTACATGGCCTGCCCATAGATGGATCCACACGGCCATGTCAGGAAGGCACTAGGGCCGACTTATGCTCACCAATACCACGTTGAAGACTTTTGGGCAGATTGCAAAGACGAGAAGGAGGTCCGCGCAAGACACTACATGCGCATGACCATACATTTCCTAAGAAAAGTGTGACTGTTCCAGGTGCCGGAACAACTTGAGGAAGACGAGTCTACAATAGTGCACCCAAGGTACCCTACGGTTGCCAACCTGGAAATCCCCTCCATTGATTGGGACGAGCAAGACGTCAATGACATAGATACCATCACCCAGCCGATCATAGCTCGCACTAAGGAGTGGGTCGATGGGAAGGTGGCGCAATTAAAACAACAATGAGTGGTCCTGACATATGAGGTGCTCAAGAGTGAGTCGAGTGCCACAGAGGACGTGGCTGCTACCACATTAGCTGGTGAGACTTCCAAGTCTCCCACCGTCACCATGTCCCAAAAGAGGAAAGGAACAGAAACTGCACAGCCTGCAGACCCCAAGGAGCAATCAAAGAAAGACACGAGAGGCTCGTCTCCCAAGAGGCTCAAGCAGATAGTAACTATAATAGAAGTGTAGCCTCCCTTGCTTCTCCCTCCCCCTCTTGGTGCACCGCCCGCCTCTCAGATTGCGGTCGCCTCATCCCCGTAGGTAGTGGACATTTCTGTCCATCTTGCCTCTTCGCCCCCAGCTAGATCAATAATTAACGTCGACTCCTCTTCTGGCATGATCACTTCTCCTTCCTCTACCACCATGTCACCCATTACCTCCCTGCCTCTGGCAACAATAGCATCGCCTGTCCCCCTTTCCACCATACCCGAGTTCTATCACACGGCATCTACAGAGTCTTCCTCCTAAGCTCTCACAACTCCTAATGGACCCCGCACTCCAAGCATCCCTCGCCCAAGCCCTCGCAACAACCCAGCCTTGACAACTGCCAACAGGGCCACCGGCGATAGAAGCCACAATGCAAATATCAAAAGAGTTGGAGGAAGGACAGCAGGAAGCCTCAAGGCCTATGGAGGAAGAGGCCGATGAATATCATGAGCACCTCGAGTATGAGCATCAAACCATCGACAAGGTGGTCTATGAGGGAGAAGAAAAAGGCTCTTCTGAGAGTGGAGATGAAGAGGATGGCTCGGGTGACAAGGAGATCATCCAAACATTTGATGAAGACCTTGAGGAGGAGTCGGCTCAGCAGCCAAAGGATGTTGGGGAGGAGGCAGAACAACCATCACATGGTGAACAGGGATAGCTACCGGAGGGGCAACCTAAAAAGGATATATTTGAGGCCAAGGCCCATGTTGTGAAGAGCCCCGAGGTCGAGGCTACTGAAGAGAAGAAAGGAGAGGAGGCAACAAAAGAAGAAGATCTCGCCCGGGTATTGTCCACCAAGCTACCCATCAGGCACCTCGTATTTGTTCAAGACTTTGACAAGGAGGACGCTGCTAAAGAAAAGGAGGAGCCCCAAAAGGAGAAAGAGACTGAAATATTGTCTCTGATTGAGAAAGGTAAGGGCAGTGATGATGCACCCAAAGACAAATCTGCCATGCCCGACTGGCTGGAGAAACAACTGGAGAAGGCTACCCCAGTATTGAAGGACCCGAGGGCGAGGTTGGAGGCCATCTTGGCTCTATCCCTGGCCACAACAAAGAAGGAGAAGAAGCAAAAGGTCTGTTCCAAGATAACGATGGACGCTTTTGGCTCCCGAGCGGTGCAAGTTGTGATGCCTATAGTTGGCCAGACTGTGGTGAGCTATAGTGTCTCCACCATTGACCTGGGGACAGCAACTAGAGAGCAGAAGGTCGAACATCTGGAAGAGTCGATGGCCACAGTGGTGCATCTGATCAAGCAAGACAAGGTCACCAAGGATGAACTCAAAGCATAGGTTGCTGCCTTAATGGACTATATCCAATAGTGGTCCTCAGTGGATGACCTGCCCACCACCTCCACGGCCGCACCGCAGTTGCTCTCCAAGGAGCAGATTGACAAGATGGAGAGGAGGAAGAACTTAGAGAAAACAACTAAGAATTGGTTCCAACAGGTCGTAAACATTGGAAACATGGGAATTGGTATGGCTGTGCGGACAACCAATAAGTTCTTGGACCTGATCCAATCCCTGGAAAGCACGAGGAGGCTCTGCACCAATTTCCATACAACGTACGACTCCACCTTCCCGAGAATTGAAGTCATCCTTCAGATGCCAGAAAGTACGTGGGAGGAGAAGCTAGAACTGAAAATAGAGGATCATTGGCTAGTGGATGTGTGGCGCAGGGACCTCATCAACCGGAAGGAGAGGTCGGAGCAGAGTCTAAACAAGGTAGATCTAGATATAGAGTGGATCAAGGAGATTCGAGCGGAATGCGCCGAGTACCTCAAATTGATGACAAGCTATGATATGCCCACGGTGCAAATGGACGCCGAAAAGATCAAGCCATACTTTGAGAAGAAGATGAAGGATGGGACAGCCGGAGAAATCACCACAGAATTCCTGAGTTTTGCTGCCCGTGCCCTCGATCAATCAGAGCTATTCAGAGATCAAGGCTCGAAGTATGACGAGGATTGGAAGCGGCTAGAAGAGAATGCCAAGGAATGGAGCTATCAGGCATGAAGGTGTGAGATCCTCGAGATCGACAAGCTCCAAGTGGTCATCATCAAGTACATAGAGCATGCAGCCTCCGAGGAGCAAGAGGACAGCCTAGCCAAGGAAGAAGACCTCCCTAAAGAGTAGCTATAGCCAAGAAGACAACAATTAGCTACAGGACGAAAGAGCAATAGTGTCATCCACTAGATGACAAAATAGGGAAGGGACAAAATATGTTTTTAAATTATAAATCTATTTGGGGGTAGGTGAAACCCTATTTTGTAATGAATCTTGGCCACACAATTGTAATAAATCTTGGCCATTCATTTAACTTTTGGAAAACTATAAATAGAGCACTCCCCTCATTTGCAAAAGTGAGAGTTGAGTTGTTGTAAAGGCATGCTGTAGAAATTTATAAGAAATATCATTGACTTGGTGTATTTCCTTGATTTCTCTCTTGTCATTTGATTCATTCTCCAATATTAGATGTTTAGCTTAGATTTCATGGTTGTTTAGTTAGCTGTTTGCTGTATTCAGTTGAATCTTAGGAATGTTGTGTGGTGTTTATTAAAATTCCTACTTTGTTGATGATCCCTTAGTCCATATTTTTTACTGTTTGCTGAAGGTAGATAGCTGTGCAAAGTTAGCCAGGACTTGATTTGAAGTTGCCCCAAACATTTATCTTTAATTCATGAATGTATGTGGTGGATAAAGGATGAAATATCTGCAGCCCTTAGAAGATAGCATAATTTTCATGATACTGTGAAATCCCTGGTTAAGTGGGATATTGTTTTAAAGAATTGTCCATTGCTGGAACTCTATTGTCACTATTCATTACAAGCTTTAGACTTAGGAACTTTTCTTCTCCTTCGCTCTTTTCCACTTTTTTTTAGAAACTGATCAATACCAAGGTTCATTGCACATTGTAAAGCCAAATCCAAAAAAAACTAAACAGAGTTCAAGATTGCTGTTTGAACCTACAGCCAACACACAGCTGCCTTTATCCCAAGAACTCCATTCCAAAATCCAACTTCATGCTTTATGTTCATACTTTGTATTTTCTATAAGACCGCCTTGTGATTCCAGCAAATCACATCAAACTACTAAGGTATCTAAGCACTGTCATGACTTGACACCCGAGAGACCTTGGGATAGTGTTATGCAACTCGATTGTGGAAGATTGTCTTTCAAGAGAGGTAGTGCACCTACGCATTACCTGTGTTGAGAAGTGCATAAAAAACACATCAACAAAACTGGCCCTAGAAGGAGGGCTTGACACGTTGGGAATACAAAGCTAAAGGTTGGAAGTGATTCATTTTATGCCCTCCTCCTCCTAATGCCATCAATAGAACTGGCGCTAGAAGGAGGGCTTGACACATTGGGAATACAAAGCTAAAGGTTGGAAGTGATTCATTTTATGCCCTCCTCCTCCTAACGCCATCAACAAAACTGGTGCTAGAAGGAGGGCCACAATGAAAATACTAAGTTAAAGGATAAATCAAAGCTGGATCAGATTGGATCATTCTCCCTGGAAAAGTTTCAAAGAATTCTATGGTCCACACCAAACAAGGGAGAATTCGAAGAATTGTAGCCTCCCACGAGGGCAAAGCGAGCACAAGGAAGTAGCGTCGCCTCTTCGTCTTCCTCCATCCCATCCGCCTCCATTTCCCTCCCACCTTCATTTGGCTGGCCCTCATCTTCCACCCAACCATCTCAAACAGCATTTGCACATCTTACCTCCGGCAGCCAGGGGTTCGCTCCTCTCCCGGCCCTTTCAGCCCAGGGCGCAACCAAGACAGCCATAGCTCAAGGGCAGCCCCAAATTGCTGTTGTGTTGCAAATACAACCTCAAATTCTTGTTTTCCAATAGCAAGTGCCACCTCCACCTCCCCCCATGGCTTGGCTTGCATATAACCCTTCGATGATACATTTTGCGGTCTACAATGATATGCCCAAGAATCCAGAGGGCTTTTATTCGAAGTTCCATCTGCGAGACATGCAAAGAACAGCCGAGGAGCATATCAAGATATTCGAAATGGCGATCACCAAAATGCAAGTGGATCACGAGGACGTTGCATGTCACCTCTTCCTGCATTCATTGGGAGAAGAGGCCTTCTACTGGTACATCAATCTGCTGAGGGGATCCATCACATCATGGAACCTGATGAAGAATGCCTTTCTGCAGAAATATAAGATCCCTGTCAACCCTGCAGACCTTTACCAATAGTTCATGTCCATCAAAAGGGAGGTCAATGAACCTATTGGCTCCTTCAATGATCACTTCCATCGAGCTCACATGAGGCTTCAGGATCCTTATGTCCATAATGATGCGGTAGCTCTCCCCGTCTATTACGCGGCCCTGGACAACCTCACGTTGGCCTTGGTAAAAAGGATGCGCCCGTCGCCCGCTACCTTACTAGCCACCTATGCAGAAGCTGTTGTCGCAAGTGCGGACTTGGGACAAAATATCTCCAGCTCGTTGCCCTCTTTGGGGCCTGTCGCTTACCCAATGCAGATTCAGGGGCTTAATCAAGCGTTTGCTCACCAAACCCCTATTATGAACCAGGTGCCTCAATTACCTATGGTGCCACATCCGGGGCAGCCATTGAATTATGCGCCTCACGCGACTTCCTATGTGCAGCCCTAGCAGTAGTACAATTATTCCTGAATGGCTCTGCAATAGCAAGCGTATTCCCAACAGCCCTAGGCACCATTGTACTTGTCAAGGCCAGACTTTCCTCCAGCCTATCAAAATCAGCCGGCGGCCCCGCCTGCTCTTCTCCAAAATCTGGCCCCATCGCATGGAGGCATGACTGAGAAGGACAAGCTAGAAGAACTAACTGAGATGATCAAGAAGATGTCCATGAATATGACACATCTAAAGAACCAGAATAATCAGTTACAGGCCTCCCAACACAATTTTCAGGCCAACCTTAATAGGGACAATCGAGACAATAGAGACAACAGGGACAATCAAGAAGTGGGCACTTCCTTCGGGCAGAATTATGAGAGGGGGTAGAACTCCAATCAAAGTGCAGAAAAGAGACCCTCTCAGAGGAAGAATCGTACATGGAACACCAGGCCTAACAATGGTGGTGTCTCCACGCCATTTGATTAACCGGCAAACAACGACAGAACATCCAGCGGTGTGTATCTGGCCGAGGCAGCTTTATCTGGATGGTGTCGACTTCACAAAACTAGCATGCATTCTGAGCAGGATTGTCCCGAGTTCCAGACAGCTGTTGAAATCTTCTAGGTAGAAGTACAAAACGCGGTTGACAATGCCAACTGCAGGGACATCGTCCCGTCCGAGCCATATGATTCCTCGTGTCTGGTAGTCAATTATGCGCCATTTCCGTGAGGAGACCGCAATGAGACCGAAGTCGAGCCTACTCCTACTAAGGATGAGAAAGCGCAAGAGTTAAGTAATGAACAAACCTTGGCTCAACTTTTTGATTCGGTAGATAATGGTCCGATGGATGAAGAAGAACCATTTGTGGATGAGGTACACATGTTCCATCAGTGGTCGAGCCCATACTTCCTTAGAAATAGGTAAGTGAGAGGACCCTTCACAACTTCTACCCCACCAAATAACTTTGCCACCCTGCCTGATCCAAATGCCAGCAATAACCTGGGGCTCCCTCATATACCCGCCCAATATCTCAACAAGAACTAATCCCAAAATCAACTGCAAAGTCAACCTCAAGGCCAACCCCAAAATCCATCTGGACAACCAAAGGGCCCCCCTAGTTCTCCCATAGGCCAAGCTTTTAGCTCTGAAATTGAGCAAATGGGTGAATATGTGGCGGAAGAGTTCAAGAAGGTCAAAATTAGTTTGTCAGCCTTCGAATTACTTAAAGTTCCTACCGTGAGGCACACTTTCTTTAGGGTTCTGAATGGGAATCCATCCTCTAACATGACACAAGAGACCCCAACCAAGAGGATAACCTTTGAGGAGCCCAGGAAAGAACAGGAAATACAGGACAATACCGGAAGAAGGAGCAATGTGCCCGTAAATCAGTCGATGAGTAGATACATTGAAAAGGAGCCAGAAAGGACTGGTAGACAGCCTCCCAAGGACCAGCAATTCAAGCAAGCCAAGGAGGCTAGCAGTGATAGGAATAAAGGTCAAATAGCTCAAATGGACACACTTGTGGGCATCCTCCAAGGGAGACCAGAAACTCCCCCTTTCCTGACCACCATTAGGATCTTTGGGAAGAATCTGCATAACTGCTTGCTCGATTCAGGCGCGTCTGCCAACGTCATGCCCTTGGCCATATGCAAGGCTCTGGGAATTACCCCCATGCCTTCAAAGAGAAAGGTCACCCAGCTAGACAAAATAGAGATTAACATTATGGGTGAAATAAACCGCATTCCCATGCAAATTGTTGTAGACCCCCGGATACAGCAGGTCATTGATATCCAAGTGGCGGACATTTTCGATGCATATGGAATTATTTTGGGGAGGGGGTTCACCAAGGCGCTGAATGGATACACCGCCACGGACCTTTCTCACATGTGGTTGCCATGGAAGGGGTTGCCAAATCAGATCCGTATCGACCGTGAACCCCGTATGAAGTATATGATCACAGAATACAATAATCTCAGTGAGGTGTTGTTCGCTGAGACCGACTTAGGGAATTATCACCCTTTTGCTTACCAAGATGAGCTTGAGCTTCAGGAAGAACGCACAGATGAAGTATTGCTAGTGTTGTGCAGTCCCTCGGTGGATTCCATACAAATGCCTCCAGACACAGGAGAATTGATGGAGGCCGATAATGAGTCGGGTAAGGAGGATGACTGAGGGCTACTCAATGGCTTCCAGGGGTTCATGGGAAAATGTGCAAGAGATCAGCTTAGCTTAGGAGCCAGAATAAATTTTTAAGATCTCTTATTGTCGAACTGGTGCAGGGTCCATAATGCTGCTCACTTCGAATTTGATTGTTGCCTATGCCAAGTAGTAGTAGAGCATGTTAAGAAAGTCGCTGCTCCTCTGATAGAAACACCCAAGGAGACACTAGTGGAATCGCCTGTTGATCATTGCCCTAAACCGGAAAACTCCTCTAAGATCACAAAGCCCACCGTCCAACCAAAAGAGAACGGAGGCTCAATCGGACCCAAAGACAAGGAATCCTCCGCGTGCTGGATGCTCTGATTTGACGGATCGAAGTCAAGGCAAGGAGCTGGAGCGGGGATCGAACTCATCAGTTCAACGGGTAAGACATTTCTCGCTGCCCACCGATTGCAGTTTTATTACACCAATAATGTAGCGGAATATGAGGCCTTAGTCCTTGGCCTTCTTATGGCCTTGAAGAAGAATGTGAAAGTGCTGCAAGTTTTTGGGGATTCTGCACTTGTAGTTAAGCAGGTCAGAAAATTGTACTCTTGTCATGATCAGAGACTCACAAATTATAGGCACATGGTTTGGGATCTCTTAGAGGTCCTAGATGTATTCAACATACAATTGATCCCCCATGCTCAGAATCGCACAACTGATGCCTTGGCTCAAGCGGCCAGCACTCTACAGCCCCTCTCTTTGTCTAGGCTCAAGAAATTCACTGTTGAGCTGACATCCACGCCATCAGTCCTGGATAATGTTACTCACCTGCAAGTCTTCAATGATGATAAGCATATCCTCCAGTTCATCACAAGTTTTGATGTTTTCGTTGCCCAAATAATTGATGAAGCTGATCCACAGGAGGCTGAATTGGACATAAAGGGGGTTATCAATCTGAAAACCAACACAATCCCCAGAGATATGGTTTAGCTAGAGCGCATATTTGATCTAGATCAGATCAGGGATCAGGATCAGTAAACAAAAAAGAAGGCTATAGGCAACCAGTGCAATGCTCACAACCTGGGAACGACCGAGGATACCAAGAATGTTTTTATCAGAAAGGTGTGCACACCTGAAGAAAAGAAGGGAATCACAGATGCTTTGCAGCGATATCATGACGTGGTGGCATGGAGTTACGAAGACTTGAAAACTTATGACACTTCTGTCATCATGCACACCATCCCTCTGAAGACTGTACTGAGGCCATTCCGCTAGTGGCAATGCCCTATCAATGCCTTGCTAGAACCTATCATTTACAAGGAGGTGCAAAAATTGCTTTCAACAAGAATCATCTTTCCCGTCAAGCACTCCACGTGGGTGGCCAACTTGGTCCTGGTTAAGAAAAAGAATGGAGAGATCAGATTGTGCGTGGATTTCTGCAATCTCAACCGCGCCTCAGAGAAAGACAACTATCTAGTGCCTTCACTGGATGAAGTGCTGCAAATTGTTAACGGCTCCCAAATGATGTCGTTCCTTGACGGATACTCTAGGTATAACCAAGTAATGGTACAATACGAAGATTGCCACAAGACGGCGTTCACCACTAAGTGGGGGACATTTGCGTATAGAAGAATGTCGTTCGGGCTCATCAACGCCGGCGCTACTTTCCAACGCGGCATGGATATTGCCTTCAAAGACCTAATTGACAAATGTATAATCATCTATATGGATGATTTGACTGTATTCTCTAAGAGGCAGAGTGATCACGTCTCTGACTTATGCAAAGTATTTCAGAGATGCGGAGAGTTCGGGGTTTCTCTCAACCCTAAGAAGTGCATTTTTAGAGTGACGAAGGTAGATTGCTCGGGCACATCATTTCGGAGCAAGGAATCTCCATTGATCTTGAGCGCATTGAGTCATTACTCAAGATTCAGCCCCTGGGCAGCAAGAAGGAATTGAAATCTTTCTTCAGAAAGATCAACTTCGTCTGGAAATTCATCAAAGGTTTCGCAGAAATTGTCAAACCTCTCAATGCCATGCTCAAACAAGACGCAAAAGTTGAGTGGATGCAAGATGCCAAAAAATCCTTCGAGGAAATCAAATGAGCCATTGCTGAGGCACCTGTGTTAGTCTGGATTATCTGAAGCCGTTCTATATCTACTCATTTGCTTCAGAGCATTCTTGTGCTAGCATGCTGACCCAGAAGGATGATGAGGAGAATGAGCATCCGATCACCTTCATGAGTGCTCCCCTCAAAGATGTTGAATTGCATTACCACAACATAGAAAAGCAGGCGTACGCTCTTGTTAGGGGAGTAAAGAAATTTAGACACTACATTTTACGCAACAAGGTGTTCGCTATTGTCCCCGACCCAGCGGTCAAAACGCTACTCATGCAGAATGAATTGGGTGAACGAAAGGCTAAGTGGGTCACCCTGCTCCAAGAGTATGATATGGAAATCCAACCAATAAAATTGGTGAGAGGGTAGGCACTCACTCACACAATTGCCGAAACAGTAGCAGAAGCTGGACCCGAACTCACAGTACAGCAGTATCAGCTTCAAGATGTCTCCCTGGGAGAATGGTATCAAGAAGTTTATTATTTGCTGAATCATAAGTGTCCACCACATCTGCAAGGAGTCCAGAAGAGGGCCCTGAGATTGAAAAGCAATGGTTATATGTTGCAGGGTTCTATTCTTTATAAGAAGAATCATGAGGGAGTTTATTTAAGATGCCTTGGCAAGGAGGAAGCAGAACACGTTTTGAGGGAGTTTCACAATAAGTTTGGTACGGGCCATGGCTCGGGTTCTTCTACGGTGCATCAAATATTAAGGGCGGGGTACTATTGGCCGACCGTCTTCAAGGATGCCCATTTCCATGTTTGTTCATGTCATACGTGCCAGACCGCTGCCACCAGGGAGAGGAATGCTGCTGTCCCACTGCAGCCTGTGCTGGAGGTAAGGCCTTTTGCGCAATGGGGTCTCGACTACATCGGTCCAGTAAGCCCTCCATCATCTGCGAGACACAGGTACATTCTTACCGCTACTGATTATTGTACTAGATGGACAGAAGCAATAGTATGTAAGCATTGCACAACTGAAGTAGTTACTCATTTTTTAGAAAGTTTTATTTTAAATCGCTTTGGTTGTCCCTATGCTTTAGTATGTGATATGGACCTGCATTCGCCTCATTGAAATTTGCTAGTTGGGCATTGACTATGGGATTGCCCTCAAATTCTTATCTAACTACTACCCTCAGGGCAATGCGCTTTCTGAATCCATAAATAAGAATTTGATCACTATGATCAAGAAGCTGCTACATAGGAATCCCAAGGACTGGCATACCCAGCTCCGTTTTTCCCTTTGGGCTGATCGCACCCGCCACAAGGCCGCCCTTGGTGATTCTCCATTCCACCTTGTCTATGGCCTTGAGCCTATATTCCCCATCCACCTGAAGATTCCTACTCTTCAATTCATCAACGATTTTTATGAGGGTGGAGATCGTAGGGAAGCTCGGTTAGCTGAGCTCTTACATTTAGAGGAAGTATGAAATCGCGCGATAGAAAATTTTTCCAAGCATCAAGGCATAGTTAAAAGATGGTTCAACCACTGGGCCAAAATCAAGGCCTTTAGAATTTTAGATTTGGTCCTGTATTGGGACAAGGCCCATGAAAAGAAAGGGGGACACAACAATTTCGACAAGCTTTGGCTTGGCCCCTTTCAAATAGCTGAGATTTTGGGAGATAATGTCTTCCGCCTAAAGAACTTAACCGATGAAAATGTCCCGTTGCCAGTCAACGGGCAACATCTGAAGCATTACTTCCAGGCTTGAGCTCTTTCGAGCTCTTCATTGTAAATACCTGTACATAAGTTAGAATAGTTGCTTTCTTGCTTGTTTGCATTTTGTTTGTGTCACTTTTTGCTTTCTCCCTCCCGGCGGTTTTGTTTTGAAAGATGTTTCTTGCTCCCTTGCGGTGGCCATGCTTGCATGACAAGCTGTCCACTTTGCTATCCGTTCTTGGTGTTCTCTGGCTAAACATTCACTCTAGACTATCGATCTTTGCAAAGCTGTCCGTGAATGATTTCCTTGTTTGAACTCTGCTCAGAACTTGCCCCTTCGCCGGATCTTCTTACCCGCATCTCAGATCTCACACAAATCACATAATAATAAATTCTGAAGGACCGCACTATGGTTGTTATGACACCTTAGTGAGTGAAAAAATCTTAAGTCTACTCCAGTGACCACTGCAGTCTCAAACCCATTGTAGGCTTCAATGTTTACCCGGTCAAACTAAATGGCAAAGAAAAAAGAAGTGAAATATCAAAGCAAAAAAGAGAAAAGAAACTCTGAAAAAGAAAATAAATGACCGTATGGGCATTTGGATAACTCTACCAGGGCTATGGACACCCAGCCGGTAGTAGAGCAATATCCATGAGATTGTAGTGACAACTCTGCTGGGGCTATGGACGCCTGACTGGCAGCGGGGCAATGACCAGGTTACTTTTGGTGTTAGGCAACTTATGTAGCTCACTTGGTTGAAGTGATAACCCTGGTTACTATCCCTAGGAAAGGAATGAACTCACTTCACACACGCTTCTGAGATGCCATGTAAGCTGACCCAATTAAGGATCTTGTCCTCCTGGATTCATCCTTGGAAGCCGCTCCTGGTCTGCGAAACTAGAGATTCTGGGTCCTGAATGAATATTTATCCCTAGAACGCTCTGGAGCATTCTCCAGCGGAGTCGCCATTTTTTGTGCCCTTAGCACATGTGCCCCGTTTAGAATGGGGACCCTCTTTTCTTTCGCTTTGTCGGGCCTTTTGGGGCCACCTCGTTTTGCTTGCCCCTCTTTTTTTGATGTTCCGCGTGGTCGATATTGCTTTAAAGTTTCATCCTAAAATCAACCATGCTTTCCCTTTTGGTTTTGCTGCCCTACGGGGCCTCGTAGGTTCCTTTGGAATTTTGGGCTCTGGGGTGGCCCTGGTCCCCTCCGAGACTGGGCCTCCGGAGTTCCCCTTTCGAGCTTCTCCTTTGCGCTTGCCACCCTTTGTGGTGTTCCTCAGGCGTCTTTCTGCCCCTCGGGGCCCGCCCTGCCGTTTTCCATTTGAACTTCATTGGAGATCTCACGGGCGACGCCTGCTCCTCCAGCCCCCAGTCCCCGGAAGTCTGCCTCCAGACTTCCGTCCGGGGATCACCGTCTGCAACGGCGAGCCTCTGGCGGCTTCTCGGCCGCCGGGCCCTGCCTTGGCTTTCTCCTCCGCGGGTTTGTTTTGACCACTTGCCGCGGAACCTGCCGGGCCTAGCCGTCCGGAGTTCCATCCTCGAAACTCCGTGACAGTTCAGTCGTCGTCCACGCCGGAACCCTGGCAGCTCCCCGCCATCCAGGTCCCAGCCCGTCCCTCGCTGCCACCGCTTAACAATGCATGAATCTTTCGGCGGTGAACCTCAGACTGTCGCCTGCCCCTCAGGCCCCGGGATGATGTTCGCCGCCGCCGTCACCCAAGCAGCACGAAGAAGTCTTCGGCGGTGAACTCCTGACGGCTCCCCGCCCCTTGGGCTCCACATTTCCACTGCCGGGTTTCCGTTGCTTGTCGACCGTCTCCGTGTGCCTTCTCCTGTCGGATTTCCAGCCTGAAACCTCCAATGCCGCCTAATTCGATCCAAGCAAATTCAAACCGCAATGTGACTTCGACCCACATCCTAAATCATACTGTTCTCCATCATGACTCTTTTGAAACTTTGAAATTTGGCCAAGGAGGGCCTCCGGGAACTTTCGGTCACATTCTCCCTTCCAGACAGCATTCCTACCAGGGAAGTCTGGCCCTCCAGGCCCGGATTGCCCAAATACCCCGAAATGAAATTGATAACTCTGGAAGCAAGATTTATAATGTACTTGATTAATTATTTAAATGATATGCTCAAAATGTGGACTAACGTTAATGCTTTTGATGTTTTGTTGTGTTGACTTTGCCCTTGCATGTAGAATATATGGAATCGGCTGCAAGAACTTCAGGGGCCTCTACCGAAAAGGACAAGGGCAAGAAATCTAGAAGAGCCGCTCGGGGAAAGGAAGATAAGGATCAAATGAAGTTTCAATTCCAGGGTGGGCCGATTCAGTCAAAGGTCTCAACAGACTGGAGGGAGATCTCGGATACCAACATTGGCCAAGTGGACATAGATGAGTTCACTCAGAGGGTCAAGGTCGACCCTTCAACAAAGAATGCCAGATTAATAAGGCAGAGTGGAATAGCCAAGGATGCTGGTTTTCCTCCATCTCTTATAGCACCCGAACTAGTGATGGCCTGCCGGGAGGCCTATCAAGTAGACACCAGAACCATTGTGGACAAGGAGGGGAACATCCTTGCCGACATGTCTCCGGAAGGAATCACAAAAACCTTTCAAATTCCCACATTCCCACATATGGAGGTCCCCACTTTGGAGTAGTGTCAGGCGGCGTGGGATGCCAATCCATTGGGCTACAAGAAATCAATTAACCTTTACTGGCTTAAGGAGAAATGGGGCAGCGTGGAAAAATTTCCCCAAGAGCTATTCCGTAGCGACTTCCAGGAAGACTATCACGACTTGGTGACCATGTTAAGCAGGGTCATGGGTCTCCCGGCAAGCTCCTATTTCCAAGAGTGGATGGTATATTACATAGAGAAAATCCTGCGAGGGAATGAGGACGTTAACACCAAAACCTCATTTGACTGGGGAGGCATCATCAGTAACTACTTCCACGAGCAGTTCGTAAACGCTAAGAAAAGCTCCAAGTTCTACATGACCTTTTACCTAGTATACTCCCTAGCAGGTCAGAGACAATACAGTGGACTATTTGTGGCACCAGACCAGGGGCACAGGCGAGGGCTCAAGCCGTTCGACAAGTACCCTCAGCTCCAGTACCGCAACTTCAAGAAGGAGTACTGCCGGGTCAATGACGCCTTCATTGGCCACATCATCAGATTGATCACCGCGGACTTTGAAAGGAGGGTCTCCCACAGCGCCCAGGCACTCTTGAAGGAATATGCCTTCTTATATATCCAGTTTCCCAAGTTCACCTACATCTGTGCCCAGGGATTCACAGAACGGCCAAACAAGTTGCCAAGATACCCTAACGACAAGATCATTCTCCTAGAGCTTTCCCGGCAGCTCCAACACATTCAGACAGTCTTTAGCAACAAGCACGTAGCAGGGATCCCTTATCCCATGACCCTCAGCCAGGGCCTGTATCGACTGCAGACATCTCAGTGTGAAGACAACTCTGAGAAAGAGCTTAAGGAATATCATTTTGACTGGTACACGGCCCGCCCGCAGATGGATCCACATAGCCATGTCAGGAAGGCACTAGGGCCGGCTTATGCTCACCAATACCACGTTGAAGACTTATGGGCAGATTGCAAAGATGACAAGGAGGTCCGCGCAAGACACTACATGCGCATGACAGTACAGTTCCTAAGAAAAGTGTGACTGTTCTAGGTGCCGGACCAACTCGAGGAAGACGAGTCTACAATAGTGCACCCAAGGTACCCTATGATTGCCAACCTGGAAATCCCCTCCATCGATTGGGATGAGCAAGAGGTCAATGACCTAGATACCATCACCCAGCCGATCATAGCTCGCACTAAGGAGTGGGTCGATGGGTAGGTGGCGCAATTGAAACAACAAGGAGTGGTCCTGACATATGAGGCGCTCAAGAGTGAGCCGAGCGCCATGGAGGATGTGGCTACTACCACATCAGCTAGTGATACTTCCAAGTCTCCCCCCGTCACCAGGTCCCAAAAGAGGAAAGGAACAGAAACTGCACAGCCTACAGACCCCAAGGAGCAATCAAAGAAAGACACGGGAGGCTCGTCTCCCAAGAGGCTCAAGCAGACAGTAACTACAACAGAAGTGCAGCCTCCATTGCTTCTCCCTCCCCCTCTTGGTGCACCGCCCACCTCTTAGACTATGGTTGCCTCGTCCCTACAGGCAGTGGATATTTCTATTCATCTTGCCTCTTCGCCCCCGGCCGGATCAATAATTAACATCGACTCCTCTTCTGGCATGATCACTTCTCCTTCCTCTACCACCATGTCACCCATTACCTCCCTGCCTCTAGCAACAATAGCATCACCTGTCCCCCTTTCCACCATACCCGAGTCTATCACGCGACATCTACAGAATATTCCCCCTGAGCTCTAACAACTCCTAATGGACCCCGCACTCCAAGCGGGCCTCGCCCAAGCCCTCACAATAGCTCAGTCTTCACAACTGCCAACAAGGCCGCCGACGATGGAAGCCACAATGCAAATATTAAAAGAGTTGGAGGAATGAGAGAAGGAAGCCTCAAGGCCTATGGAGGAAGAGGCCGATGAATATCATGAGCACCCCAAGTATGAGCATCAAACCATCAACAAGGTGGTATATGAGGGAGAAGAAACAGGCTCTTTCGAGAGCGAAGATGAAGAGGATGGCTCAGGTGACAAGGAGATCATCCAAACATTCAATGAAGACCTTGAGGAGGAATCAGCTCAGTAGCCAAAGGATGTTGGGGAGGAGGCAGAACAACCATCACATGGTTAATAGGGACAACCGCTGGAGGGGCAACCTAAAAAGGATATATCTAAGGCCGAGGCCCATGTTGTGAAGAGCCCCGAGGTCGAGGTTGCTGAAGAGAAGAAAGGAGAGGAGGCAGCAAAAGAAGAAGATCCCGCCTGAGTATTATCCACCAAGCTACTCGTCAGACACCTCGTATTCGTTCAAGACTCCGACGAGGAGGAGGACGCTGCTAAAGAAAAGGAGGAGCCCCAAAAGGAGAAAGAGATCGAAATCTTGTCTCTGATTGAGAAAGGTGAGGGCAGTGATGATGCACCCAAGACAAATCCACCATGCCCGACTGGCTGGAGAAATAGCTGGAGAAGGCCACCCCAGTACTGAAGGACACGAGGGCGAGGTTGGAGGCCATCTTGGCTCGATCCTTGGCCACAACAAAGAAGGAGAAGAAGCCTAAGGTCTGTTCCAAGATAACGATGGACGCCTCCGGCTCCCGAGCGGTGCAAGTTACCATGCCTACAGTTGGCCAGACCAGGGTGAGCTACAGTGTCTCCACCATTGACCTGGGGATAGCGACTAGAGAGCAGAAGGTCGAACATCTGGAAGAGTCGGTGGCCATAGTGGTGCATTTGATCAAGCAAGACAAGGTCACCAAGGACGAACTCAAAGCATAGGTTGCTGCCTTAATGGACTATATCCAGCAGTGGTCCTCAGTGGATGACCTGCCCACCACCTCCACGACCGCACCGCAGTTGCTCTCCAAGGAGTAGATTGACAAGATGGAGAGGAGGAAGAACTTAGAGAAAACAACTAAGAATTGGTTCCAACAGGTCATAAGCATAGGAAACATGGGAATTGGCATGGCTGTGCAGACAGCCAATAAGTTCTTGGACTTGATCCAATCCCTTGAAAGCACGAGGAGGCTCTGCACTAATTTACCTACAACGTATGACTCCACCTTCCCGAGAATTGAAGTCATCCTTCAGATGACAGAAAGTACGTGGGAGGAGAAGCTAGAACTGAAAACGGAGGATCATTGGCTGGTGGATGTGTGGCGTAGGGACCTCATCAACCGGAAGGAGAGGTCGGAGCAGATTCTAAACAAGGTAGATCCAGATATAGAGTGGATCGAGGAGATCCGAGCGGAATGCGCTGAGTACCTCAAATTGATGATGGGCTATGATATGCCCACGGTGCAAATGGACACCAAAAAGATCAAGCCATACTTCGAGAAGAAGATGAAGGATGGGATAGCCAGAGAAATCACAACAGAATTCCTGAGTTTTGCTGCCTGCACCCTCGATCGATTAGAGCTATTCAGAGATCAAGGCTTAAAGTATGACGAGGATTGGAAGCGGCTGGAAGAGAATGCCAAGGAATGGAGCTATCAGATGTTAAGGTGTGAGATCCTCGAGATTGACAAGTTCCAAGCGGTCATCCTCAAGTACATAGAGCATGCAGCCTCCGAGGAGCAAGAGGACAGCCTAGCCAAGGAAGAAGACCTCCCTGAAGAGTAGCTATAGCTAAGAAGACATCAATTAGCTACAGGACGAAAGAGCAATAGTGTCATCCACTAGATGACAAAATAGGGAAGGGACAAAAGATGTTTTTAAATTGTAAATCTATTTGGGGGTAGGTGAAACCCTATTTTGTAATGAATCTTGGCCACACAATTGTAATAAATCTTGGCCATTCATTTAACTTTTGGAAAACTATAAATAGAGCACTCCCCTCATTTGCAAAAGTGAGAGTTGAGTTGTTGTAAAGGCATGCTACAAAATTTATAAGAAATATCATTGACTTGTTGTATTTCCTTGATTTCTCTCTTGTCATTTGATTCATTCTCCAATATTAGATATTTAGCTTAGATTTCATGGCTGTTTAGTTAGATGTTTGCTGTATTCAGTTGAATTTTAGGAATGCTACATGGTGTTTATGAAAATTCCTGCTTTGTTGATGATCCCTTAGTCCATACTTTTTGTTGTTTGTTGAAGGTAGATAGCTATGCAAAGTTAGCCTAGACTTGATTTGAAGTTGCCCCAAACATTTATCTTTAATTCATGCATGTATGTGGTGGATAAAGGATGAAATATCTGCAGCCCTTAGAAGATAGCACAATTTCCATGATACTGTGAAATCCCTGGTTAAGTGGGATATTGTTTTAAGGAATTGTCCATTGCTGGAACTCTATTGTCACTATTCATTGCAAGCTTTAGACTTAGGAACTTTTCTTCTCCTTCGCTCTTTTCCACTTTTTTTTAGAAACTGATCAATACCAAGGTTCATTGCACATTGTAAAGCCAAATCCAAAAAAAATTAAACAGAGTTCAAGATTGCTGTTTGAACCTACAGCCAACACACAACTGCCTTTATCCCAAGAACTCCATTCCAAAATCCAACTTCATGCTTTATGTTCATACTTTGTATTTCCTATAAGACCGCCTTGTGATTCCAGCAAATCACATCAAACTACTGAGGTATCTAAGCACTATCATGACCTGACACCCGAGAGACCTTGGGATAGTGTTCTGCAACTCGATTGTGGAAGATTGTCTTTCAAGAGAGGTAGTGCACCTACGCATTACCTGTGTTGAGAAGTGCATAAAAAACACATCAACATAGCTGTCCTCTGTTGTAAGTATTTTTTGCGGCGCTTCATGGATATTTCCTCTCTATGCTCCCTATAGTAGAAATAGTTCAGTTGTTTTTTTTACCCTCTTTAAATTCAACAATTGATTGGGGTGTGCAACTTGAGTGCACTCGTACAACCTATTAGTATACATACAAGCTCAAGTACATTAGGATATATCAATATACATGTACATACCCATACATATATTGAAAGTGGAAATTACACATAAACATATGTATAAAAAAATATATGTCTATCCATCTGAATACGAATCAATATTTGTTAATGACTAGAAAAGGAATAGCATAGTTTGAACATTAGGATATATTAAATTATAGTTGAATTTTGTCCCTTTCCTAAAAAAAATATTTAGGGTTAGTAGTTTTATTGGCCTGCATTTATTATTTTTGTTATGTGTATGCGTCTTTTCCATTGGATGGGTTAAAATAAGACCAATTGCATATTATGAGCTTGGTAGGCAGAAAATTAGTTTCATGGCTAGTATATACATGTATAAAAACATGTATACATATATGAAAATATATACATGTATACATATACATACATTATGCATATACAATGTCACGCCCCGCCGTGCGAACCCCAAAGGAACTAAAACAACGGAACAATTTTTTTTTTAAAAGAATATAATAACATACTTTAAGTATTATAACATAATGATGTATTAAGAGGAACAACTTGTTCCAATGGGGTACACGAAGCGACATGACTACACTAACCCATAACACGATAATAAAATAACAATAATTAAACAACTATGAAAATCTATTCAAACCCACTTTATCATTTAAAATATCCATCAACTATATCCATATTACTAACATATGCACATAGGGCAATACATGGAATTATAAAGATGTAAGGTGTTACATATTTCAATAGATACAACATAACATAACCAACTATTACAAGTGACAGTTCTTAAATCAAAACATGGCTCAAATATACATTACATCCCCATAATAATAAAATACAACTGACTGAAGGTACATCTCAATAATTACATATACGAATTACATCGAGGTCACCCCATCACATCTGGGAGACGGTACATCAATAAATACATTAAATACATTACAACTAAAGTATATACAACTATCTGGTACATAAGAATAATTGGATCATCAACATCTTCCAAAAGCCCTACAATAAAGATACACCTGCAATAGAAGGGGAAACCCAACGGGGTGCGAAGCACGTTCCACCCAACCACCCCCGTGCTGAGAGTAGACAAGGAAGGGTCCCCGACCAAGTACGTCTAACCACAACAAAGACTAAGTCCAAGAAGATAACTCAACACCAAAGACCACGTAGGAACACAACACTGGAAAATCCAAAAGGCACAACAAACCACTGACGAACATAACAACAAGTCACACTCACAACATCAAAGAAACTCCAAACATAATATCGAACTCAAGACATAATATCATGTACTACATCCAACCATGTCCAAAGACAGATCAATAATACACTTCCAGAGGACTTCAATAAATCAACACAAACAAAATGTTAGAGTAGAGTGTCATCACATGGTTTCACATGGATTCTCCAGACAACCTATTACAAGGTGCCGCCTCCATCTCTATATGGATTCTCCAGACAACCAAGTTAAGGTGCCGCTTCCATCTATGGTTCTCCTGACAGCCTGTCTCAAGGCGCCGCTCCATAGGGTCACTCATGTGGAGTCATTGACCTTTCGTGAGGACAAGGTGATGACCTTGCCAACCACGGCCTTCTCAGTCCACTTTAGTCTGTGATAGCACTAACAGGCGGATGAGGCTTCATAATTATCTTGTTAATGTTTAATCCCCACCCGTGGTTTATTACTTAAGTTATCACTGATTAACTAACTCTATGTGGGTTACCTTGACAGCCCCTTTGTGCGCCGGCCCCCACTAGAGCCACTCTCTCTATACACTTTAGCACAAAAATATCCAACTCACAGGATTATATCAACAAGGAAAACCGAACCAACAATGGCTCACTCGCGAGGCACAACCCTCTCGCCCAAAATCTCATGAATGGCATTCATAAACGATACGATCCAAGTATACATCAATACCACATCCGAAGCCAAAACATATGGGCAACATCAAAATACAAGATCGAACGCAAATACAAAATCCACGCCTCTGGAAGTCCTAACCACGACTTAGGCTCCTATAACTGAATAAGATAACTCTAGGGTTTTTCCCTCATGACCCAAATCCGAATTAAGGAAAGATCAAATTAGACATAAAGAACAATCACAAAAGTACACAACTCATAGCCTACGCCAAACAAACTACAAGCACAACAAGTTTCACCAACTTCTTAACCAAAACTCAAAAAAGTTCAACTAAATCCAAAACACACAAAATATTCTCAATTCGTAAAATCACACTGTAACGTTGCATCTTTTAATTTTTACAAATCAATTTAATAATAATCACAAGTATATTTCCAATTACTTCAATTAAACTATATTATAATATCTTGTACAATACTAAATTTATCCCATAACTATAACATAAACAAATTACACAAATATATATATATATATTTTAAATTATTAACAAAATATACCTTAAATATAAAATACTATTGTAAAAGTCGTTCTACCAAAAATAATTTTACAAAATTCCATAACTATCCTATTTTAAAATCATCTTTACAACAAATAACTTTATTACCCAATGTCCATATATAAAATAATCTTATAATAAAATTAAATTAATCATATTTCAGAAATTACTTTAAGAACAATTTCAAATTAAATCATATTCGAGAAAATAAATATAATAAAAATAACCATCAATTTTAAACCCAAAATAATAAATATATAAATTATATATTATGTATATATATATATATATATATATAATTAAATAATATATAAATATAACATATATATATATATATAAAACAAAAATTATAATAACCGAATTCCATACGAATTTAAAACGAATTAAAAAAACATATATTATAAATTGGCAATAACTCATAAATTAAAAACCACACAGCCGCTGTCGGCTGTGGTACACAGTACCATAATAGGTGTCGCAGGGTGTCGGAAGCGCCATTTTAGGGTTGCACACCAACCATTCATGGAGGTCTGCCAATAACCCCACATAAATTTAACTTTTAAATTTTATTCATTACAATTTGTTTATTATTATTTTTTTTTTAAATTTATTTTATTTTTCAATAACTTTTTTTTTTAATAATAATTTTCATTGCCCAGTACGGGCACGGAAACCGAAAAACACAGGTTAACAATTTTCACAGAATAAGATATTTTTTGAATAGAACATAATCATATATATTGTATATATATATATTTTATTTATATATATATAAATATACAAATAAAATCAATGCATAAATATATATATGAACAAGTGATTTAACAGAGAATTGTTTTTTTTTCTCAAACAGATTTAAGAAGAAATTAGACTTATAAAATTTCAATTCATAGAAATAATATTTTTTTTGTTTTACACATTTATTTCAACAACTACATTTATAATGAAGAACTTTAGATGATTTTTGCTATAGTTTTCCTCTCAAAAACTACTGTTTCCAAATCATAAACGATAGATTTTTCCTTACTAATATAGATCTACATGCAAACTCAACCTTCAATCTAACACGATTTTTATTTCAAACAATAATTTTCCCTTCTAAGTTAAAGAATTTCAGAACAGATTAACTAATGTTTTCACAGAAAAAAAACAAGGGTTTTATTCGAATATAATTTCAAACCACAAAATTTCTTTCTATAAATTTTTCAATACATGCATCAACAGATATTATTCAAAGCATAATAAAATAATAAATAACAAAGGAAGAACCTGGAGTCCTTCGTCTGAAGAAGAATCCCTTCTACAACCTTTCGAATTCCTCCTGCAGTTCCTTCTCAATCGTCTCCTGCAGCTCCCTTTCGAATCTATCAACAGATATTATTCAAAGCATAATAAAATAATAAATAACAAAGGAAGAACCTGGAGTCCTTCGTCTGAAGAAGAATCCCTTCTACAACCTTTCGAATTCCTCCTGCAGTTCCTTCTCAATCGTCTCCTGCAGCTCCCTTTCGAATCTATCTATCTTCAATCAGTTATTTTCTCCCCAAGTTCACAACCAAAATTTCTTTTCTTTTATTTTTCCTTTTTTTTAGTTTTCCTTCCCAGATCCCAGAACAACAGAGTAGAAGTTCTGTGTGTGAATAATCTTCTCATAAAAAAATAATAATAATAAAACAAAATAAAACTCAATAAAGCTTCCCTACTTTCTTTTCTCAAAAAAACCTCCTTCCTATTGGTCCTTTTCCAGCTTTTAAAAGCACAAATTTATCTACAGTTTGTAATTAAAATAATTTATTTAATTTAATTATTGTCAACATTATTAATTAAAATTAATTATTTACTCTTTAAATAAATTGAATCACTTTTTAATTTATAATATATTTAAATTTAATATTCGACTAACACACAATTAAATCAAACAACTAAACAACTTTAAACCAATATCATGTAAAATAAGGTTAATTAAATAAACATGAACTATAAATCAAATGAATACCTCAACACTTACACTACACAAATAACAAGAATGAAAACCTCAGTCCTAACACGACTCACAACAGACGACGACTTGGGACGGGGACGCTTCCAAACCTACTCCCTTTTTCAACATTTTTACCCATTGGGCTAGTTTATTGCTCGCCCTGTCCTGCCGAAGCAGGTGGAATCGAGACTTATTCCTGCAATCCTGCATCCAAGAAAATGTCAAGTAGCACATGTATATATATAAAATCAACATCCTACCGTGAGAAGGAATTGCAGTGTAGCAGGGCACTCGTGAACGAGTGATGCTACACTGTCCTCTCACCTAATCTATTCTAACAATTACAATAGCCATAACAACTAACATTTCTAACCAATTGATCATAAGATAATATTCTAATTAACTACTACATCATAACTAATTACTAAACCATTGCATTATAAAGTAGCACAGAATTCAAATCACATGATCACCATACGATTATCACATCGACATTTAAAACATTAGAGAGAAAGCATTACCTAATAAAATAATCCAAACCCTACATACAGAGTATCATAAATCGCAATAATAATATCAATTGTAGAAATCAACTAAACTACGCAACCACACACCAAATCGATGAATGAATCACCAATACAAATCAATATCACGCTACACACAAGAGAAATCAATAGTAGCAATTAGTATTAGAAAACATGGGGGTATTACATCCTCCCCCCCTAGGATATGGCTTACTCCTGGAAGCCAGTAACTATATATATATATAAATATAAAATAGATAAGATTAAGCATACAACAACCACAGAGAAAACACGCCACAAATCTCTATAACTAACCACATGTTCATTCATTTCCTATTACCATATTCTATAATTCCATACAACACAACACGCAAAAGCAACTCCAAAACCACCTAGGGTCAATCAGGCAATCGCTTGCACGATGAGGTAAAACACAAGAAGACATACAAGGGTGGACATAACAACAAAGCTGGTTGTCATCCACCACACACAACACACAAAATTCACACGCAACACAACTGTCCATAATGCATTCTTCCAGTAGAAAGGATATCGGTGCATTGTACACTACACCAAGGGTCCTATCCCTTCCACTAGTTTCCTGCGTCATTGGACCTACACCACGTAACAATGACTTCCGGGTAGCCCAATCAGATCAACCCAAAAAGGAAAACATAGACTAACGAACAAAGCACCTAGGTCAACGCCATGGCTCATAATGCCTAGAGTATTACCTACGCAACTGACAACTTAATGGGTCCACATTATCCCAGAGCGCCCAGTGTTTAAACCTTGCTCTGATACCAAGCTGTCACGCCCCGCCGTACGAACCCCAAAGGAACTAAAACAACTGAACAATTTTTTTTTAAAAGAATATAATAACATACTTTAAGTATTATAACATAACGATGTATTAAGAGGCACAACTTGTTCCAATGGGGTACACGAAGCGACATGACTACACTAACCCATAACACGATAATAAAATAACAATAATTAAACAACTATGAAAATCTATTCAAACCCACCTTATCATTTAAAATATCCATCAACTATATCCATATTACTAACATATGCACATAGGGCAATACATGGAATTATAAAGATGTAAGGTGTTACATATTTCAATAGATACAACATAGCATAACCAACTATTACAAGTGACAGTTCTTAAATCAAAACATGGCTCGAATATACATTACATCCCCATAATAATAAAATACAACTGACTGAAGGTACATCTCAATAATTACATATACGAATTACATCGAGGTCACCCCATCACACGTGGGAGACGGTACATCAATAAAAACATTAAATACATTACAACTGAAGTATATACAACTATCTGGTACATAAGAATAACTGGATCATCAACATCTTCCAAAAGCCCTACAATAAAGATACACCTGCAATAGAAGGGGAAACCCAACGGGGTGCGAAGCACGTTCCACCCAACCACCCCCATGCTGAGAGTAGACAAGGAAGGGTCCCCGACCAAGTACGTCTAACAACAACAAAGACTAAGTCCAAGAAGATAACTCAACACCAAAGACCACGTAGGAACACAACACTGGCAAATCCAAAAGGCACAACAAACCACTGACGAACATAACAACAAGTCACACTCACAACATCAAAGAAACTCCAAACATAATATCGAACTCAAGACATAATATCATGTACTACATCCAACCATGTCCAAAGACAGATCAATAATACACTTCCAGAGGACTTCAATAAATCAACACAAACAGAATGTTAGAGTAGAGTGTCATCGCATGGTTTCACATGGATTCTCCAGACAACCTATTACAAGGTGTCACCTCCATCTCTATATGGATTCTCCAGACAACCAAGTTAAGGTACCGCTTCCATCTATGGTTCTCCTGACAGCCTGTCTCAAGGCGCCGCTCCATAGGGTCACTCATGTGGAGTCATTGACCTTTCGTGAGGACAAGGTGATGACCTTGCCAACCACGGCCTTCTCAGTCCCCTTTAGTCTGTGATAGCACTAACAGGCGGACGAGGCTTCACAATTATCTTGTTAATGTTTAATCCCCACCCGTGGTTTATTACTTAAGTTATCACTGATTAACTAACTCTATGTGGGTTACCCTGACAGCCCCTTTGTGCGCCGGCCCCCATTAGAGCCACTCTCTCTAGACACTCTAGCACAAAAATATCCAACTCACAGGATTATATCAACAAGGAAAACCGAACCAACAATGGCTCACTCGCGAGGCACAACCCTCTCGCCCAAAATCTCATGAATGGCATTCATAAACGATACGATCCAAGTATACATCAATACCACATCCGAAGCCAAAACATATGGGCAACATCAAAATACAAGATCGAACGCAAATACAAAATCCACGCCTCTGGAAGTCCTAACCACGACTTAGGCTCCTATAACTGAATAAGATAACTCTAGGGTTTTTCCCTCATGACCCAAATCTGAATTAAGGAAAGATCAAATTAGACATAAAGAACAATCACAAAAGTACACAACTCATAGCCTACGCCAAACAAACTACAAGCACAACAAGTTTCACCAACTTCTTAACCAAAACTCAAAAAAGTTCAACTAAATCCAAAACACACAAAATATTCTCAATTCGTAAAATCACACTGTAACGTTGCATCTTTTAATTTTTACAAATCAATTTAATAATAATCACAAGTATATTTCCAATTACTTCAATTAAACTATATTATAATATCTTGTACAATACTAAATTTATCCCATAACTATAACATAAACAAATTACACAAATATATATATATATATATATAATTATTAACAAAATATACCTTAAATATAAAATACTATTGTAAAAGTCGTTCTACCAAAAATAATTTTACAAAATTCCATAACTATCCTATTTTAAAATCATCTTTACAACAAATAACTTTATTACCCAATGTCCATATATCAAATAATCTTATAATAAAATTAAATTAATCATATTTCAGAAATTACTTTAAGAACAATTTCAAATTAAATCATATTCGAGAAAATAAATATAATAAAAATAACCATCGATTTTAAACCCAAAATAAATAAATATATAAATTATATATTATGTATATATATATATTAATTAATATATAATAAATATATATATTAAATAATATATAAATATAACATATATATATATATATAAAACAAAAATTATAATAACCGAATTCCATACGAATTTAAAACGAATTAAAAAAAAACATATATTATAAATTGGCAATAACTCATAAATTAAAAAAAAACTCCACACAGCCGCTGTCGGCTGTGGTACACAGTACCATAGCCGACAGGCTGTGGCAGGCTGTGGTACGCAGCCCCATTGGGCTGCGCCTAGCAGCCTCGGCTGCTGTGCGCAGCCGATGGTGCTGCGTACACCAGCACCATGGGCGGTGGGAGGTACGGCCGCCGCCGGCCACCGGACCCCCCCCCACATAAATTTAACTTTTAAATTTTATTCATTACAATTTGTTTATTATTATTTTTTTTAAATTTATTTTATTTTTCAATAACTTTCTTTTTTTTTTAATAATAATTTTCATTGCCCAGTACGGGCACGGAAACCGAAAAACACAGGTTAACAATTTTCACAGAATAAGATATTTGTTTGAATAGAACATAATCATATATATTGTATATATATATATTTTTTATTTATATATATATAAATATACAAATAAAATCAATGCATAAATATATATATATGAACAAGTGATTTAACAGAGAATTGTTTTTTTTTCTCAAACAGATTTAAGAAGAAATTAGACTTATAAAATTTCAATTCATAGAAATAATATTTTTTTTGTTTTACACATTTATTTCAACAACTACATTTATAATGAAAAACTTCAGATGATTTTTGCTATAGTTTTCCTCTCAAAAACTACGGTTTCCAAATCATAAACGATAGATTTTTCCTTACTAATATAGATCTACATGCAAACTCAACCTTCAATCTAACACAATTTTTATTTCAAACAATAATTTTCCCTTCTAAGTTAAAGAATTTCAGAACAGATTAACTAATGTTTTCAACAGAAAAAAAACAAGGGTTTTATTCGAATATAATTTCAAACCACATAATTTCTTTCTATAAATTTTTCAATACATGCATCAACAGATATTATTCAAAGCATAATAAAATAATAAATAACAAAGGAAGAACCTGGAGTCCTTCATCTGAAGAAGAATCCCTTCTACAACCTTTCGAATTCCTCCTGCAGTTCCTTCTCAATCGTCTCCTGCAGCTCCCTTTCGAATCTATCTATCTTCAATCAGTTATTTTCTCCCCAAGTTCACAACCAAAATTTCTTTTCTTTTATTTTTCCTTTTTTTTAGTTTTCCTTCCCAAATTCCAGAACAACAGAGTAGAAGTTCTGTGTGTGAATAATCTTCTCATAAAAATAATAATAAAACAAAATAAAACTCAATAAAGCTTCCCTGCTTTCTTTTCTCAAAAAAACCTCCTTCCTATTGGTCCTTTTCCAGCTTTTAAAAGCACAAATTTATCTACAGTTTGTAATTAAAATAATTTATTTAATTTAATTATTGTCAACATTATTAATTAAAAATAATTATTTACTCTTTAAATAAATTGAATCACTTTTTAATTTATAATATATTTAAATTTAATATTCGACTAACACACAATTAAATCAAACAACTAAACAACTTTAAACCAATATCATGTAAAATAAGGTTAATTAAATAAACATGAACTATAAATCAAATGAATACCTCAACACTTACACTACACAAATAACATGAATGAAAACCTCAGTCCTAACATGACTCACAACAGACGACGACTTGGGACGGGAACGCTTCCAAACCTACTCCCTTTTTCAACATTTTTACCCATTGGGCTAGTTTATTGCTCGCCCTGTTCTGCCGAAGCAGGTGGAATCGAGACTTATTCCTGCAATCCTGCATCCAAGCAAATGTCAAGTAGCACATGTATATATATAAAATCAACATCCTACCATGAGAAGGAATTGCAGTGTAGCAGGGCACTCGTGAACGAGTGATGCTACACTGTCCTCTCACCTAATCTATTCTAACAATTACAATAGCCATAACAACTAACATTTCTAACCAATTGATCATAAGATAATATTCTAATTAACTACTGCATCGTAACTAATTACTAAACCATTGCATTATAAAGTAACACAGAATTCAAATCACATGATCACCATACGATTATCACATCGACATTTAAAACATTAGAGAGAAAGCATTACCTAATAAAATAATCCAAACCCTACATACAGAGTATCATAAATCGCAATAATAATATCAATTGTAGAAATCAACTAAACTACGCAACCACACACCAAATCGATGAATGAATCACCAATACAAATCAATATCACGCTACACACAAGAGAAATCAATAGTAGCAATTAGTATTAGAAAACATGGGGGTATTACATACAACATCATACATATACATATAGGACTTGGAAGCCTCAGTATAGAGAGGGATGGATAGTAAGTCTTTGCTCGTGTGAGGCTTAATGCATTCTACCGTTGTTGCACAATGGGGGAAAGCAAAGAAAAGTAAATGCAATATTGAATCTTTTAGTGTGAGAAACTATACTTTGATTAGGATGCACTGTCAAAAGAGTCATTCTGGCATTAATTTAGTAGTAATTGGGAAAAATCTACTATCTACATATCTAATCTTTCATATTGTAGTATTTCTTTTTGCATTTACATAGGGGTGATCCCACAATAATGGGTTACATTTTTTGGCCAAACTTGACATTAAAATTAGGGTTTTTCCCCAGACATTCACTTTCTTACACCTATAGCAGCTAAACCATTAAGGTTTTGAAGATGAATCAAACTAGTTATTTGTTAGATATTTTGTTTAGATTCTAATTATATTTTTAAAAAAAAATTAAAAAAAAATGTGAATCATTTTATGTATTTTTTAATAACTTATTTTTTCTACTAATCAACATTTTTAAAAAGTGATGTTTACTTCGTCCCACGTAACTTTTTTTATAGATAGGATACAATTATAATTTTTGAAATATAATTTTTCACACCAATATCTAGGGAATGGATATTTTTTCATAATTTTTTGTTACATTTTTTTTTAACTAATTTTCCAAGTCAGCGTAATTATAATTTGGATAGAGGTGTACTTCGACCCGCATAACTTTTTTTTTATTCATTTGAATTAGCTTATTATTTTTTTGTTGGAATAAGGACATCAATACCTAGTGCACATGCATTTTTTAGAAAAAAAATTCTCTATTTTTCTATTTTTTTGTATGTGTGAAATAAAGAACTTGATGTTCATTGAAAATCCTACATTCACAAGAAATAAAAAAATAAATATAATAATCAAATTAAACATATTAAAAATTATACTTTTTGGGAAGCTTATAATAAGGGTTGTAGGCTTACAAAACATAAATTTTAAATGAATTCATTTGATCACCCAAAGGTTAAATCAAAAGTGGTTTTTTATCAGCATTTTGATAGGTGTAGAGGAGACTCAATTATAGGTATGGTTTAAATATAACAAGGTTCTATCCAAGCGGGTTTGATCTAAGGAGGTTAGATCAATCCATTTTTAATTAAAACAATTTCAATGGAACCTTTAAATTCATAAATCAGTGTATTTTCTAAAAATATGTGATTTCAGGCAAAAATCAGGATGTCCCAAAAAGTGTAACCCATTATTGTGGCAGCACCCATAGACATACACATATGCATATACATACACATGCATACATATACACATATACATATACATATGCATACATGCATACACATACATACATGTACATATACAATCATATAGATACATATACATATATACAAATATATGTACATATACATATATATACACATAGACATATATACACATATACATACATATACATATACATATAGAATATTGATTGTTGTAGTATCAGAGACTATACTTTGATTAGATTGCACTATCAAAAGAGTCATTGTGCCATTGATTTCATAGCAAATGTGCAAAATATGCTTTCCTCATATTTGATCTATCATACTGTCATATTTTTTTTGGATGTGCATAGACATACACATATGAATATACACATCCATATACATACATGCATAAATATACATATACAAGCATATACAAACATATACATACAAATACATATACATATACATATACATATATACATACATATACATACATACATATATATATACATAGAAATATATGCACATATACATACATATACATATACATACACATATACATATAGATATACATATACATAGAAGCCATCCTTTTATATATATATATATGTATACATAGACATAAATGCACATATACACACATATACATATACATACACATATACATATACATATATATACATACATATACATATAGATATACATATACATTGAAGCCATCCTTTTATATGTTGGAAAATAGGAATGCATATCTAGCTCCACATCCATATGGTTTGTCAAGATGACCCATGTACATATACACCTAGAAGTGAAGAGAACTAGAAACAATAACGCCAAATTTGTAACAAGTATAAGATAAAGTGAAACCATACTTATGGAATCAAGATCTGAAGGTCGGGGGATCACACCCTTAGAGCCAAACTCTGTAGGGGCACCAATGGGTGCTGCCAAGAAATCAATATTGGGGGGCTCTACTAACCCATCCACAAAGCCCACTTCCATAGACATAGTTCTACGAACTTATTTGCAGCGACAAAATGTTGCGATTTGAGTTCACTAATTGACAACTCTATTTCACAATTAAAAAAAATAGATCAGTGTATTGCAACATCCAAATGGTAATTGGTAGACAACTTAGAAATATCAATTTCTAACCATTCCACTTTTAATACTGTTGAAACAACATGAGATACAACAAAAAGAATAGAATTCCACTTTTAATGCAAACACCAAGGGATACATTAACAAGAATAAAAATAATAAATGAAAATGCATATACCCCCATACATATCTCTCTATCTTTTGGGCTGCTTATATGTGTGTGCATGTAGGCTTTTATTATTTCTATATATGTGTATTTATGCAGATTTTAAATTTTACTATGTTATGGCAAGAATCATATGGTGCAATAATCTATCCAAAATGTGTATAACATCATAGGCCTAACTGGAGATTTGGAATACGTTTTGTGGTATTCAATATTATGGAGAAACGATTTATGCAAAATACCAATGCAAAATGACTTACAAATTCCATTGCACACTGGTTTGGGAAACCTCTATTTTTTTATACAAGAGACCCAAGGAAGATGATTCTTACAATACTGTGATTTTAAAGCAACACCGCTATGGATCTTTTGACAATGCAACTTAATCAATATATTTTCCTACCTTGATAACAAAAAAAATAGTTCAACAATTACTCAAGAATCAAACATATGTTGTGCTTCAATTTTTTCCTAATAGTTCTTTTATGATTTTCCTATCTGTCTATAATATTTAATGCCAAATAATGGAGCTTGAATGTAGAATATATGCATGTATATATGTGTAGAAATAATCAAGTATATATATGCATTGAAGTTCCCCTTTATCAGCACATTTACAAACACACACATCTAAGGAGAAATATCTATCCATATGTACATATGTATATATGTATTTATATACATAGTACTATATCTAAATACTTGTGTATAGTATATTTATTTATCACCATCTAACTCTTGCGCTTGGAATTTATGAAGGCAAGAAACATCCAAATTGATTTCCCCCTCAATTAACCAACCGAGAAGGCTACAAATTAAAACCTTTTTGGTTTCTTATACCATATTGTCTACTCCGGAGTTTGGAATTAGTATAGAAAGCTAAAGGGTTGAATTTGAAGCTTTCTCAACCAATCAGCTGAGGGAAAATCTAGTTTGGATGCTTACTTTCATTTTGCAATGAGCCATAGGTGGCCTGCTTTGTATATATGGATACATATGTCTTTGTACATGTATATTTTTTAATGCGGAATAGAAAATTAAATATATATATATATATACCAATTTTAATGCAATGTCATAGCAAGAACTAAATGCAATATTCAATATTGCAATAGGGAAAAGTTCACTACAAAATATCGAAGAAAATATATTGATTCAATTACATTCTCAAAAGAGCCATTTTGGCATTATAAATATGTCACACATACTGCACGATTAAATTTTGGCTTCTCAACAAATAGAAATTTCAAACAAATAGCACATAAGCTAAAGATATAAATTTGAACAAATAAAAGAACTATTACAAAAAAACTTAAAAGCCACCAAACTATTTTTTCCTCCATGCCTATACAAAAAGATTTTCAACTTCCCAAATCAAATATGTAAGCCCAAATATTTATGACGTTACTTATTTTCCTTACCCTATAAAAATAGTTGTATGGTGCAACAATCTCTGCAAAATGGGTATAACGCCATAGGCTTAATTGCAAATCCACGAATGTAACTTTCACTACTTTTTATAGTTAAAGTTGCAAGCCCTTTAAGCCAACTATTACATACATTACTAGTGTTCTCTGAATATGTTTTATAATATTATTTCCCCCTCTTTCAAAGCTTTATTTAATGTTTGGTTTTAGTTCTCTCATTTTCTATGGTTCCCAAGTCTTTTCCTAATAGTTCTTTTACAATTTCCCTATTTCTGTATAATATTTAATGCCAAATAATGGAGCTCGAATTTAGAATATATGTATATACATATGTAACCATTTAGCCATGCTTTGATGTATTTCTTTTGGTGAAGTTTCCACTAGTTTGCTGCAAATTGCAACAAAAGACCTCTACATAGTGCAGGACAATTTTGAGTCTACAATAGACCCTCTTGCTATTATGAAAGGCCTTATTTGAAGACCTTGTCTTGTACAAATATTTTTAGTATGGGTTTGCGATCACCCATGATGTATTAGGGTAGAAGAAAAATTATATGAGGTGACCGTAAATCTTTTTATGTAAGAAAGACCTTTCCGATTTCTTTGAACTTATAGATATTTTTTTTTTTTGAAACATATTAATACAAGATTCAACCTACATCCTTTATTGGTAAATATTGAAGAAAAATAGAGAATTGTATAAGAGGTATTAGACACATCCTTTACTGGTTTCTAAATTGAAAATTCAAGCAACATTATTTGCCACTAAATATTATAGAAAAAATAGGGAAATTGTAAAACAACTATTGAAAGAAAAGTTAAAAATCATAGCTAAATCACAGATGAGCTGGAGCAGACACTAAACATTTTCGTAGAAGACAAGTAGGCTATGTAAAACTTGGTTTGTCATTTCAAATTTGAAGCTACATTGTTTGGCACAAAACCCATATTTAATAGAACTAATAAAGCCAATGAGTACCAATAACTTGGACAACCTCCCCACAATGGCACATGATTAATCAGAAATTCAAGCTACATTACTTGGCAATAATTTTTTTAGTGAAATAGAGAATTTGGAAAAGAGATATTGCATGACAAATCCTCTTTTCAGAAAAGTTGATGGGGAACCCACTAGAAAGTTCAAACAAATAAATTGAATAGATAAAAGAGATATTAGAAACAATAACACTTACCACCCACCAAACTAATTTTATATCCAACATGTTCATAATCTGCAAATGGTCCTATGTTAATGCATCCAACAACATAGATGAAAAAAAATAACCAGAATAATAAATGGAGGGAAATAAAAAATACAAACCCTAATAATATTCATTGAGAAAACAAATATGATTCAACTAGAATTGCTCCTATGGCAACGGGTATAAGGCCAAAGATGGATAGGGATAAACTCACTCGCATCCCAAGCAAGCACCTGCCAAAAAATATGCACATTATGTGAAAGGTGAATAGTGGGAAAAATAATATCACACAACATATTGGTGCAAGAGAAGCAGTCCATGTAATATTTGTAAGAGCTATTAGGATGATACTTATAATGAATTAGATGTATGTCATTCTCTAGTGTTTTCCTTATAGTTTTTTTTACAATTTTCCTATTTCCTTATACTTTTTTTTACAATTTTCCTATTTTTCTATAATCTTTAATGCCAAATAATGAAGCTCAAATTTACAACATATTCATGTATATATGTATATATATGTGTACATATATGTATAAAATATATATACCTGTTACCATAAGAGAAATAGTAGTTAATTGTTCTTTCTTTCGTCTATTGTTTTCATTATCTATTTATATCTTTGGCATTATAGCCATTACCATAGGAGGAATTGTAGCTATCTGTGTGCAGGGTTTAGGGCTATATGAAACCATTGACATATTGGAGATAAAATTACATTGTTGGCTATTTAGTGTTAGTCTAGTAGGTCTTTTACAATTTCTCTATTTCTATATAATATCTAGTGTCAGGTGATGCAGCTCAAATTTTTAAAGGATCTTGGGGCGTTATACTAATGTTTAGATGAGTGTTTTGCATAGATGATTAATTTATTGTTAATATCTTCTTGTTATATGTTTCTATCTTTGGAATTATACCCATTTTCAAGACATGAAAGAGATTATTGCTCTTTGCATGTGGAGAAATTGCAGTCAAATCTTCTTTCTTTTGCCAGAAAAATATGGTTGGGCTCAATAATATTTGTCACCCATGTTTATTGTTTCTAGATAAATATATATAGATATATACATATACATAAATATATATTCATATATGTATATATATATGTATATATATATATCTATATGTATATATATATCTATATGTATATATATATATATATGTATATGTATATGTATATATATATACTTTTACAATTTCTCTATTTGTATATAGTATCTAGTGTCTGGTGATGTAGCTTGAATTTTCAATTAATCTTGTGGGGTTATACTGATGTTTGCATGGGTGTTTTGCATAGATGATTAATTTATTGTTTATGTCTTCTCGCTATATATTTCTATCTTTGGCGTTATACCCATTTTTGAGACTTCAATGAGATTATTACTCTTTGTGGGTGGATAAATTGTACCCAAATCTTCTTTCTTTCATCAAAAAAATATGGTTTGGCTCAATAATTTTTGTCATCCTTGTTTATTGTTTCTATATGTATATATATATATATATATGCATACATACATACATATATATACATATGTACACACATATATATCCTCTATGCATCTTTGTTGTTATACACATTTTGTACAATTAGTCCCTTGCTATCTTTCTAATTGAGCTAACTTCAAATGCTTACAAAGACAATGGCATAGATTGTGAGCGGCTACATAATTTATTCCTGTGTTTGCATTTGTACAATTGCACAACTATTGAGCTCCCATGGTTTTCATTTTCAATGAAGCTTGTGGGGTTATACTCTTTTATACATGGGTGTTTTGCATAAATGATTAATTTATTGTTAATTCCTTCTTGTTACATGTTTCTGTATAAAAAGAGTTGCATTATCTCCCATTTCATATTATACAAAAATGGGGGAATTGTAACAGAGCTATTAGTAAAACATAGATACATATATTTGTGCATATATACATATCTATACACATGTATATACATACATACACACACACACACACACACACACACGCACACACACACACACACACACACACACACACACACATATATATATACATATATACATATTTACACATATATATATATACATATGTACACACACACACATACACACACTTAATTGAGACTCCAAGCTACATTAGTGTTATTCTAATACCTCTTTTACAATTTCTTTATTTCTTTATAATATTTAGTGTGAGGTGATGCAACTCAAATTTTCAATCAAGTTTGTGGGGATATACTCTTTTCTACATTGGTGTTTTGCATAGATGATTAATTTATTGTCAATATCTTCTTGTTATATGTTTATGTCTTTGAGGTTAAACATAAATAAATCATGTTCACGGCTGGGATGATAGATATCCCGTCAGAAACTTAAAACAAATAACAAACGCTCTGCATATCTATATATTTGAAATTTCTCCATCCATACAAAACCATAATGATAGAAATCCATGGAAAATGACTTATAGATTCTGGAGGAAAATAGTTTTAACATAAACAAGGGTGATTCCTCAAAGCTGGTTTACAATTTTTGGGAGATTCTAATTTTTGCTAAAATCACATATTTTTATAAAATATAATAATTTAAGCCTTATATATTTTCATTTAAAGCATTCCAATTGAAAAGGGTTTGATCAAACTACCTTAGATCAAACCCCTTGGATAAAACCCTGCTAGTTTTAAACCATACCTATAATGAAGTCTCCTTTACACCTATCAAAATGCTGATAAAAAACCACTTTTGATTTACCTTTTCGGGGATCAAATGAATTCATTTAAAACTTATTTTTTGTAAGTATGTAGTCCTTATTATAAGATTCCAAAAAAGTATAATTTTAAATAAATTTAATTTAATTATTATATTTATTTTTTATTTCTTATGAATGTAGTTTTTTCGCCAAAAATTAAGCTCTCTATTCTATACATGTGAAAAAATAACAGATTATCAAAAAGAAATTGAAAAATATGAGTGCACTAGATATTGAAGTCCTTGATCCAACAAATCAAAATTTAATTTTGATACGTACAAAAAAAGTTACACATTATATGGTCTGCCTATGTTTGAATTGTAATTGGTTTGACTTCGGAACTTGATTGAAGAAAAAATATTCAATAAAAAACTATCTAACCAATTGGAAGCACTAGATATCAAAGTTACACATGTCTAAATTCAAAAGAATTATAATTTTATCCTTCATGAAAAAGAGTTATACGTTATATGGTGAGCGTCACTCCTTAAAAATGTAGTTTTCTTAAAAAAAATAGTTTTCAAGGGAGATGGAAAAGGAGGTGCAATTTGATTCCAAAATTTTTGAAAAAAATATATTTAGAATCTACAAACAAAATGTCATAAAACTCTCGTTTGCATCATCTTCAAATTCCTCACGGTTTAAACACTACAGGTTCCCGAAAGTTAAGATTTAGTTAGGAAAAATTATTTCAGTGTCCAGTTTGGCCAAAAATTGTAAACCACTATTGCGGGATCACCCATAGTAATTAAACCATTTATACAAAACACCCAAGTAAAATAACCTACAAATTGTGTAGTGCCATAGTTTTAAAACCCTCCAATCTGCCATAAAACGGAGTAGAGGCCGGTGATTTTTACAATACTCTTCTATCAAACAATAGTATCATTTTACAATAGTACTACGAAACCAACATCACAATGGCTCTTTCGACAATGCAACTTAATCAATATAATTCCTCACACATTATGCAAAAATATGAGCTACATTCGTTGGAATTAAATATTATAAAGAAAAAGAGAAACTCTAAAACACCTATTACACAACAAATCCTATTCAAGGCTCAGCTGACGAAAATCCTATTAGAAACTTCAAACAAATAACAAACCCTCTGTATATCCATATATATACAATCAGTCCTATCTTGATCTGCAATTGGGCAATAAAATTACCAACCCTAACCATTTTGATGGAAGAAGCTAGATTTAACTACTATTGCTCCTATAGTAACAGGTATAAGGCCAAAAATGCATAGAGATAACTACAAACAATAAACTAGAAAATAAAAAAATATAAATACTAACCATATTTCTTCACGAAACAAAAAAGGATTGAACTTCAATTTCTCCATCCACAGAAAACAATAACACTAGACATCCATGTAGAACGACTTACATAATCCAGACAACAAAAAAAATCTATACAAAACAGCTATGTAAAATGACTTACATATTGCAGAGAATGATAGTTTTAAAACCCTCCAATCTAGCACAAAAAGCAGTGAAACCTGACATTTTTTATAGTTGTCTCCTATGAAACAAACCAGGGAACCACAGGTGACATATTTTACAATAGTCTGCTATCAACCCAACACCACAATGGCTCTTTCAAAAATGCAACTTAATTAATATACTTTGTCGCACATTACATAGCACATCAGTGTTCAAACCCTAAAACCTAATATCAAAAAAAACAATAAGCAAAGAGGGAAAGACATAAACAATAAATTAATCATTTATGTAAAATACCCATGCAATACGACTTACTGATTCTGCAGCTCAATAGTTTTAAAACCCTCCAACCTACTAAAAAATAGAGCCAAACACGACAAATTTAACAATAGCCTACTATCAAACCAAAACCACAATGGCTCTTATAACAATACAACTTCATCAAAGTATACTCTCCCACACACCAACATTCAATATTGCATTTACTTCATTTGCCGCCATTGTGCAATGACAGGATACATTGGCCCTCGCACCAACAAACACTTACTATTCACATTCCCCATATCCAAGACACCATTCTCCACCACCACCAACCCACGTAATTACCAACACCTTCATCGTCACACAAAAAAATTGGTGGCCTCCCCACTAGCCAGAAAGCCCCCAGACACCGAAAAATCCAATTCATGGCTGGGCTAACAAAAATCCCAATAGAAACTTCAAACAAAATAGCCTATCGGCTAATTAAATGTTAGTTCTAGGAAGTTATTCCAATAAAGGAATTTTGATGGTTATTCATGGGAATGCAATTCTTTTAAAAGCATTTGTAATGCACATTGTAATGACCCCAAGCAATATAATATTATTTTCTATTTATTTTTTATTGTTGTTCAACAATGGTGTAATTTGTGCAATCTGCTCACCTTTCTACACAAGCAAACCCTTAAAGGTGTTCAAACAAACCACATGGTTTGAGTGAACCCCCTAGTTCACTCAAATCAATAAATGAAAATTGTTTTAATATTAAAAAATGGAGTTTGAGCGAAAGGGGGTTCGCTCGAATCCCTGAATTAGGGATTTTTGAAAAAAAGATTGTGACTGTCAGTTTTGACTATCATTTTCATTTGTAGTGGTGAACCTTCTAGGTCAACCTCCTAGCGAACTCACCACCCTGAGTGACTTCCTCTAGTGCATCATCCTCCAATGCGACTTCCTTTAGTGCATCACCCTCCAATGCGACTTTCACGTTTGTTTTATGCTTCCACATTTCATATACATGTCTCAAATGAATTTCATTTGCTTGAAAGTTTCTAAACCATTTTCAACAAATCCATTTTGTGCATATCCTTCAATCATGGCATTCCATGAGACAAAATTTCTTGAGGCTATTGGTCAAATAGTTCACTCACCTTGTTAATGCTTCCACAATTTGTACACGTCAATACCTTGTTCCAAAGCTCTCATTTTGGCATAGGCAAGGAGGATGTTGGAAAAGGTTATGAAATTTGGCTTTACACCTGCCAATTGTATTTTCTTGAAAGTTTCTAAAGCCTTTTCAACAAATGTCTCAAAAATATTTTGAATTGCTGGTAGCTAATCCTAACTTGGAAATGAATATTTTGGGTGCATTCTTCTAGTTTATGCATTGTGCACTATGGATATTGGAAGAGGTTTTGGGATTTGGATTTACACCTATTAATTGCATTTTCTTGAAAATTTCTAAATCGTTTTCAACAAACTCTTTTTGTGCCTATCCTGCAATCATAGCAATTCATAGGACAACATTTTTGAGGCATTAAGTCAAAATAGTTCACTACCTTGTCTTTGCTTCTACATATTGCATGCATGTCTACCAGAGAATTTCCAACTATAGCATCTGAAAAAATTCCTATATCCTCCATGCTCTTACAAATTTTCTATTACAAAGATCCCATTTTGGTATAGGCATGGAGGATGTTGGAAAAGCTTGTGAAATTTGGCTTTACATCTGCCAATTGCATTTTTTTGAAAGTTTCTAAACCCTTTTCAACAAATACATTTTGTGCATATCCTTCAAACAACTCACTTGCCTTGTCAATTCTTCCACATTTCACATACATGTATACTAGGGAAAATGCACAAAATTCCTCTATCCTTTATAATATGATGGATGTCCATACTCTATTCAAAAAATTTAAAGCAAAGTATCTAAACACTTCAAAAATCAAAATGAAAATTTGAGTACAATCTATGTGTTTTAGACAACACTTGTTTTAAGTTATACAAACAATTTTCATGTTGTACATATGTCACTTTTATTTTGATTCTTGTCTCTATTAAATGAATATATGAACATATGTTTACTATTAGAATCATCTCCTTTATGTTGTATTTCTTTCAGAGGGATAATTAAGGGTTATTTTCCTCTCTATTCTCATGTTTAAAATTGAATTATCATCTTGTGTTTAAGGAATACCATAAATATTTCATAGATGATAATAGGGAATTTTATTGTCTCAAAGGGTTATTAAGTAGGATCATATAAGAAGGCCATAATCATTAGTGTTATCACTAAGTTTCATTTTGTGTTACTTACTAGAATATTAGCTTATTATTTCATTCAACCAAACCAATTTAACTTGGGTCCTTAATAATAATTTAGGCCAAAAGTTTCAACCAAACCTTTGGAAATCAAGATTGAGAACAAGAATTATAATGTGTACATCAATATTAACATCTTAACATTAATATTGAACAAAGCTTCTTGATCCAACAAACTAGCTTTCCTGCTAGTGCAAGTAATCCTAGAGTACAACTTGGAAGTGCAATCTATCTCTTTATCCCTTCCAATGGAGAGATGCTAAATTAGCTTACCCTTTTCACCTTTTTTTTGTGGGTTCATCTTAGAATGCAACTTCCTTCAACATGATAATTTTATATAAGCATCTTTCCCACAATGATCACAATAACTAGTAGGATTTACTTTGTAGCACTTTCCTTCTTTATCTCAAGTGGATATAGCTCCAATTGTTTTTTAGAACCTGATAGAGAAATTTGAGCAAGTACACATTATTCAAGCTCATGAAGATGGAAGAAGAAATAAATTATAGTATAACTAAAACTAAACAAAAAACATTTTAAGAAAATAATATTTGACCTCAAAATCATTTAAATCTAAAAGAGTTTAAGAAGAGTTTAGGAAGCCAATAGTCTACGATACCCCCTTAACATTGTTCTTGTGGATGGTATTGCCATTTGTATGGTTGGAACTTGGAGAATGATAGAAGTTAATTTAATGGGAATAAAGAAAAAAGTATAATTTGAAGTAATAGAGATGAAGGAACTCTTTAATACCTTCAACATTTTACTAAATTTAGAATGGATTGTAAACTATAATGGGAAAATTAACTCCTATAAAGAATGGTTTGTAAACTATAATGGGAAAATTTGCTAAACTTAGAATGGTTTGTAAACTATAATGGGAAAATTAACTCATATCAAGAATAAATCTAATTCTTTGAAAAAAAAGTTAAAACATATACCCCTATACATTGATTTGAGTAAGGCATACATAAAGAAGATAACATAAGAAAAAATTGGAGAAGAAGAATTGAAAGCACTAGATTCTTTAAGAATAATAGTTTAAGACACCATGCATGCGCCTAACTCAAGATGATAAATCATACTTGATATCAATAGTTACAACATCGATAATGAATATGCTATAGAAGAATGGGTTTGGGATAAGCTAGAAGTAAGATATAGAAAGATATTAGATGTGAGGAGGATCCAAAAATTAAGAAAAGTTAAAAATATTCCACTCAAGATATTTCAAATGATGAAAACCCACCACATAATACAAAAAGAAATTATAAAAAGAGACAACATACTAAATGTCAAAACAATTTAACCACATTTCACATGGAATTTCTCATATTAAGCTTCCTTGGTATTCTAGGGTGGGGATTTTTTTAACATGTATAGAATACATGGAAAACTTATTTAATAAATAAAATTTGAGAATATAATCTCTTCAAGATACTTTGTAGCATGACAAGATGGCGATACACCCACAAACCTAATATCCCAATTGGGAAGACATTTTTGGTCCTTATAAGAACCAAGTACTTATTAAAAGGAGACTATAAACCCAATCTAAAATATTGTGGCAAGATGAAACTTGAAATAAACCTTAAAATTTGCATTAGGGAATGGACAAATAGAAGAGAATATGATGAAAGATTATATACCCAACTTTTCTATTGGAAATTATCACCTATTGCAAAAAAAAAGGTATATTAACTAAGAAGAGAGAGGAGAAACCAACAATTGGATGATGAGACAAAATAAGTTTGTAAGAAATTTACATTCCACGATATTGACAAGCTAATCCACAATGTACTAAAATGAAGCACATTATCTTATCTCTACTAGAAATAGTCCTTCACAAAGAACATTAGACTATATTGCCAAAGGAGACAAGCATTTGGAACTTGATAAAGTGGATGGATAAGGTTGAAACACCATAGTAGAAGTTAAGTGGTGCCTCTAAGAATAAATTATGGAATCCAAAGGAGAAGAAAATCCTCAAAACTTAAAAAAATATAAGTTGAAGAAGAGGAAAATGAAATAGCCACTACTAATGCACTAAAAAATAAATATTTCAGTGAACCATTGTGGACTAGAGAACAAAATATAATTTTAGAAGGAACCCTGAGATGGAAAAAATTAGAGATTAATGGGATGAAAGATAAGTGATGGAAGTGGAAAATTAAAAAAAATATGAAGACCTTTTTCCTAGAATATTTACAAACCTAAAAGATATAAAAGAAGATGTAGGAACCATGCAGATAGAACTAAAATAAGGATCCAAACCATAAAGGAAAATAAAATTTATTAACTTAAAACATTAATGTCAAAACAAGAGTTGAGATAAAATTTGACAAAATGTTAGTAGGAAGAATGATTGAAAAAATTGAAGATACCCATGGTAGACGAGACCAAACAAAGAAATCAGATTTTATTCATCTATGATACCCATGATGTTGACCATTGTCTTTTTACTACATATAGACTTATGAAATATCATTCTATCCCTATCCCTTCCACTACTTCCCCTTTTCCACGTGTTGTTACTATGGAGCCCACTACCATTCTAGAGGCCTCTTCCATACCTATAGCATTTCCTATTACCACTATAACTAATACACTTTCACTATTGACATTCTTTTTAAAAGCATTTTTTTTATATATCTACCTTTTTATTTACAAATGTTCATAGGTATTTACTATTTTATTTACTAGAGTTAAGAAGTGGTCTCTTTAATATTCTTTGTTAACATACTGACATAATTAAACTCTACCCTTTGCTATTTGTAGTTAGGCCTTTCAACACAAATAATAAATTGTCAAAGATAAAAATAATAATTGTATAGGTTCAAAACATAACACTTTTATGTGACACTTCTTGATTTAATAACCAACAATCAAATTAATATTTAAACAAGGCTGCAATGTTGTGGAGTTCCTGCCAAATGGTCGCAGGGAAGTGTTGTTCTTTGACTTGTAGACAATTTGAGAACATTGGTTTAGTCAAATTGGGGTTAGGTATACAATCATTAACCTTTTCTTGAATTTCTATATATGTTGGTGATTTCTTGGCCACCTATGCCTTAACTTTTGCGTATAAATTTAGAGGGAGCATTGCAATAGGATGTCAAATAAGGAGGTATATCAAATGAGATTCTAACATTTTCTCCTATGTTAATTTGTTCCCCTCTGCTACTATGCATGTTTACTTTGTTGTTGCAAATGACACAATATCTTGATTTGGTACTAGGTTTGCTGAATCAATTAGTTCCAAAGAGTACTTAAATTAGAAATATGTGTGTGGTTTTAAACAAGAAGAACAAAGAACTTGAATTTCATGTATATGGTGTTCAATAAGAAGACCAAAGTGTTTGTATTTCATGTAAATTATAATTCACAAAAAACCAAAGTACTTATATTTCATGTATATGGTTTTTAAAAATAACAAATTATTGATTATGATGACAACTATTGCTATATCTCTATCAATGGTAAGATAATACTCTCTTCTTATTTTCTTCATGAAAGCACTTAAATTGAGGATTTCATGTCCATATTGGACAAATATGAAGAGTAAAGATTGCATATATTATACAAGGCATGCCCAATCAATAGGTATATCACAATGGATTTAAATTAAAATTGAGTAGAGAACTAATCATTTGTTCTTAATTGTTGTAAGGGATAGTTCCGAATTTCATAGTGAAAATATTATAACTATGAAAATGATGTATAATATGAGGAGACAGTTGAAAAAACTGAGAAGATAGCTCATGGACATGAAATGGTACATATTGAAGAATTTAAGAATATTGTTCTAGCTATGAACAATCAGACTATCATTTTTGTAACAAAAAAGTGTTTGAAAGTTAAGAGAGGAATTCTAAGTCATGTAAAAATTTCCATTCACTATTATTTAGAGTAAATTAGGATATTGGAGCTCCATTTTTTCTTCATAAGAAAATTTAAATAGGAAAGATAATAATTTAGTGACTAGGTGTTAAGTCTAGCTTAACAATGTGTTTAACTAGTGACAAATCATTTGGTTTTTGTTCAATAAATATGGCCTATGTTATAGAGGGAATTCAACAATGAGATGATTGTGCTAAGAAACCTACTAAAAAATGATAGTTACAAAGTGATAGTCATAATGAAAGTGTTTTTGCAAATAATGTACCTATGTAAGACATGACATGACATGCAGATGCCTAAATGAAAGAGGAAGTTCCATAAATATGATAGTCAATAAAGGATATTCATGGAAAAAGAGACCATAGTCCATTCAAGTAAGACACAATCACTTAGAAGACATAGTTCTATGAGGATGAATTATGTATAGTCCAAAATTTGCATCTAGACTCTACATAGAAGATAGGTGAACAACAAGAATGATAATCCACATATTGAAGAAGGCATAAACGATAGTAAAAAAGAATGTTATAGTCATCAAGTTGATTTTCGAAGAGACACAATGATTGATGAGCTTGATGCATAGTCCACAATAGTCATAATCAAAGTGAAGGCTAAGTGACACATGACAAAGAACACTAAAATCTCCAAATGACAGTGGGTCGTGTTTCATGAAAAGGTAGTCTATAGAATGTTATGACAATGGCATGGAAAACCAAATGATAATGCATATATTCTTTATGAGCTTAAAAAAAATGGAAAGGATCAAGGGATACATAATAGTAGTTGGAAGATATGACTATAATTTTCCACATAGGGTGGTCTAGAAAAGTGTCAATCTATAGAATGATTCTTTATAGTGGTAAGTGATGATTAATTGTAGCCTAAAAGAAACCCTAATCATGTAAAAATAGTCATCGCCTATAAGGACGACCAATGATATTAGATGGCCAGTCATGAGGTTAGCATATCACTAAGGATTTTTTACTCATGAATAGTGAATAGTCCATGAAAATAGTGGTATCCTACCAAGGATGATAGTCATCATAGGTATAATCATTAGATTGAAACTTATGAAATTTTGTCAAAGAAATCATATGACATGGCACTCAAGGAAAAAAGCTAAGAATAATTCAAATAAAACACATGGTATGGAAAAGGATTAGTAGTTTACTACTGGTACATTGGTCGTGAACAACCATTCAAACCTAAGAGCTATAACCATAAGAAATTTGTAGTGCAAATCCTAATTTAAGCACCACAATGAAAAATATAAATGATGCAAAACATTTCATTTATTCTCAACAATTGCACATGTTGCAACTTTTTTTAGCTAAAGTGACATTACAATCAAGAAGCTTAAAATTGAAATGGTGGTGACAGAGTAAAAACTATAGCTATTCAAATCTTTAAATGTTTCAAATCAAGCTTGTAAAGGAAGAATAAAATAAATCTTGAGTGTTATCAAAGCAACCCTATTCCTTATTTCTTATTAGTGGTATCAAAGAAAGGATTTTTGGTCCTACTATTTATCAGTGCAAATGCAAACTACATTGAATGGGCTCAGATGTGAAGCTCCTTCACCAAAGTTTAAGCTCTTCACAAGTTGAGAGAAAATATTAGTTCTTTGTTTAGTTTTCTATAATAGCAACCAACTCATGCAACTAATTAATGTAGATAAGGAGAAGTTGCAAAATTTTTAATATTTACAACCAAGGGGTATGTGAAGTTCTTGGAAATTTAGCCAACCATAGGTAAGCACCTCTTTCAATTATTTATTCTCAAACTATAATCTCACATTGTAGCCAAGATCTATGCAATTTAACTCATTAAGCTCCACCTCAATTTTCTTATTACTATTCATCATACAAATGGAGTATGTGGAACAACCATAGTTTCATGGTAATGTTCAACAACTCTAAGTTCAAATAAAAGTTGCACAAAAATTTCTATAGCCATCAACCATATGCATAGATAGTAATCCATGCAACTTAGTTTAAATCCATGAGTATTATAAAAAAAAATAGATAAACTAAAATATTAGCTCTAATTGTAGCAAGGAAATACTACTTATTTACTAACCTTAGATTGTGATGGTTGTCTCCAACTTCCTAACCTTAGGTAACTATTTTATTGCATTATAATATTATTTAAGCTAAGGTTATGCCCTGGAAAGAAGTTTTTGATAAAGGAAAAAATGGGTTTTACAGGGACCCGAAACCACAGAGTTTACAATCCAGAGAAAAATAAGCCATCAAGGATCCCAAAAAAAGGAAGGACGCTAAATAGAAAAAAAAAAATGACAGTAGCCACTGACCAAGAACCAGCAAAAAGCCAGCATGAAGCTAGCACCAAGCACAACCAAAGCTAACCTAAGGACTTTAAAGTCTCAGCAACCTCAGCTTCAAGGTTGCACATCTCCTGTGTCACCTTTTTCAAATCCTAGATCTCTTGAGGTGAAGAATCCACTTTTCTCTTTAGGTTGGCTCTAGTCCTCTTTGATGGGCTAGAACCCTCTTTCTTACTTTTATCCTTATCTGCTTCCAAGTCCACAAACAATGACCCCTGATGGGTATTTTCCTATTTCTTCACCATTGTTTTCATAGTAGCATTTTGTTTCACAACTCTATGGCTATGCTCCATAATGGTTTTCATAGTTTCCCTAATTTTACCAATTTCCCCTTCCAGATGCTTAACCTTATTCTCATTTACCTTCTTCATCTTTTCCATGCACTCAATAGTTCTTTGAATGCACTCGGCCATCGCCCTTTTCTCTTCCACAGTCCACAAAAACCTTCGCAGTATTTTGGGAAAGCCCTTTTGCTTCCATCTGATCCAGCTTGCTAGTAATGGCCCTATTTTTTAAGCTGAGGTCATTAATCTCATGAAATATAATACTTCTAAAATGAAATATAGAATAATATTTACAAAAAATAAAATACAATTCACAAAATAAAACAAAATATAATACTTCTAAAATGAAATATAGAATAAGATTTACAAAAAGTAAAATACAATTCATAGATTAAGGTTTACAAGATAAGAAAGTACCTTTGTTGCATGCTTCTTTTCTATTTTCTTTTCTTTGATGAGGAAAAAAATACTTTAAACTATTCCTTAATATAGATAGAATTATTATGCATTATGCCTATATTATAGCTTACCATAATAATAATGTAAAAGTAAAAATATATAAAAATTTAAATATTTGGTAAAATTAAAAAAAAAAAATCTAAACTAACATTAAAAACATATATTATAATCAATATTCACCCCTTCACCCCATCCACCCCTTTTGTCCCTCCCCCTACCATTCTCTCGACTGATTCTTTTCCCCTTGTGATTATTGCTCTGAACACCGAACCCTCAGTGGTGGCGAAAACCTCCAACAAGCGTAGACGAAGAGCCATTAATCAAAATATCACCGCTCTTGAAGACTCCCTGTCCTTATGTCCTCAATTTTCCCCCTTCGCAAACAACTCTGTCTTGACCACCTCCAAAGAAATCCTTAGTAGCTCTGCCCCTTCTTGCTCGACCCTTGTGGACCTCTCTCTCAGGTGCTCTGACCCGGCTCCTCTCCTAAGTTTTCCCCCTAAAATCTTCCACGAGCTTGGTGATGATTGCTTGCTTGAATTCATCACGGCCAACACTTTCTCCTTGACTTCGACCGTTCACCCTCTGAAGCATTCTTTGGATTTGGATTTCCTATCCCCTGACGATTCTGAGAATGATGATGAGCTAAGGGATGCCTTCCCCACTTCTAAACGGTGGGGGAGACGTCTAGGCTCCAAGAACAAGAACCCCTCCAAGAAAAAATTGGTGTCATTCAGAGTATTGTTATGGCCCCAATTGTGGGATCCTCTGATAATTTCTTCCCCCTGAATTTTTCCCAATGAATTGCATTTCGTGGAATATTCGGGGGCTTGAATCCCCTGACAGAAGGTGGGTCATTAAGCGGTACCTTGATACCTGTAAATCCATGGATTTCCTTATGCTGCAGGAGATTAAGGCCACTGGATACCCTCTAGAGGCCAACCTCAACTTTCTATGGAAAGATGCTGTCAAGCTTTACACCAACCACCCTAGAGGCAGGGGTGGGGTTGCCCTTCTGTTCAATAGGAGATGGGAGAAGTTTATCACTGGCAACAGGATTTCCCCTTGTAACAGGGTGATTTGGGTTACCTTTAATTTCAACAACAATACTTTTGGCATATGCTCCATCTATGCCTCGAATGACTTTAAGGAGAGAGCAAGTCTTTGGGACTAGTTGGCTGCTCTCCCTAATATCCCCTAGCTTGTTGGGGGGGATTTCAACATGATTGAATCCCAGGAGGACAAAATTGGTGGCCTTCCATTTTTCTGGAAAGACTTGGAAAAAGTGCACTAGAAAAATATGATAAGTTCTAAATAATTATTTGATCCCTTGGCTGGCACTAAGGACACTAACCCTGGCATTTGGCACACTTGGTGCAACTTCCAATAGGGTCCTTCTAGAATTTACTCCAGGCTTGACCGTTTCTATGCTAATAAAACCTTCTTTTCTTTTCTCCCTGACAACCTCGGCCACTCGGTCCTCATTACCCCCACTTCTCTTTCTGATCACCACCCTATCTCCTCCTGTGTTAGAATCAACAGCTCCCCTATTCACAGCAAAGTCTCCAATCCCAAATTTTTCTTGAACACTAGTCTGCTTAAAGATGATGATACTCTTATTGCCATCTGTATCATTAGAATCATCAACAGAAATAACTTTCCTGCCAAATCTCATCTGGATAGATGGAAATTGAACATTCCTGCCTGGTAGAATATGTTAAAAACCATTGGGAAAAAAAGGGCCAAATACTTTAGATTCGTTGAAAAAAAGCTCTCCTCTGATCTTCAAGTTGTTGAATCCAGCATCCAAGCCAATCCTTCAGATCAGGAGCTCATCTCTCATGTTTTCAATGCTAAGGAAGCCCTTAGACAACACCAATAGGTTAAGGTCAAAGGCACCAAGATCAGATCCCATGCGCATTGGCTGCAGTTTGGGTACAGAGGCTCCAAATTCTTCTTTAACCTCATCAAGCAAAAGTAGTCTAATGAAACTATAGAAAGAATTTTAGTTGATAATCAGGAGATAAATGACCTTGAAAACATCAAAAAGGCCTTTATTAACTTCTATCAAAATATTTTTTCCTCTGAGGATTCGGAGGAAGCCTCCTTCCTGAGAAATCAAGTTTGTCCCCTCATCCCTAACAAGATTTCCACGTTAGAAGCCAACCAGCTGTCTAAAGATATCTCTTTGGAGGAAATTGAAAAAGCCATTAACACTCTTAATAATGACAAGGCCCCTGGCCCTGATGGTCTCCCAATTGAGTTCTACAAGGCTAATATTGATTGGATCTACCAAGATCTTCTTGATATTTACTATGAGGCTCTTGCTAGAGGTTCCCTGGGTACCTCCATCAATAGGGGTATTATTAAATTGCTTCCCAAGGATGGGGACAAATCGCTCATCAAGAATTGGAGACCTATTACTCTCCTCAATGTCTCCTATAAAATCTTCGCCAAGATCTTGGCTTTGAGAATTGAGAACATCCTACCCAAATTTGTGTGCCCTACCCAAACTGGATTCATTAAAGGAAGATATATTCTTGAAAACCTGATCACCAACTAGGAAGCCATGAATTGGGCTAACTTTTCCCAGCAAGACTCTGCCATGTTCCTTCTGGATTTTGAGAAAGCCTATGACAGGGTGGAATGGAATTTCATCTCCATGATGCTTGAGGCCTTCAGTTTCCCTAGGACTTTCTGCAACTCTGTTAAAATTATGCTCAAAGATGCCCTCACCCAGGTTGATGTGAATGGCTCCCTCTCTAATTATTTTCCCCTTGGGAGGTCCATCAGACAAGGTTGCCCCTTGGCCCCTGCCCTCTTTGTTATTGCCTCTAAAGCCCTATACTACATGTTGAGAGACAACTCTATCTCCCCGGCTATCAAGGGCATATCTCTCCCTAACAATGAAGAGCTTCTTAACTGGCAATTTGCTGATGACACCGGTATCTTCCTTGAAGCCATGACTGTCAACTTTGAGGCACTGAATTACAAGCTCAACCTCTTTTGCAAGATTTTGGGTTCTCGTCTTTCCCTCCTCAAGTCTATCTGCCTTGGTTGGGATGAGCGGCCTCCTAACTGGTTTAAGAATTATGACTTTCAGTGGGGAGGCCCACACAAAATTATGAGATATCTTAGCATACCTTTCTCCATTGATCCTTCCCTTAAGGATATGTGGTCTTGGGTCAAAGACAAGATCTTTAAGAAGCTCAATAAGTGGCACAACAGGGCTCTGTCCTTGGCTAGCAGAGTGCAAGTTTTCCAAAAAAATCTTTCCTCTTATAATATTTATTACTCCTCAGCTTGGATGTTCAGCAATTATCAAATATTAGAGATTCAAAAAGCTATCAAGAAGTTTCTTTGGTCTGATGGTAAAGAAAAAAATAAAATGCACGCGGTTAAATGGGAGTGGTGCCATACTAATAAAATCCTTGGGGGTCTTGGCCTAAAGGATCTTAAGCTACAAGGGATTGCCTTGGCTGCGAAGTGGATCTTTCACTCTCTTGATGGCGATGATCCTTGGAAGGTCCTCATTAGGAATAACATTGAAAGGGGATTCCCCAAGAATGCTAAATCTTGGAAGAATCTTCCATTTAATGATCTTGTCCTTGGTAACTTTCCTGTTCTTGTGCAAGGTTCTGCTATTTTTAGATCCATTTGGAAAGCTTGGAACTATGTGAGGAGTTATATTACTAACATGACCTTCCATGATGATAATCATCTTTATGGTGAACGGTCCATCTGGTGGAATTTACATTCTTTTGGAAAACCCCTCGCTCTCTCCCAGGGTTGCTCTGCTAGACATTGGGCTAATAAAGGCATCTCTTAATTGGCTGACCTGTTTGAGCATGACAGATTAATAAGTTGGGAGGATCTTAGAAACAAGTTTGAAATCCCCGTCTCCCAGAAGAAGACCTATAATTTGATTCTCACAGCCACCATGGACCTCCTGACTTCTTGTCATTTGGATTCTCATAGATTTTTAAGCAGTAAATGGCCGGATGGGACCATTTTATCCAAAATCAAAGCTAAGAATATTTACAATATTATTGGCATTCTGAAGCCATCATTGACCACATCAACACTGTCTAGTACTCTACCCTCAATGCCCACTCGTGGAAGAAGTTTTTTGAGATTCTTGGGAAAGGTCCTACTAAACCTAAGATAAAATGTTTTAATTGGCTTTTGATTCTTGATAGGCTTCCTATTAGAAAAGATATCTCAATGACAGATTATTGTAATTTGTGCAGGTTACCCGAGACTGGTAGACACATTCTTATTGACTGTATTTTTGCTAAGGAAATTTGGCATATGTTTGGCATCATCTATCCTTCGATCTTTAACATTATTGAAATTATCACTGGGCATATTGATGGGCTGAAGCAAGATTCTAATATGTTTTGGAAAATTCTCTCCTCTAATATTTTGTGGCAAATCTGGAAATGTAGAAATGAAGAAAGGTATCAGAACAATCCTAAAATTCTTACTGAGTCTTTTCGAAAACTCATTTTTCTTAAAATTTTCCTGCAGGTTCGCACTACCATGATGATTGAAAAAGAAAAACTTAAAAGGTTCTTAAAGAACGACTTTGCCACGTTCTTCATATATGAGATGCAGGGTGGCTATGCTTGGAGGCAGACTCTGGACAATTTGTAGTTATTCGAGAAGACTTGCAAGATGCTTACCCAAGAGGTGAAGAACAACAGGAATGCCAACAAGGATCAGATCCTCATGCTTGCGTAGATCCAGGAGTTGAATCCCATTGTCTGGATGGAAGGAGATAAGGGGTGGATTGCCTAGGTTGATACCATGGATGATATCTTACACAAGTTTCTCCTCCTTTTGTCTTTATCTCTGTTATGTATATCTCTGTTATGTATATTACTGTTGCTCCTGATGTGAGGCATAGCCTCTCTTGAGCTATACATTTTGTTCTATTGTACTTTTTTGGCACTTTTTGTGACCCCTCTATATATAAAACAAAAAAAATTCAAAAAAAAAAATACATTAAAAAATTATATTGATTTTATCTTAAATTTATATATAAATTTCTTAAAATGTGTCATGTAACTTAAAAAAAATCAAAGGCTTCAAATGATTTCCATAGTTGATATTGCTAATGAATAATAACAAGCTAGTGGATAATTCGATTTCACTCACATCTAACACGAGAAAAGTTTTTCAAACTCTTAAATGCATCTCTATATGTATAATGCAGGATCTAGTATAATTAAAGATGAAGTCTATTTTTTTATAAAATATTAATTTTAAAAGAATTAATATTTTTAATTATAATGAGCTATGTAGGTAATGTTAAATTTCTAGAAGAGTTATTAAAGTAAATTAAATTTGTGATTATTGAATGATATTGAAATTATGAGTATTGTTTATTAGAAAGACATCATATGTATTTATGTAACAACAATATGTTTAGAATGCAGACAATATAATGTTTATGAAAATTATTTGTGTTATTTTTTTGTGAAAATGGTATTATATAGAACAAATGATTGGGTTGTACATTTATAGGTAATTGAAAAATAATAGTTTATATTATATATTTTCTTAATAATTTAATGGTATTTATATTGTGAGATTAAAATAATAATTTAAAAGTAAATGTTTGGAATGATCATTTATTCAATTTTTATATTTTATTAGAAAGCAATATATATATGTTTGGATAATATTTCAGCAAAAAACATAGAAATATTTATGTTGGAGTAAAATTTCAGAATAAATAAGAGATACATAATAATTTAGGTTCTACATTTTATGTATAATTTAATAGTATTTATTTCTCAAGATTAAAAATTAGAAAAAAAATCTAAAAGAAAATGTTAAAAGATTGTATATTTTATGAATATTTTAATAATTATTATCTTAAAGTAAATTTTAAAATAAATTTCAAAAAAATATCCAACATTAAGAATACTATACTTTATTGAATGGTGGTCATATAAATAAATAACCTAAAATAACTTAAAATAGTTGAATGTATCAAAATTATTTCAACCCATATTACATACAATCTTTACTTTCAAGAGTGTCATACAACTCATTCATTTGAAATTTTATTCTAACTAAGAAAAATACATTTATTTGTTTTGCTTGAAATTTGTTTATAAACTTATGTGAAATATAAAAGAATCACAAAATAAATTAAATAAATATTTTTCCTTACCACCACTATGTTTCCTCTATCTCTAAAATCCTTAATTTTTTAAAAAAGAAATGATTAGAAATAAATATTCTCTTAACTATGCTTTTCTAAAATTGATTTTTCACTTATCTTTTATCCAATATAGGTTTTAAAATCACTATCTTTAACTTATTTTTCAAAAGCTTTTTAAAAGAATTTTAAGCTTTTAATAATCATGGCATGATATTCAGCTAAGAAGTGGCGGATAAATTGTCCAAAAACAACCAATAAAATTGTAAAATAAAAATATTAAACTCATTAAGAAGTGGCGATAACAAAAATATGATGCTCAATTTCACAAAATCCGTCCTCATTGCCTAAGTCTTTTAAGTCAATAATATTTAAGAAAAAAATCCTGCATTTTACTTTAGAAATTATCAAATTATCAATTTTGATTGGATGAAATAAACAATTTTAATAACTAATTACAAATTGACCTTGGCAAATAGAATTCTCTATATATGTTATAAATTTGTTTTATGAAACATTGAATTGTGACACGAAACGTTATAATAAGAATTTGCATTCCATAGAGTCATGGAAAGTGCATGAAATCACTCGACATAGCATGAAAAGTTAATGACATTTGTGTACGAGAAGAGAACATACATATTACGTGAAAAATAGAAAGGAATCATGGAAAATGCGTGACAATGATGAAATGAATATCAAATTAGCCAATAATAGGAAGAGAGTTGAAATAACTGTATTCTACGGTTCACGCCTTTGATTTACTTTCACCTCTTCGTTGAGATGAATTATAAATAGTAGATTGAAATATATGGTAGTGCATAAAAACCTTTTTTTTCCAAATACACAATCCTGAGATTCGTTTAATCACATCTATCTTTCTGTGCCTATGGCGTTGCAGGTTATAAGTTGCCTAGGCGTTCTTCTTATAGTTGTTTATCACGGAAAGATAGAGATTTCAATAGTACAAGGTGCAATCGATGCTGTTCCCATTAATAATAACAAAGAACTCGTGTTCATCCGAGTCATGCCCGGCATCTACAAAAATAATGGGGATAGTATTGATTGCATCTTGTACTGTATTTAAATCTCCATCTTCAACTATAAGAAGGGCAGACAGATTTCTATAGTTTTCTTGACTGCTTACTGCAACGCCATGTGCAGGTTGCAGAAAGAAGAATGCTGCAAGCAACAGAAAGATAGATGTAACCTTCAAAGCCATGCACATAGGACTGCAGAAAGATAGATGTAACCTTCAAAGCACTGCACATAGGAATGCAGAAAGATAGATGTAACCTTCAAAGCCATGCACATAGGAATGCACATACAACCTGGTTTGCAGGTGTCTTATTTTTCAAGAAGCCAAACAAAGAATCCACTATTGGCGACAATGGCATTGTGATCTATTAATGTAAAGCTGGGATAGTAATATGTATGTGGAAATTTTATATTTTTCTTCCTATTGAGAATAATTTTACATTTGTTGAAGTGGCTGTGGTAGTAATATGTATGCGGAAATTTTATATTTTTCTATGTGTATTGAGAATAATCCTACATATTGTTGAAGGACCTGTCGAAGGAATCTAGTAAGGTCATCATGAATTAAACGCATGAGTTAGAATGCATGAATAAGTAATCACGAATAGCTTTTTCTATAAATTTTATTTAATACTATTAGAAAATTAGGAAATCAATTTTTAAATTTGTTTAAAAGTGGGAACATAAAAATTAAATTAAATATTAAATTTTAAATAATTTTTACTTCTAGCAAGAATATTTCAGTTTTATATTTATTGGCAACAGACGTACATGTATATTGTCGCCTTTTGTTTAGGATATTCAATCAATTAATTATTTAATTTCGAAGTAAATGGAATTTTTTGTAAGGTTCATCACCCATGCATGTAATTTTTAAAATTGGATTAAAAAAGTACATATTTTTTCCATCAAAGGAAGATGTTCAATATTGAATACTTTTTATAATTAGTATATCTCTATAGTTTTGGAAATTGAAGTTTTAGTATGCATCTATTTTTTGACGAGAGATGGAAATTAGCTATAGACATCTCCACCTGTAATTCTATTACTATCTAGACAAGGTGTGACACCAATTTCTATGTAACAATTGATTTCTCAATTGAAGATTCAAGCTACATTATTTTCCACTAAATATTATAGACAAAATGGGGAAATTGTAAAACAACTATTAAAAGAATAGTTAAAAATCATAGCCAAATCATAGATGAGCCGGAATCCATACTAAACATTTTCATAAAAGACAAGTATAGCGAATTAGAATGCAATTTAGAATAAGAAAATTGACTTTTAAATGAATGAATGCATAGTGGAAATGGAGAGTCAAAATAGATAAATAACAGATGCATGTTGTTTTAGGGCGAGACAATAAAAGTGTCTAGTCCGTTGCCACCACTTGGTAGTACATAAGAAACATGTTGTTAAAAACCATGTTTTGTGTACATGTATCTATGTGAGAAAAGATATGTGGAATGAAAAGCCAAAACAAAAAACCCATGCTCGTTATCCACCCTACCATATTGGCATCATGGAGCCTCAGGGACCCAAGCCAAACCCCCTAGCAAAAGCAATATGAAATGTTCCATTGGAAATTTTGTGGAGTTCCATCTTTTGGAATTGTCATGTATGCTTTAGCCTAGCACTTGCAAATATAAGAGAGAGGTATGTCAATGGATGAGGAAAGAAGACAAGTAAGGAAGGATCAAAGATTAGTAAATATATTGCAAAAATCAATAAACACAACTAGAAAGTAGAAATGACGAATAATATTTGCAAGTGGGTCACTAAATCTATTTATTCATAATGAAGAAGTTTTGGACCTACATGTACTGTTAGTGATGCTTGACAACTGCAAGGAGCATTGTATTGAGTTGTTAGAGTGTTGAATAATTTGAAAATTATGCAACACATCAGTGTTGAAACCCTGAAACCTGCTATCAAAATGAACAATAAGTAGAGAATGAAAGACAAACAATAAATTAATCATTTATGTAGAACACCCATGCAAAATGACTTACTGATTCTAGAGCTCGACAGTTTACAAACCCTCCAACCTACTAAAAAATGGAGCCGAATGCGATGAATTTAACAATAGCCTCCTATCAAACCAACACCACAATGGCTCTTCCGACAATACAACTTCATTAAAGTATACTCTTCGACACGTCAGCATTCAATATTGCATTTACATACATATATACATGTATACATATACTGGATGGAAACATGTGAACATTTATATATATATTTATATATATATATATATTTATATATATATATATATTTATATATATATATATATATGCATGTATACATATATATACATGTAATGCAACTTAATCAAAATATACTTTCCAACACTGCTACATTCAATATTGCATTTACTTCATCCACTGCCATAGTACAACAACCACATAATACATTAAGTCTTGGGCGAGCAAACACTTAGCATATACAATTAGTCTTTTTGTTAGCAGGGTACAAACAAGTAGCTAACTGAATGTGCAAATGTATATATGCAAACACAAGAATAAATTACATAGTGATTGACAATCTACAACATCCTATTTATAAGGATTTCCATTTAAATCAATTAGAATGACACAAAGGGACTAAATGTAGAGAATGTGTATAGCTCGAAAGATGCACAAAGCAGAGGATGTTGCAAAGTGGGAAAGTATACCCCCAAATATGCAAGAAAATGTTTTTAATTCAATTGCATTGTCAGAATAGGAATTTTGGCATTATGAATATGTGCTCCAAAATATGCAAGAAAATAGGTTTATTTAGTTGCATTCTCATAGCTCTATTCTTAACAAATAGAAATTTCAAACAAGTAGTGTATTGACTAAAGATATAAAGTTTAACAAATTCAAGAACTATTACAATAACACTTATAAGCCACCATACAAATTTTGCACATATTATGCTATGATATAATTGTTCCCATACCATTAAGAAAATACTGTTCAAAATGGGTCTTTTGACAATGCAATATAATCAATATACTTCCTCACACATTTTGCAACACATGAGTGTTAAAACCCTCCAACCTACTATCAAAAGAAACATTACAGAGAGACCAAAAGGCAAGAACAATAAATTAATCATTTATGTGAAGTACCTAGTATACATATATACGTATATATACATGTAGATATACATGTAATCCAATATATGTATATATATATATGTATACATGTATACATGTGTATATATATAGATGTATACATGTTTATATATATAGATGTATACATGTGTGTATATATATATATATATATATATATATATATATATATGTTCACATGCATCTATATACATGTATATTGTATGTCATTTTACATGAGTAGTTTGCATAGATGATTATTTTTTTGTCTATGACTTCTTGTCAAATGTTTGTATCTTTGTCGTTATACCCATTGTGGATATTTGAAAGAGATTATTGTTCTGTATGCATGGAGGAATTGCAATTAAATTTCCTTTCTTTCCTTAAAAAATATGCTTAGGGTTAGCAATTTGTTTGTCGCTGGTTTATGGTTTTGGTTATCTGTGTGTATTGACCAATGAGGAATATTTAGGCAGATCCTTTGTTTAAGAGGTAAGCTCCAAGCTATCAGTAAAATCCCTAGACAAGTGTTGTCTATTTTTCTAAAAACACAAATTGTAAAATAGTTATTAGATGGTAAATATTATTCATGGTTGGCTTGATGAAATCAAGAGTATAACCCTACAAACTTCATTAAGAATTCCAAATTCATTTCTTCATACTAAATACTATAGGGAAATAGAGAAATTGTAAAAGAGGTACTAGAATAACACTAATGTTTTCTTATTATTCCTTGTTATATGGTCGTATCTTTGACGTTGTATGTATTTTAGAGAGCTAAAAGAGATTATCCCTCTGCATGGGTGGAGAAATTATGGTTAAATTTTCTTGTTGTTTTCAAAAAATATGGATAGGGATAGTGTTTTTCCTGTTGTCAATTTATTTTTTGTAGGTATCTCTATGCACTTTTAGCGTTATAGCCATTAACATAGGAGCAATTGCAGATTAAGAGTAGTTTTCTAGCTATGAAGTATTATTCTAATAGCTCTTTGAGAATTTCTCTACTCACTTGGGTTGACTAGAAAAGAGTATAACTTGAATTTTGAATTCACAGCTCAATTCTTACACAAATTTCTTATCTTGTATTAATATGTTTAATGTGGGATTTAAGATATAAGAGAAAGAGAATAACATGATGAAACATATTAATAAAAAATACATGGAGCTTGAAAGAGATAAGGGAAATAGAATATCATGAAACATATGAATACAAAAGAAGCAATTGATGCAACAATTCACATTTTCCTATCAGCTATTTGTTTGAAATTCACATTGGGGTTTGCATAAGAGGCAAGTATAGGACCATGGGAAAATCTAATCTGAACAACAAACTATAGTTATTGTAGTCAACTACATGTATAAATATTTGCATGAATGTTTATATAAACCAACAAATATATAGAGGATATCTAGCCATGGAGGGAGGGAAAAATTTAATCTATAAAATAGGAAAATACAAATATGTAAAACAAACCTTGTTTACACTTAGAGCTCTGGGTTTCATTCTGAGACCAATTGTTGAATACATGGGCTATGTTTTTGGTTGTTGATCTATCTTTGTGTTGAGCACAACATGATACAACTACAAAGAAACATTTTGTATTGTTATATCAAAATACATGTCTGAAATTTGATAAGTATGAAATAGGGAAAAGGCATTGCGGAATGGCTTACTGCAAGAATGACAACAAAGATGTCACAGGCTGCGGAGGATGACAGCTGCAGAGCTCTCCAAACTAGCACATAAGGGAGGTGCATAGTAGTTTCTTTGACAAGTCTACTATGAAACAAACACCAAATTTTTTCATTTCACAAGGCAACGAAAAAAATTGATATCCTTATATTAGAACAATGAATATTAGATGTACTGATTTGCATGGAATTTTGGAACAATGCAAGGATCTATCAACTGTCACATGAGCAAGCACCTACCATTTTGTGTCCGTTGAGTGAGGCACGATGAAGAAACCACAAAGCCAACAAACTCCATGGTCGTTGTGGACATGCTCGAGCAAGCCATAACAAATAGCATGGAATTTTATCATGTATCACAAAAAATAAAATCAATGTAGGCAAGACTATATTTATAAATGTAATATATAGGAACAGTGAAAGAGTGAAATGACGGAAAAATGATTTTCTAGAAAAACATTTGTAGCAATTTGAATGATATAAAGCTAATAGAAAAGGTAATAGCAAGAAATTAAAATTTGTGGAAGGAAAGCACGGAGGAGAAATGTGAAAAATCAATGCATATAGGGTGTCAGAATATAAAACACAACATCATTGGAGGATTTTGAACCTATTAGTCAAATGGAAGACAATTTTTTTTTGAGAATGCATCTATAACATGTGCATATATAGTTTAATATATTGGAATATTCTAAAGACATTATTGACTTATAGAACTTTTTTTTTCTAGTTATTGTTGGTTCCAATCTCTGTGCATCTTAGACAACTGAAGTTGTTTGTATCTGCATATGTATTGATGTGTAAGAACTATAACTGTATGTTAACACCACTGTATGTTAAAATCAACTGGAAGAGAATTCTAGGTATGTCAATAAATAGTTCACATCATGGAATTTTAAAACACTTAAACAAAGATGGGAAAATGGAATATACAAAAGAGTGTATTGGTTTGAATGCTACATAGTACAAGCATCACACAATGAAATCTTAGAGCAAGAAGTCAGCAAATCAATAGAATAGAATCAACAAAACATGGAATTGGCCTATACAAGTTCAAGCCTCTAGTTATTTGTGCATAGTATCTTTGTGAATATTTGGCACTATACGCACTTTGCACAAATTATTACTTGGTATGGTTTTTAAAGATTCAACTTAGAAAATTCTTGAGAAGGGGCACACAGGTTGAGGTAGATGCAAGAATAATTATCTTGGAGCCTTGTTTGTAAGTCGGCCTATCGGGTGGAACCAGAAGCACTTGGCAAGGGCTGCAGTTATTCCAGGCACATTTCTTCATTGCGGCGATGAGTAGTGTACTTGTTGGTGCCAAGCCTAGAGTATCTCTCAATTGAGTAAGGTGGATCAATACAGAGTTTTTCAATTGATTTACATGTGAAATAGCTGTAAAATTCAACCCTTGCCTCTCTTTACTACCTATATTTATTGTTTCTCTATCTAATGTTAAGCCATGTGCTTTATGTATTGTGATTCCCCATGCCATAGTGAGTAGAATTTGTGTTTGACTCCCCTAACTTATAGTTGGGATGAGGATTTCTCTAGAATGTTCTGGGTCCCATGGAGGACCAATGTAATGTTGAAAGTGGACAACAAAATAGTCAAGTGGGTTTGGTAGTTTAGAATGTGGATTGTACACTATAGTTGTAACAACACCAAGGGATCCATTGACTAGGCCAAATTGAATCCAATTTTTTTTTGTTAGCATCACCTATTCACCAACACAAAGTAGCAATTCTAGGAGAGATTGGTCATCATCTCCATGATCAAATGCATGTTGTTGTGCCATCTGACGAATGCTAATGGCTATGGGTAGATTTAACTATTTAATCATTATTTTGTTGTGGAATGTGACCATGTCATTTGTTGCAAACAAATGTGTAGCAACATCAAATTTTTCTCTTTCTATGGCTGAGAGAATTTTATTTATTTCTTTCATAAGCTCTTCCCAATCATTGTGGAGAGCCTCAAAATTTCTTATATGGAGAAGGATTTCCCAAAACTTTTGTTGTGAAGAGCTATCTCCTTTTTGGTGAAAGATAGTGTCTTGGGTTATTAAGACCATGAAAGTGTTCCACAGGGCTACAACCAATGAGAATGAAGCATAAATAGGTGTATCCATGATAGGTGTAAACTACGTAGATCACCAACAAGGATCATAGAAACAACACCAAATTCCTCTATCTAGTTATCTGGGAATGCTTGGCGTAACTTGCTCTCCATTTTTAGTAGCAACTTTGTGCCTAGAAAACTCATTTCATCAATCAAAATGTATTGAATATACTTAAATTTTTCTTGGAATAATGTCAATTGTTTCCTTGCAAAGGATTCATATCCTTTATGGGATTCCAATGTGGTGTATGGATTGTAGAGGCACACATATTGTACACAGTGACACTTGTATGAGCCAATGTGACAAAGTAACTATTGGATCTAGAAAAAGAGGTGTTCATTTTTTGTTGAATACAATTTATCAGGAAGGATTTTCCAGTGCCAGCTGTCCCTTGAATAATCATGTGGAGAGGGGCTTTGGATGAAGGTTTCATGTGATGGGTTTGGATAATTTGAATGGAAAATTGTTGTTTTGGTGAAAGTTAATGGGCTGACATATCTATAGGAAAGAATTGAACCATGGCTTGCTCACGCTGTGCCTTCACTGATGAGATGAACTGCAAAGCAATATTACATATTTCTTCTGGAACATGGTTTGCATTCCATGGATGGTTCATATGAAAATCTTGCCTACCCAATAGCTGAAGTTGATTTTTTACTAGAGTTAGTAGTAGCACCAAGCCAAGAGAAAACTTCCCATTCATATTCATCCATAGAAGGATGATGGTTTAAATCATTAGTATCACTATCATCCTATTCTTAAATTTTGGATGTAACTAGAATTCTATTAACATGCCAAAGATGATAACCAACCAATTTTAAAAGTTTCCAATTTTCTATTATCTCTTCTCTCAAAAGACCTATATCTATTTGTATGTTCCGAAAAGGTTTGTATAACATAAGTTCAGTCCAACAAAATGTCTCAAATATCTCTATATCTTCAATAGGGGTAGTCTTGAATAAGGAGTAAACAAGGACAACTACAAGTTGGTGCCTTGATTTCTATTTAGCCTTTTTACGTTGCTATGAGTGTGTATATAGGTAGATCGAGTCGATTAGGGATAAAGTAGTTAACTCTGGAGGCCTTTGCATATAGCAGTGAATATAGTTTTTTGGTCACTCTTCATCAATATCATCTTTGTTTATACAAAACAAGGTCTTTTTTTCAACATTCAAGTGAATGTATCATTGGATTGAAGTAAGAAGAGGCAATTTCTGTAACATATGGCATGTCTCCTATGCAGAGATGTCATGTTCCACAAGCATATTCATCATGAATTTTTGATATGCAACCAATGCTCTATCCTCAACTATTTTTGTATTTGCAACTCTTTTCAACATATCTAGATAATTTTATGATTTTTTTTCAGATTTAGCTACATATTTAGAAATATAATTCAAAACAATTTTCCTAGAAACAACTAGGTGGAAGTCAACATTGGCATACCAAATTGAAAAAATACCTGGGCTGTCAATATTTAGGCGATCATCATTTCTTGCTGGTTTGTAGTATTTGTTAGACTTAGCATTATATGTCAATGTAGAGGTAAGTTGTTGCTGCCATGGTGCTTTATACAGACAAATGTTGCAATTTCTCTCCTTTTCTTCTTAAACAAGTATATTTGAAGCATTTTATGTGCCTTTGAACTATGTTTAGCAACTCTTCATAATCTATGATTGGATCATTGGTCAAGATCTGGCTCATGGTAAGCAAGCATGGGTTTTCCTCAGAGCAATGATACATTCTAAGTAATCTTTGTGTATGGAAACATGGATTCCAAGCTAAAACATATCTATCAAAAAATTTCCTTGCTATGGTAACATCATGGTCATTGGACCAATCAAGAGTATCCATGTCAGGAGCTTCTGGAAGCCATAGAAAACCATGCACATGTGTAGAGCCACAATGTTGCCATTCATATCTATATCAATAATCTTTTGCATGAAAAAGATTTTTGATCACCTCCTTATGGAAAATTGAGAATCTATGATGCAAATATAAAGATTTTATATGTGGATTTTGAACAACACTATCCATTAGTATTTTTGTTGAAGGCTCCATTGCTAAATGAGATGTAGAAGAGAAAACATTCTATAGGTCAGGGCATTTTGTGTCTGCACAACTCAAAGGGAAAAAAAAGGGTGGGTATACTAAGTTGCTCAATCATAGCGGTCAGCTGGGGTCGACAAGAGCTCCAGAAAGAGCGGGTCCCATGCAACGATGCACCAAATCACATCAATTGCTTAGCTATTTGGCGGTCAGGAGTAGCTTGAAGTTGGTGCCACAAAACAGTCAACGACCTAGTGATTTTTTCCTCGAGATCTATTCTAACAAAAATAGAGACAATTTGTTGGCTGTGATGTCTCATAATCAAGTTGTACAGAAAATATCTAAACCTAACATGTTTTCCAAATCTTTGGTCAAAATATCTCATTAGGTAGAGGGCATATTTATGCAAGTGAATTTTAAGGGTACGTGTAGGATCATGATGGGCCAAAAAGTGCTAATATGATGGGTATGTGTAGGGTATGTGGCTGACGAATTTTTTTTAACCAAAATTGATGAAATGAAAAGGCTTTTTAAAGGAGATTTTGAGTTTTCCATCAATATAAATTATGTTTTACTTTTAATTTACTAAATAATTATTATTCATTTTCTATTTGAATTAAAAGTAAAGTCTTGATTGATAGGTTTATTGAAAAACATCTATAGCTTTCAAATAGTATCACATTTTTTGAATCTAAAACATGCATCACATTCTATGCTTTGCATAATATAGGATTATAAAAAATTAAATTGAATTTCATGAAGTTTTGACCAAGTTAAGGTGGTCAGACATGATTTTTTATAGTTTTAAAAGTTGTAATAAAAAAATCATAATTAATTATTTACTTGGAAAAAAATTACAAAAAAGATATGCTTCACATTGAGACATGAGTCCTCTACTTATATCTAAAATCTTATAAAAAACTTTATCAATTTATTATGGTTAGGGTGGTCAGACAGACACCTACTTCTTATTTTTTCCTTGAAATTTAAGTGCTACTACATTGAAATTTTAAATTTTCACCAAATCGATTTTTAAAAAAATAAACCTAGTAGTTTAGAAACTACATTCAATTTGCTATAGATTTTATTCTTACATATTTTTTAAATAATATAGATAACTTATTCAAATTCTTATGTCAAGTTGTCTAACTCTGATTTTTTTGAATTGTCATTGCCACTTAAGGGTCTATTTTTTCCATGATGATCCTACACATACCCTTAATATTTCTCGGTTGAAGGGGAAGTGCTACTCTAGTGGGGAAAAATGTGGGAAAGGCCAATGAAAATAAACCTTCAGTATTGTATTCATTAATAGGAGAAGAGCTAATTTTAGGCCAAGGTAAAATATTCTGCTCTTTTTTTTTCAATTGGAAATACATATTTTATTGCTTGCAACTCTCATCTAACATTTGGTAAGCAATGAATAAATCATGAAATTTTGAAGAGCCATTTTCTTCTTCTCCAACATCTTTTGAGCTGGTTGATGGCATTCGGTCTTCATCTGAAACTTGGTCTATTGTATGCAATAAATTGGACACATCAACAACAACATCAGGTAACATATTAAGAGCCTCAACATCAATCTCAACATCATTGTAGTATTTTTTATATTAAATTTTGTATTTCAATGCATCCATGACATGATATTTATTAACATAACAATCACAATTCCTACCTTCAATGGTGGTCCTATGAACAATCAGGACCTCAAGGTCTTGAAGCCGACATGGTAAAAGTTTTGCTATGCTTGAGATATCTTGAGGGAAGCTTATCGTGTGGCCACTATATTCAAATTGGCCTCCTCTAGTGTGGGTAACCTATAAAATTGGAGCCATCCTCGCAATAAGCATCTCTTCAACCTATGTTAACTATTTGAGTAACAATGGTTGTGGGCTTAGGTCCATGCCATTTGCAGAGTTGAACCGATGGGCACATTATTTACAATAACACCTTACACATATTGATTTTGACCCTAACATTCAAGTTTGCATCCCTATGTAGCTTTCCCTACATATTTGGCAAATAGAAAGGTTGGAAACTACATCTATACAATGTCAAAATTTCTTTACCATAGCAAGATAGCTATCATTCAATATTTCTTTGAGGTGTTGTTCTTGTGTTCATGGAATAGGGGAGCTCCTCTAAGATTCTATACAAGGGTTGGGATCTGGTGTTGGAATTGTGTGTTGCAAGGGAGGACCATTACCATTTTGGCGTGCAAATGTGGTTGTTGTAGCTATCCTTTGCTATAAGTATTTTTTGAAGTGCTTCATGGATATTTCCTCTCTAAGCTCCCTATAGTAGAAACAGTTTTGTTCTTTTTTAGCCTTTTTAAATTCAACAATTGTTTGGGTTGTGCAACTTGAGTGTACCCGTACAGCCCACGAGTATACATAAATGCTCAAGTACATTAGGATATATGAATATACATGTATACCCATAAATATATTGAAAGTGGCAATTACACATAAACATATAAAAATATATATATGTTTGCCATACAAAAAAAGGACCCTTTGCTTGACATGAGATTAATTGGAGTTAATGAGGTCTTGATTCAGGTGTTGTGAGGCATTTTATGCATCCACACTAGGTCTTGGTCCCTTGCAAATTGAATAACATGCTTTCTAACAACGTCTTGTAAAGGTTTTGTAAAGTCTTATAAAGGGATTTCATGTTTTTCTAGACCTAATTAACCTATTTCCCCCTAATTCAACATTATAAAATGTGTTTAATAATATTATTACATCAATCTAGAGGGTTCTTAATGTAAACTTAATGATAAGCCAGTGTTGTAATGTGTCTTGCATATTCACATTGGTTCTTGTGCCTTCCTAGGTTATGTGGACCTCTTTTTAGTGTTGAAAATTTTATTTAATCACACTTTCACATTGATTTATGTGTCACAAGCCCTATTCAACATTTACATCATCACTAATAGGCCTTAATTGACCCATATTATGCATCCTGATGCATAATTTGATCAAATAACTGACATAGTCATCATATAAGCCTAATTTTCTTACTTCTCAGCATTCCAGCTAGCAAAAATGACTCCTGGGGAACCCATTCACCATTAGTGGTGAATGAGTCCCATTTTGAGTCATTTTTAGGGTTTGAGCGAGAAAAATTAGGATTTAAGTTAAATTTTTCTGCATGTGAGCTTGTGATGAGGTATAATTGGGATACTAAGGCACAACTATCTATAAATAAGTGTTTTTATCCTCATTTTACATCTAACAACTCATTATTACATCTCTCATCAATAATTCATCTTCTATCTTCTCATCTAAGTCAAGCAAGTTAGGGTTTCTTCATTACAAGTCTTTAAGTTAGCATTTTAAAGCATTCAAGGGTTGAATCTTCATGTATTGTTGCAAAATTGCAAGATCAAATCATCATGAAAAGGTAAAAATCTCCATTGTTGCATGTTTCATTACTTTATCTCATCACTTGGGTTTAATTACCTAAAAGGGGTTTGACCAAGGCAAACCCCCATGCCTTAACAATCAACATATCTCTCTCGTGTCTTGTTTGTTTGCAAATTGAGGACTTTAGGAGGCTTGAAGATCATTGGAAATCAATTTTTAAAGTAATTCAATTCATTCCTTCATCATTCAAGTCAAAAATATCAAGAAAAAGTCACTTATAGGTCCGAATTTGGCAATTTCAGATCTAGACACCTAAAGGTGCAAATTGAGCAATCTGAAAGCTACAAATTCCATTTTTGAGTTTTCAAAAAGTTCACAGTTGACTAATTCACCATTAGTGGAGTATGAGTCCCATTGTACATTTTTTCTAAATATTTTTTTAGATTTGGACACCCTTTTGGCTAAAATGGGCTCCAGTAGAGTCATCCAGAACTGGGACTGATTCACTAAGAGTGGAAAATGAGTCCCACCAAGACTAAATTTTAGTATCAATAGCCTTCTAGATGTATTTTCCATCCTTCATCAAGATCCCAGGTGCACACTTTCAGTTTGATTCATTTCTATTAAGTTTTGCATTCATTTCTAGTTCATTTTTGCATAACAGAATGTGTTTTCAAACAACATGCATCTCATTAGTTTTGCATTCATAATTAGTCAAATAGATCATCCAATTGCACTTAGATAATTCCATTTATTCTAAATAACATCCTACATTGCATAATTTGAGTGAACCTAGCTAGATTTTATGTGTGGGGTTTATCTCTCTCCTTTTAGGTGAAACATCTTAAGAGTGCAAGAGTAGCCTATAAGCCCTAACCAAAAATCTATGGTTCATTTTGGTGAACCTGCATTTTGAATACTTCTCTTTTTTGATTTGGATTCCTTCATCATCATTGAGCTAGCTTGCATTAGGATTTGCATGATTCATTTGCATGCTAGGTGTTAAATTTTGCATTCATAAAAAGTGCATTTAGGTTGCATTTTTGGCATCTAAATTCAATTAAATTTTCTAAAATTCTACATTTTTCATTTACATCTACATCATATCATATAGAAAACATAAAAATCAATCACAAAGTTATGAAAAGCTTGAAAAGAGTCCATACTAGAACTCATTCGCCACCCTAGGCGAATCAGTCCCTTCTGCCACCTGAAACAACATTTTCCAAAATTCAGAACCTTGTTTTTAGGCTTCTATTTGGTGCCTTAACCTGTATATATCAGTTATTTACATTTTTGTAGCATGTATTTCATTAAATTTAGCCTTCATTAGCTCATTTCATGCATGGTTTAAATTTCAAGTTTGCATTCTCACATTGTTACATGTTCTAATCAGTCAATTGTCATCTGGAAATTACATTTCATTTCAGACTTTTGCATTGCATTTTCAGTTAGTAGATATTGTTCTTTCAAAATGTTATTTTGAATCTTCTTCAAAATTTCAAAGAAAAATTTAGTTAATAAGTATGATCGTCATTCATTCAATGCATGTCCTAGTTATGAAAGTCTCTTAGCACAAGAGAGGGAAAATGACAATGTTAACCTTAACCTCGTACCCTCTCCTATATTTCTTCTTTGTGTGGATGATGTGATAGAAGTGCATACAAACATAGATAACCATGATGATCATATTTTTTCTTCTCTCAATACCTCTCCTTTTAGTGACGAAGGTATATTGGTGAAAGAAGATACAATAATTGAGAATCATGCAAATCTTACTTGTCCTTCTCCTCATCCCCTTTGGGAAGATACAATAACACATAAGAATGAGATTATAAATGATGAGGATGATAGATTCGTCTTAAATAATCAAATCTTTAAGGTCTACAACAACCCTCTTTATGATCCTTCCCCTACACCTCCTATTTTGGAAGATATTAAGGAAAAAAGCAATGAATTCATAAATGATGATGATAATCCCATTTTTTCTTCCCCTATTATCTCTCCTAGTTATGAAGAAGATACTATGTTGTTAGAAAACATAACCAATGAGAGTCATGAGAACTTCCTTGGTGGTGATAAAGTTATTTTGGATGAACCAAACCTTAATTGTCATGAACATGTTTTTTTTGTTCTCCTAACAACTCTCCTTCTAGGGAGGATATTATGACCCAAGAAAAAGATAATATCCCCTTCAAATAAAATGAATAATCTCATGTGTTATGGGATGTTAACAATATTCAACCTCACTACACCCTTTATCCACCTTCCAATAAACCTTGCTACACAATTTACCCACCTTCACACAAACAAAAAACTCAAAATAAGCATAAACTTATCCTTTACCCACCCTCACATCCACTTCATCCCTCTAATCGACCATGCCACACTTTATACCCACCTAACACTAGTGTATCATAGCAATCTAGTGATGATATTGTTGCTCATAGATATAAGACATGAAATAACCCACTACTGCCACAACCAATTCCACCATCATTACCTTTAACTAACCGGCCTAGTGCTCCTCATTATAACCCACCTACAAAGGAGTATGATCTTGTTGAACAATTAAAGAATAATCATGCCAAAATATCCCTTTGGGATTTCCTTTAGACCTCACCACATTACAAAAATATTCTTCAAACAACCCTACAACAACTTACAGATCCTCTTGGTACAACTCCAAATGATGTGGCAACTTTAATTCATAAATCAAATCAAACTAATGTTGACATTACTTTTCATCAACATGAGCTCCCTTCTTTGGAGTTGCGAAAACAACATGATGATTTTATGATCATTGCTCAATTCCATCACATAGGTATCAAACGCACTCTCATAGATAATGATTTTTCCCTTAATGTGTGTGGTGTGAGTTTCCTTGATCAATTAAAAGTTGAAAGATTAGAAATCATACCTGATTCTATCTTTATTCAAGGATTTGATAATACAAAAAAGCAACTGCTCGGTGTAATCACTTTTCCTATTACTGTTGGGGTGGTTACTTTTCATACTCCTATTCATGTCATGACTTATGATCTTTCCTAAAACCTTCTTCTAGGTAGACCATGGATTCATGATATGAATGCAGTGTGTTCAACCCTTCATCGTATAATGAAATATGTCTATAATAATAAAATTTATCAAATTGAAGCAGATCCTAAGCCTAAAAGTTGTTTACACCTTGAAAAAGGGGTTCGAAGTCCTCTCCAAACATTGATTCCAACTTTCAACATAGATCCTCTTGAAATTGAACACAATGATAAGGAATTTCTATCTAAATTATTTGGTGATGATTGGGGATCCTTAGAATTTATGTACACCATCAGTTATGGGCGAATACATATTCACACACAAGACATATAAGAATCAAGAACAACCAACTAGATCTTATCAACACAAAATTTAGATAACCTTTCAAAAGCATCCACCTCAACCACTCTAGACAAAGCCACAAACTCTACAACAACCCTTGAAAAACATGACAATGAACAACCCCCTAATTCCAAAGAATTAAAAAAACTTTATGGAAAAGGGTATGACCTCATGAAACAATTGGGGTATCGTGGAAAAGGTTGTGGTGCTCAAGAAAAAGGTATCTACAACCCTATAAAGCTTAACACACAACAAACAACTCATGTCTTGGTTATTCTCCTTTAACCATGATAACCAAATCTTCACTTAACATCAATACTATCACACAAGACTCTTCCAAGACTCTTTCTTATTCACATAAATAAACTTAGTTGTTGCTCCTTGCCATGTAATAGTTGTAGGATAATCACATTTTCACTATTACATGTCTTGGATCCATCACAAGGAGCAGCATACTATCATCGACTTTAGGCTCACCCTTGTCCTACACTAAGTGGGGGGAAAATGGTTAGATAGCCTTATCCCTTGTATGCCACTTGCCATTGTCTCTTTCGACTACTCGTTAACTTTTCATGAACATATAAGAGAAAGCTTGAGATGTGAACAACATGTCTTAAGATTGGCTTGCATGTGACATACAACATTTCTTTGATTTTCATTTTCCTTGACATGATGTAGCCTAACTTTGAAACATATGACTTGGCATAGGGCTTTCCAAGTTGGCTCTCATGTTTTGTTTCCTTTTTGCTTTTTTTTTTCTTCTCTACTTTAAAGTAATTGCTCATAGAACGATGTGTAGAAATTCCTTTAAAGTGGGGGGCATACATTACCATTATTTCATTTGCATTCTTGATTCCTAGTGTAGCCTTGTTGTTTATGTGATGTGTTTGTCACTTTATAGATGGCATTAGGTATGATGTCCTTCATAAGTGTGATCTTTCTTAGCATATTAAATTCCTCTTGGTGGTTTGATGCAACACACTGCATCCCCTAAGTTGTGGATATATTATTCTATGATTGGTCCTCTTTTGGGGAAATTAGACACAATGTTCCCTAAGTGATTGACCTTACATGAACTAAACAAGACTCCTTTGAACATCTTTTGCATTTTTTACATTTTACAGTGCATTGTAAATTTCTTTATTTTTACATGTTTGCATCTTTTTTCTAGCTTGCATAATGCAACTTCCATGACTGTGGCATCTTTCCTTTTTGTTCATGAGCATTTTTCTTTGTGGTGCCTTGTTAAATTTATCAGGCGGTATAAATTTGACATGGTTGAACGGGAAGCCCACCTAGTGGCATGAATTTTCCCCATAGCCACCTTTGTGTTTGTGAGTGCATACCAACTACCATATGTATCTTACCTTTTGTGCTTTCTCACCCCATGGATAGCCAAAAGTTCTGTGGCCCTAGAGTGACTATACTTTTGGCCTTTCTCATCTAGTGGATGACAAAGTAATTCCATTGGCCCAGAGTGAGTACATCTTTTCCACCTCATTTTTCTCTTCATTCTTTCCATTGCATGATTTTGTATATTGGGGGCTAGACTTAGGATCTTCGATCCTAGGGGCTTGTGTAACCTCCTTAATCTTTTTCATTCTTTGTCATCTGCATCCATGCATGAGGATCTCTCTTGAATGTCTACTTTAGTGTTAGTTTGGAACAGGCTCATCCTCTCACTAAAGTGGGGGCTAAATGTGCAATAGAAAAAAAGGACCCTTTGCTTAACATGAGATTAATTGGACTTAATGATGCCATGATTAAGGTGTTGTGAGGAATTTTATGCATCCACACTAGGTCTTGGACCCTTGCAAATCAAATAACATACTTTTCTAGACTTAATTAACCTATTTCTCCCTAATTCAACATTATAAAATATGTTTAATAATATTATTACATCAATCTAGAAGGTTCTTAATGTAAACTTAATAATAAGCTAGTGTTGCAATGTGTCTTGCACATTCACATTGGTTCTTGTGCCTTCCTAGGCTATGTGGACCTCATTTTAGTGTTGAAAAGTGTATTTAATGACACTTTCACATTTATTTATGTGTGCCAAGCCCTATTCAACATTTACATCAAGACTAATATGCCTTAATTGGCACATATTGTGCATCTTGAGCCATAATTTGATCAAATAACTAACATAGTCATCATATAAGCCTATTTTTCTTACTTCTTGGCATTCCAGCTAGCAAAAATGACCCCTATGGGACCCATTCCCCATTAGTGGCGAATTATTCCCAACTAGGTGGGACCCATTCACATTAGTGGCAAATGAGTCCCATCTTGAGTCATTTTTGGGGTTTGAGCAGGAAAAATTAGGTTTTAAGTTTAATTTTTTTGTATGTGAGCTTGTGATGAGGTATAATCAGGATACTATGGAACAATTTTCTATAAATAAGTTTTTTTATCCTTATTTTACATCTAAAAAATCATTCTTACATCTCTCATCATTAATCCATCTTCTATCTTCTCATCCAAGTCAAGCAAGTTAGGGTTTCTTCATTAGAAGTATTCAAGTTAGCTTTCTAAAGCATTCAAGGGTTGAATCTTCATGTATTGTTGTAGAATTTCAAGATCAAATCATCATGACAAGGTAAAAATCTCCATTGTTTCATGTTTCATTACTTTATCTCATCACTTTGGTATAATTACGTAAAAGGGGTTTGACCAAGGCAAACCCCCATGTCTTAACAATAAACATATCTCTCTCTTGTCTTGTTTGTTTGTAGATTTAGGACTCTTGGAGGCTTGGAGATCATTGGAAATAAATTTTTAAAGTCATTCAAGTCAATCCTTCATCATTCAAGTCAAAAATATCAAGAAAAAGTCACTTATAGGTTTGAATTTGGCAATTTCAGATCCATATACCTAGAGGTGTAGATTGAGCAATCTGAAAGCTATAGATTCCATTTTTGAGTTTTTAGAAAGTCCATAGTGGAATAATTCACCATTAGTGGTGAATGAGTCCCATTTTACATGCTTTCTAAATATTTTTGTAGATTTGGACATCCTTTTGGCTAGAACGGGCTCTGGTAGAGTCATCTAGAACTGGGATTAGTTTTCCCAGAGTGGCGAATGAGTCCCACCAGGCCTAAATTTTAGTATCATCAGCCTTCCAGATCTCTTTTCCATCGTTCATCATGATCCCAGGTGCGCACTTTCAATTTGATTCATTTTTGTTAAGTTTTGCATTCATTTCTAGTTCACTTCTGCATAACACAAAGTGTTTTCAAACAAGTTACATCTCAATAGTTTAGCATACTTAATCAATCAATCTTATCAATTAGTTGCATCTAGAACATTGCATTTAGACATAATTTCATCATACATATCTTAGATTGAGAGAACCACCTAGGCTTTTGATGTTAATCTCTCTCCTTTTAGGTGAAAAACACTAAGAGTGCAAGAGAAGTACATAGACCCAAAAATCTATGGTTCAATATGTCTATCCATATATATATGAATCAATATCTTTGAATGACCAAAAAATGAACAGCATAGTTTGAACATTAGGAAATATTAAATTGTAGTTGAATCTTGTCCCTTTCCTAAAAAAATATATTTAGGGTTAGTAGGGTATGTGCAGGATCATGATGGGCCAAAAAGTGGCAATATGATGGGTATGTGGCTGACGAATTTTTTTTACCCAAAATTGATGAAATGAAAAGGGTTTTTAAAGGAGATTCTCAAATTTACACCAATATAAATTATGCTTTACTTTGAATTTGATAAGTAATTATTATTCATTTTCTATTTGAATTATGACTAAAGTCCCGATTGATAGGCTAATTGAAAAACATCTATAGCTTTCAAATGGTATCACATTTTTTGAATCAAAAACATGCATCACATTCTATGCTTCACATACTATAGGATTAAAAAAAGAAAATTTGAATTTCATGAAGTTTTGACCAAGTTAAGGTGGTCAGACATACAAGTTTTTATATTTTTTAAAAATTTGTAATAAAAAATTCATAATTAATTATTTAATTGGAAAAAATTACAAAAATATGCATCACATCGGGACATGAGTCCTCTAATTATATCTAAAATTTTATAAAAAAAGTATTGTTTTATTGTAGTTAGGGTGGTCAGATAGACACCTACTTCTTCTTTTTTCCCTGAAATTTAACTATTACTGCATTGAAATTTCAAATTTTCACCAAATAGATATTTTTAAAAAAATAAAAATCTAAAAGTTTAGAAACTTCATTCAATTTTCTAAAAATTCTATTCTTACATATTTTTGAAATAATATAGATAACTTATTCAAAATTTTACGTCAAGTTGCCTAACTCTGGATTTTTCTGATTTTTTTGCCACTTAAGGGCCTGTTTTTTCCATGATGATCCTGCACATACCCAGTAGTTTTATTGGCCTCTATTTATTATTTTAGTTATGCGTATGCATCTTTACCATTGGAAAGGTTAACTTAGGACCAATTGCAGATTATGATCTTGGTGGATATAAAATTATTTTCATGGGTAATATATGCATGCATAAAAAATGCATATATACATGTATACATATGCGGGCATATATACATGTATACATATACATACATTATGCATATACAACGACATACATATACATATAGGATTTGAAAACCTCGGTATATGGAGGGCTAGATAGTAAATCTTTGCTCATCTGAGGCTTAATGCATTTTGGCATTGCTACACAATGGGGGCAAGAAAAGCAAAGTAAATGCAGGAAGACGGAGTAAATGCAATATTGAATGTCGCAATGTGATAAACTATACTTTGATTAAGATGCATTTTCAAAAGAGTCATTCTGGCATTAATTTTGTAGTAATTGGGCAAAAAAATGTGTCTACATGTGTAATCTATCATATTGTAGTATATATTTTTGCATATACATAGACATACACATATGCATATACATACATATATACATATACATATGCATACACATACATACATGCACATATACAAGCATATACATACATATACATATATACATACATATACATATATATATATACACATATATACACATATACATACATATATTTACATATAGAATATTGATTGTTGCAATGTCAAAAACTATACTTTGATTAGGTTGCACTATCAAAAGAGTCATTGTGCCATTGATTTCATAGGAAATGCACAAAATCTGTTGTCCTCATTTCTTATCTATCATATTGTAGTATTTGTTTTTGCATGTGCATAGACATATACATATGCATAGACACATGCATATACATACACATGCATATACACATGAATATACATACACATATACATATACATATACATATGCATACATGCATACTTATACATACATATACATACACAAACATATGCATACATATACATATACATATGCATATATACATATACATATATACATACATATACATATATATGCATAGACATATATGCACATATACATACATATACAGATACATATACATACACATACACATACACACATATATATATACATACATATATATACAAAGATACATAAATGGGTATGTGTAGGATCATCATGGAAAAAACAGTCCTTTAAGTGGTGAATTTTTTTAAAAAAATAGAGTTAGGCAACTTGACATAAAAATTTGAATAAGTTATCTATATTATTTCAAAAATATGTAAGAATAGAATCTATAGAAAATTGAATGTAGTTTCTAAACTACTAGGCTTATTTAAAAAAATCTATTTGGTGAAAATTTGAAATTTTAATGCAAGAGCACTTAAATTTTAGGAAAAAAATAAGAAGTAGGTGTCTGTCTGACCACCCTAACCATAATAAAATGATAATATTTTTTTATAATACTTTATATATAAGTAGAGGACTCATGTCTAGATTTGATGCATATTTTTTTGTAATTTTTTTCCAAGTAAATAATTAATTATGAATTTTTTATTACAACTTTTAAAAAATATAAAAACTCATATGTCTGACCACCTTAACTTCGTCAAAACATCATGAAATTCTTTTTTTTTAAATCCTATAGTATGTGAAACATAGAATGTGGTGCATATTTTGGATTAAAAAAATGTGATACTGTTTAAAAGCTATAGATGTTGTTCAATCAGATCATCAATCAGGACTTTAGTCATAATTCAAATAGAAAATGAATAATAATAATTTATTAAATTCAAAGTAAAGCATAATTTATATCAGTGGAAAGCTGAGAATCTCCTTTAAAAACCCTTTTCATTTCATTAATTTTGGGTAAAAAAAGGTTGTTAGCCACATACCCTACACATACCCATCATATCACCACTTTTTGGCCCATCATGATCCTAACATACCCATATATCAAAGCCATCCTTTTATATGCTAGAAAATAGGAATGCATATCTAGTTCCACATCTATATGATTTTTGCAAGATGACCCATGTACATATACACCTAGAAGGGAATAGAACTGGAAATAATAACTCCAAATTTGCAATAAGTATATGATAAAGTGAAACCATACTTACGAAATCAGGATCTGAAGGCCGGGGGGTCACACCCTCAGAACTAGAATCTACAGGGGCACTAGAAGATGCTGTCAACAAATCAATATTGGGGGGCTCTGTGAACCCATCCTCAAAGCTTGCTTTCATAGACATAGTTCTATGAACTTATTTGCAGCGACAAAATGTTGCAATTTGAGTTCACTAATTCATAGTTCTATTTCACAATTAAAAAAAAAGATCAATGTACTGCAGTATCCAAATGGTAATTGGTAGACAACTTACAAATATTCACTAATAACTATTCCACTTTTGATACTGTTGAAAAACCATGAGATACAACAACAAGAATAGAAATCCATTTTTAATGCTATGCAAATACTAGGGGATACATCAACAAGAATAACAATAATAAATACAAATGCATATAGCTCCATACGTATCTCTCTATATTTGGGGCTGCTTATATGTGTGTGCATGCAAGCTTTTATTATTTCTATATATGTGTATTTATGAAGATTTTAAATTTTACTATCTTATGGCAAGAATCATATGGTGCAATAATTTGTCCAAAATGTGTATAACATCACAAGCTTAATTGGAGATTCGACCTACATTGCTTGGTATTCAATATTATGGACAAAACATTTATGCAAAATACCAATGAAAAAAAACTTATAGATTCCATAGCACAACAATTTGGGAAACCTCTATTTTGTTATACAAGAGACCCAAGGAAGCTGATTCTTAGAATACTATAATTTTAAAGCAACACCGCTATGGCTCTTTTCACAATGCAACCTAATCAATATATTTTCCTACCTTGATAACAAAAAAAATAGCAACAATCACTCAAGAATCAAACATATGTCATGTTTTAGTCTTTTCCTATTAGTTATTTTACGATTTTTCTATATGTCTCTAATATTTAATGGAAAATAATGGAGCTTGAATGTCAAATATATGCATGTATATTTGTGTAGAAATAATCAAGTACATATATGCATTGAAGTTCCCCTTTATCAACATTTACAAACACACACATATAAGCAGATATATCTATCCATATGTACATATGTATATATGTATTTATATACATAGTACTATATCTAAATACTTGTGTAATGTATATTTATTTATCACCATCTAACTCTTGCGCTTGGAATTTATGAAGACAAGAATCATCCAAATTGTTTTTCCCCTCAACTAACCAGCTGGGAAGGCTACAATTCAAACCTTTTTGGTTGCTTATACCATATTGTGTACTCTGAATTTTGGAATTAGTATAGGAAGCTAAAGGGTTGAATTTGAAGCCTCGTTAACCAGTCAACTGAGGGAGAATCTAGTCTGGATGCTTACTTGCATTTTGGAACGAGGCACGAGGGGCCTGCTTTGTATATATGGATATATATGTCTGTGTACATGTATATTTTTAAATGCAGAATAGAAAATTCAATATATAGGGTATGTGCAGGATCATCATGGAAAAAACAAGCCCTTAAGTGGCAAAAAATTCAGAAAAATCAGAGTTAGGAAACTTGACGTTAAAATTTGAATAAGTTATCTCTCTTATTTCAAAAATATGTAAAAATAGAATCTATAGCAAATTGAATTTAATATCTAAACTACTAGGTTTGTTTAAAAAAAAAAGAAATCTATTTGGTGAAAATTTGAAATTTCAATGCAGTGGTACTTAAATTTTAGGAAAAATAAAAAGTAGGTGTCTGTTTGTCCACCCTAACCACAATAAAATGATAATATTTTTTTATAAGATTTTAGATATAAGTAGAGGACTCATGCCCCAATGTGATGCATATTTTTTTGTAATTTTTTTCCATGTAAATAATTAATTATGAATTTTTTATTACAAATTTTTAAAAAATATAAAAACTCGTATGTCTAGCCACCTTAACTTGGTCAAAACTTCATGAAATTCAATTTTTCTTTGTTTAATCCTATAGTATGCAAAGCATAGAATGTGATGCATGTTTTGGATTCAAAAAATGTGATACCATTTGAAAGCTATAGATGTTTTTCAATCAGCCTATCAATTACTACTTTAGTCATAATTTGAATAGAAAATGAATAATAATTACTTATTAAATTCAAAGTAAAGCATAATTTATATCATTGAAAATTTGAGAATCTCCTTTAAAAACCCTTTTCATTTCATCAATTTTGGGTAAAAAAATAGTCATCAGCCACATACCCATCATATTGCCACTTTTTGGCCCATCATGATCCTGCACATACCCATATACCAATTGTAATGCAATGTCATAGCAAAAACTAAATGAAATATTCAATGTTGCAGTAGGGAAAAGTTCACTACAAAATATCGAAGAAAATATATTGATTCAGTTACATTCTCAACAGATCCATTTTGGCATTATAAATACGTTACAAATACTACACGATTAAATGTTGGCTTCTCAACAAATAGAAACTGCAAATAGATAGCACATAAGGTAAAGATATAAAGTTGAGCAGATAAAAGAACTATGACAAAAGCAGTTAAAAGCCACCAAACTATTTTTTCCTCCATGCCTATATAAAAAGCTTTTCAACTTCCCAAATCAAATATGTAAGCCTTGATATTTATGATGTTACTTATTTTATTTAGCCTATGACAACAATTGTATGGTGCATCAATATCCACATAATGTGTATAACACCACATGCTTAACTACAAATCGGTGAATGCAACTTTCGCTATTTTTTGCAGTTAAAGTTGAAGCCCATTCAACCAATTGTTACATACATTACTTGTGTTGTCTGAATATGTTTCAAGATATTCTTTCCACCTATTTCAAAACTTTATTTAATGTTCAATTTCGGTATTCTCTCATTTTCTATGGTTCCTGAGTCTTTTCCTAATAGTTCTTTTACAATTTCCCTATTTTTGCATAATATTTAATGCCAAATAATGGAGCTTGAATTTAGAATATATGTATGTACATATATAACCATTCAACCAGGCTTTGATGTATTTCTTTTGGTGAAGTTGCCACTAGTTTGCTGCAAATTGCAATAAAAGACCTTTGCAAGGTGCAGGACAATTCGAAGTCTACAACAAACCCTCTTGTTGTTATGAAAGGCCTTGTTTGCAAACCTTGTCTTGTACAAATATGTTTAGTATGTGTTTCTGGTCATCCATGATGTATTAGGGTGGGAGAATAATTATATGAGGTGACCCTAAATCTTTTTATCTAAAAATACCTTGCTGATTTCTTTGAACTTATACACATAAAAAAAAATTTGAAACATATTGATACAAGATTCAATCTACATTCTTTACTGGTAAATATTAAAGACAAATAGAGAATTGTATAAGAGGTATTAGACACATCCTTTATTGGTTTATCAATTGAAAATTCAAACAACATAATTATTTTCCACTAAATATTATAAAAAAAATAGAGAAATTGTAAAACAACTATTAAAATAAAAGTTAAAAATCATAGCTAAATCACAGATGAGCTAGAGCCCACACTAAACATTTTTCGTAGAAGACAAGTAGGTTGTGTAAAACTTGGTTTGTCAATTCAAATTAGAAGCTACATTGTTTGGCATGAACCCACATTAAATAGAACTAATAAACCCAATGAGTACCAATAATCTACACAGCCTTCCCACAATGGAATAGGCTAAATAAAAAATTCAAGCCACATTACCTAGTAATAAATTTTGTAGTCAAATAGAGAATTTGTGAAAGAGCTATTACATGAAAAATTCTCTTGCCGTCCATGCCGATGGGGAACCCGCCAGAAAATTCAAATAGATAAATTCAATAGATAAAAGAGATATTAGAAACAATAACACTTACTAGCTACCAAACTAATTTTATATCCAACATGTTCATAATTTGCAAATGGTCCTATGGCAGTACGTCCAATAGAAAAAATGCAAACACATGACCAAAAAAATAAATGGAGGGCAGTAAAAATACTAACCGTAAGCATATTAATTGATGAAACAAACAAGATTCAACTATAATTGCTCCTATGGTAATGGGTATAAGGCCAGAGATGGATAGTGATAAACACACCCACATCCCAAGCAAGTGCCTTTCAAAAAATATGCACATTATGTGAAAGGTGGATAGCGGGAAAAATAATATCATTTAACATATTGGTGCAAGACAAGTAGTCTATGTAACATCTATAAGAGCTATTAAGATGATACTTATGAATCAGATGTATGTCATTCTCCAATGTTTTCCTTATAGTTCTCTTACAATTTGCCTATTTGTCTATAATATTTAATGGAAAATGATGCAGCTCAAATTTACAACATATTCATTTATATGTGTGTGTGTGTGTGTGTGTGTACATATATGTATAACATATATATACCTATTACCATAAGAGCAATTGTAGTTAAATGTTCTTTCTTTCGTTGTTGGTCTATTATTTTCATTATCTATGCACATCTTTGGCATTGGAGCCATTACCATAGGAGGAATTGTAGCTATCTACATACACACACTTAATTTATAATCCAGGCTACATTTGTGTTATTCTAATACCTCTTTTACAATTTCTCTATTTCTCTATAATATTTAGTGTCAGGTGATGCAACCCAAATTTTCAATAAATTTTGTGGGGTTATACTCTTTTTTACATGGGTTTTTTGCATAGATGATTAATTTATTGTTAACATCTTCTTATTATATGTTCATGTCTTTGAGGTTAAACATAAAAAAATCCTATTCATGGCTCGGCTAATGGAATCTCGTTGAAAACTTTGAATAAATAACAAACACTATACATATCTATATATTTGCATATCTATACATTTGTAATTTCTCCATCCATACAAAACCATAATGGCAAACATCCATGGAAAATGACTTACAGATTCTCGAGAAAAAGAGTCTTAACATAAACAATAAATAAACCATTTATACAAAACACCCAAGTAAAATGACCTACAGATTGTGCAGCGTCACAATTTTAAAACCCTCCAATCTACCATAAAATGGAGTAGAGGCTGACGATTTTTACAATACTCTTCTATCAAACAATAGTATCATTTTTACAATAGTCCACTATGAAACCAGTAGCACAATGGCTCTTTCGACAATGAAACTTAATCAATATACTTCCTCACACATTATGTAGAAAATTTGAGCTACATTCACTAGAATTAAATATTATAGAGAAATAGAGAAATTGTAAAACACCTATTACACAACAAATCCTATTCAAGGCTCGGCTGAAAAAAATTCCTATTTCAAACTTCAAACAAATAACAAACCCTTTGTATATCCATATATACACAATCACTCATATCTTATTCAGCAATTGGACAATACAATTACCAACCATAACCATTTCGAAAAAAGAAGCTAGATTTAACTACTATTGCTCCTATGGTAACAAGTATAAGGCTAAAAATGCATAGAGATAACTACAAACAATAAACTAGGAATGAAAAAATTACAAACCCTAACCAATCCAACACAAAAAGTAGTGAAACCCGATCATTTTTACAATTGTATCCTATGAAACAAACTAGGGAACCATAGGCAACAAATTTTTCAATAGTCCACTATCAACCCAACATCACAATGGCTCTTTCGACAATGCAACTTAATCAATATACTTTGTTGCACATTACATAGCACATCAGTGTTCAAACGCTGAAACCTACTATCAAAATGAATAATAAGTAGAGAACGAAATACATAAACAATAAATTAATCATTGTTTCAAAATACCCATGCAAAATGACTTACTAGTTCTGCAGCTCAACAGTTTTAAAACCCTCCAACCTACTAAAAAATAGAGCCAAAAACAATGAATTTAACAATATCCTACTATCAAAACAACACTACAATGGCTCTTCCAACAATATGACTTCATCAAAGAATAATCTCCCACACATCAGCATTCATTATTGCATTTACTTCATCTGCCGCTATCGTGTAACGATAGGATACATTGACCCTCTAAGCAAAAAACTCTTACCATTCACATTCCCCGTATTCAGGATACCATTATCCACTGCCACCAACCCATGTAATTACTAATAGGCTTAATTGCAAATTGACAAATGCAACTTTCTCTATTTTTTGTAGTTAAAGTTGCAAGCCCATTCAACCAACTATTACATACATTACTTGTGTTATCTAAATATGTTTTATGATATTCTTTCCCCCTGTTTCAAAACTCTATTTATCATTTTGGTTTCAGTATCTCTCATTTTCTGTGGTTCCTGAGTCTTCCTAATAGTTCTTTTACTATTTCCCTATTTCTGTATAGTATTTTGTGCCAAATAATGGGGCTCAAATTTAGAATATATGTATATACATATATAACCATTCAGCCAGGCTTTGATGTATTGATTTTGGTGAAGCTACCACTAGTTTGCTGCAAATTGTAGTAAAAGACCTCTACATGGTGTAGGACAATTCAAAGTCTACAACAGACCCTCTTGTTGTTATGAAAGGCCATGTTTGCAGACCTTGTCTTGTACAAATATGTTTCGTATGGGTTTCTGATCATCTGTGATGTATTAGGGTGGGAGAATAATTATATGAGGTGACCCTAAATTTTCTTATGTAAAAAAGACCTTGCCGATTTTGTTGAACTTATATACAGAAAACAAAATTTGAAATATATTGATACAAGATTCAACCTACATCCTTTACTAGTAAATATTGAAGACAAATAGCAAATTGTATAAGACGTATTAGACACATCCTTTACTGGTTTCTCAATTGAAAATTCAAGCAACATTATTTGGCATTAAATATTATAGACAAAATAGGGAAATTGTAAAACAACTATTAAAAGAAAAGTTAAAAATCATAGCTGAATCACAGATGAGTTGGAGCCCACACTAAACATTTTCGCAAAAGACAAGTAGGTTGCATAAAACTTGGTTTTTAAATTCAAATTAGAAGCAACATTGTTTGGCATGAAACCCATATTAAATAGAACTAATAAATCTAATGAGTACCAATAATATGCACAGCCTCCCCACAATGGAACGAGCTTAATCAGAAATTCAAGCCACATTACATGGCAATAAATTTTGCAGTCAAATAGAGAATTCGTGAAAGAGCTATTGCATGAAAAGTCCTCTTGCTAGCCAAGCCGATAGGGAACCCGCTGGAAACTTCAAATAGATAAATTGAACAGATAAAAGAGATATGAAATAATAACACTTACCTACTACCAAACTAATTTTATATCCAACATGTTCATATTCTGCAAATGGTCTTATGGCAATGCGTCCAATAGCATAGATGGAAACACAACCAAGACAATAAATGGAGGGCAATAAAAATACTAACCCTAAGCATATTTATTTAGGAAACAAATAAGATTCAACTAAAATTCCTCCTATGGTAATGGGTATAAGGCCAAATATGGATAGGGATAAACTCACTCGCATCCTAAGCAAGCGCCTGTCAAAAATTATGCACATTATGTGAAAGGTGGAGAGCGGGAAAAAGAATATCACACAACATATTGGTGCAAGACAAGCAATCTATGTAACAACTATAAGAGTTATTAGGATGATACTTATGAATCAGATGTATGTCATTCTCTAGTGTTTTTCTTATAGTTTTTTTACAATTTTCCTATTTACATCTATAATATTTAATGGCAAATAATGTAGCTTGAATTTACAGCATATTCATGTATATATGTATATATATGTGTACATATATGTATAACATATATATACCTGTTACCATAAGATCAATTGTAGTTAAATGTTCTTTTGTTTGTTGTTGGTCTATTATCTATGTATATCTTTGGCATTGCAGCCATTACCATAGGAGGAATTGTAGCTATCTATGTGCAGGGTTTAGGGTTGTACGAAACCATTGACATATTGGAGATAAAATTATGCTGGTGGTTGTTTAGTGTTAGTCTAGTAGGTCTTTCAGAATTTCTCTATTTCTATATAATATCCAATGTCGGGTGACGCAACTCAAATTTTCAAAGGAGCTTGTGGAATCATACTAATTTTTGCATGGGCGTTTTGCATAGATGATTAATTTAAATTGTTAATGTCTTCTTGTTATATGTTTCTATTGTCACGCCCCGCCGTGCGAACCCCAAAGGAACTAATAACAACAGAACAATTTTTTTTTTTTAAAGAATATAATAACATACTTAAGTATTATAACATAACAATGTATTAAATTACACGACTAGTTCCAATGGGGTACATGAAGTGACATGACTACACTAACCCATAACAACGAAAATAAGATAACAATAATTAATCTATTACATAAATCTATTCATTCCCATTACATCATTTAAATTATCTATCAACTATATCCATATTAATAACATATGCACATATGACAATACATGGAATTATAAAGATATAAGGTATTACATAATTCGATAGATACAACTCAACATAACCAACTATAACAAATGATCCTGAATAAATACATGGCCTAAATAATTATTGCATCCCAATGATAGTAAAATAAAATTTACTGGAAATACATCTCAATAACTACATATACAAATCACATCAAGGTCATCCCAACACACATGGGAGACAATACATCAATGAATATATTACATATGAAGTATATACATCTATCTAGTACATAAGGACACTAGATCATCAACATCTGCCACAACCTGCAAGTAAAAGATACATCTGCAATAGAAGAGGGAACCCAATGGGGGTGCGAAGCACGTTCCACCCAACCACCCCCGTGCTGAGAGTAGACAAGGAAGGGTCCCGACCAAGCACGCCTAACAAAAACAAAGGAATAACTCCAAAAAGACAACTTAACATCAAAGACCACTTAGAGAACTCAACAATGACAAATCCAAAGGCACAACACCACTTCAGAACATAACAACAAGTCCAACTCACGACATCGATGAACTCAAGACGTAAAGTCAAAGACTACTTCCAACAATAACCAAAAGACAAGTCGATAAATCACTTAATCACAACAAACACAGCATCACTTAACATCTACAATCACAACATCACTTAGCACGAGGTAACAATGCTTCCAGAGAACAAAGATCATGTACATCGCACAATAACTGGCTAAGTGTTGACATAGGAAGAGTGTCATGCACAAATTGCCATGAGTTACCCTGGCCCAACCTTCCTAGGCTACCGGACCCCCATCCTGGGTTACCTTGGCTTGCCTCTACCGGCTGCCGGACCCTCACGCAAAACTATGCATCCCATCTCATCTCTAGCCTTATCATTCACTTGCTTCACGAGAGAGACATCCTTTATCTTAATTAGTGTGAAAGCCCCCCCATTAATTCATTTAGATTATCACTTAATTAAACTATAGGTAGGTTACCCTGGCGCCCCTTTGTGTGTCAGACCCCCACAAAGAGCCACTCTCCTATCGACAATACACAAGGCACGATACCACAATAGGTAACTTGACAACAAAAACTATCCAATCCAAGGAGAAAACAAAGCAAGGAACCTCACTCCAACCACTGGAGGAAACCAATATGAATACACACTCCTTCCAAAGGAGGTACAAAACTCATTACCCACTCCTATTTTCTAGGAGGCACAAATCCCGTTCGTGGAAACCGGGTACAACATCATAGTACAATACATGAAGGCGATTCACAAAATGAACCTCTACACATAACATCCCACTCAAGAAAACTTCTCTGGAAGACTTACAATACCTTTAACCCTAATTGCCCGACATGGGGAATAAAAGAACATGACAGAAAAGCATTCCATCCTTGGAGAAACCCTTAACAATAACATAAACTCTTACAAAAGGTAAGGTCACCTAGGGTTTTTCCCATACGTCACAATAAAACAATGAAAACAATATCACAAGACTTCACGAATACTCTCAAGAAAATGATTACTTAAAACAACTCCATATAAAAATATTTCTAAAACTAAATAATTTCATCAAACAATTAAATCAACAATTCGAGAATATTCGATTTAAATCCCAAAACATATCATTTATTTGAAATTCGCACAATTTCACTATAACATTGCATCTTTTAATTTTAACTAATCGATTAAATTATAATCACAAAGCTTATATTTCATTTCCTCAATTAAACTATATCACGTAAATATTATCATATTAAATTTTGATCGAAACATCACAAAATTAATATACAAATATATATCCAAACATAAAATATTTTTATAATAATCATTTTATAAAAACATATTATAAAATTAACAATTCTTTTATATATATATATATATATTAAATAATATATATAATATATACATATATATATTAAATAATATATAGTAAATTTATATCAAATAATATATATATATATATTATTATAAACCAAATGTGAATAAAATAAAATAAATCAAATTAATAAATTAATTTATAACCCCAAAATCCGAATTTAAACGCATAAAAATAAAACTAAAAAAATAAAAACTAAATTTATTTTCACTGGTACCACGGCATGGGAGGCCGTAGCCCCACAGGCGGTGGTACTGCGTGCCACCCTGTGGTGGCCGCAGCCCCCCCACAGCCTGTGGTACTATGTACCACGGGCTGTGGTGGCCACGGTCCCCACAGGCTGTGGTACCACGCGTACCACAGACTGTGGCGGCAGCACCACAGTGGGGGCCGTGGGTGGTACGGCCTCGGCCGACCCCCACCCCCCAATAATTAAAATTTAATTTAATTTTATTTTATTTTATTTTATTTTATATAAAACATACAGATTTTATAAAATAAAATAACACAAATTTTGAAAATCGAATTCGTCCAGACGTCTTTTATTTTTTTTAAATAAAAATAAACAAATAACTAAATACTATATTCAATACACAGAACCCGAGGCCCAACCCAGCTTAGGAATATATATAAAAATCTATTTATTTATTCTGTATAAACAGATACTTAAAGCTATAAATATATACATGACAATTAATTTATATCTATATATTAAATAATATATAGTGAATTTATATTTAAACAAAACTTATGACAAACCAATAAGAACCTTCAGATTTTCATACTAGACAGAAGGTAAAACAGAAAATCAATTCACTCAGAATGATAATATATGAATATCTAATCTTTGTATATGAATAATATATTTAACCCGAGGTTCTAAGCAACTCAACCATGGATTTTCAATAAATCAATATAAATTTAAACATGCAAATTCGATCTTCCATCAGAAATGATTTTTTTTTGTTTTATATTTTAAGCACACTAGTTTTCTCTACTAAACTATGTTGAAGGATTTTAAAACAAGTTCTACTATAATTTACCACAGAAGATTCGAGAGTTTTAAACACAAACAAGTTTTCAAAACATAAACTTCATTCAAATAATTTTGAAAACATAGCAATCAGATTTGTTTACAGACCTACGAAGTATTTAAAAAATTTAAAAGAGGAAAACCTGGAATCCTATGTCTGAAGGAGAATTCCGCCTGTAACCTCCTCTCGAATTCCTCCTGTAACTCCTTTCTCGACCTTCTGCCTTCAATGTTCTACTGAATAATCTTTTCTTTGCAAACTCACAATAATTTTTACCCAGAAGAAAACCTCAAAACTCCAAAACTATCTTTCTTATTTTTCTTTTCTAGATCTAAAAACACAGAGCAAAACTTGTGTGTGAATAATTTCCCCATAAAAATAATAAATCACCAATTAAAAATCCATAAATCTTTTTCCGCTTTCTTTTCCAAAAAGCCTCTTTCCTTATTGGCCCTTTTTCAGCTTTTAAAAGCTCACATTTATCAAAGACACGTTGATGTTTGTTAATTTGGATATCTTCGCTAATTTTCTAATTTAATATTAATAAAAATATAATAACTAATTATTCTTAACAATATTAATTTAATTATAATTATTTGCACTTTTAATTAATTAAATCACTTTTAATTTATTATTTATTTAATTTTAATATTTTTCTAACTCTCAATTAAATCAAATAAAAGTGCAACATTAATTAATTATTTTATGCAATATGATTAATTAATTAAAGACTAACCAAGAATAAAATAAATACTCAACAATAAAACTACATACAAGACAAGACAAAACTTCAATCATAACACAACGACTCACAACAGACGACGGACTTGGGACAGGGACACTTCCAAGCCTACTCCCTTTTTCAACTTTTACCCATTGGGTTAATTTATTGCTCGCCCTGTCTTGCCAAAGTAGGTGGAATCGAGACTTATTCCTGCAACCCTGCATCCAAATAAATGTCAAGTAGCACATTTATATATATATAATCAACATCCTATCATGAGAAGGAATTGCAGTGTAGTAGGGCACTCGTGAACGAGTGATGCTACACTGTCATCTCACCTAATCTACTCTAACAATTATAATATCAATAATGAGCTAACATTTCTAACCAAATTGACATAAGATAACATGATATTAAACTACTGTATCATGACTAATTATTAAACAATTGCATCATATAATAATACTGAATTAAATAACATCACCATAAAATCATCACATTGACATATAAACATTAATGACAATTCATTTAAATAAACAAATAATCCAAACAACACACAGAGTATCAACAATCATCCTAATAATGTCATATCAAACGATTAGGTCCACTAAAGGAATAACAACATCATCCAACTACAACCAACCAAATCAACCCTAATAGTATCATCCTAGTATCAGCGTATCAAGTTAAAGCATAGAAATTAATAATTCTAAATAGTATGAGGGGTATTACATCCTCCCCCCTAGGACATGGCTTACTCCTGGAAGCCATTCAATAAATAAGAGTAAGCACACAACAACCATGTAGAGAACACACCACAAATCTCTATAACTAACCACATATTCATTCATTTCCTATTACCATATAACACGCAAAAGCAACTCCAAAACCACATAGGGTCAATCAGGAAATCGCTTGCACAATGAGGTAAAGCACAAGAAGACAGACAAGGTTGGACATAACAACAAAGCATGTTGCCATCCACCACACACAACACACAAAATTCACACACAACACAATTGTCCATAATGCATTCTTCCAGTAGGAAGGATATCGGTGCATTGTACACTACACCGAGGGTCCTATCCCTTCCACTAGCTTCCTGCGCCATGGGACCTACACCACGTAACAACAACTTCTGGGTAGCCAAGTCAGATCAACCCAAAAAGGAAAACATATACTAACGAACAAAGCACCTAGGTCAACGCCATGGCTCATAATGCCTGGAGTATTACCTACACAACTAAGAACTTAATGGGTCCACATTATGCCAGAGCGCCCAGTGTTTAAACTTGGGCTCTGATACCAAGCTGTCATGCCCCGCTGTGCGAACCCCAAAGGAACTAATAACAACGGAACAATTTTTTTTTTTAAAAAGAATATAATAACATACTTAAGTATTATAACATAACAATGTATTAAATTACACGACTAGTTCCAATGGGGTACACGAAGTGACATGACTACACTAACCCATAACAACGAAAATAAGATAACAATAATTAATCTATTACGTAAATCTATTCATTCCCATTACATCATTTAAATTATCTATCAACTATATCCATATTAATAACATATGCACATATGACAATACATGGAATTATAAAGATATAAGGTATTACAAAATTTGATAGATACAACTCAACATAACCAACTATAACAAATGATCCTGAATAAATACATGGCCTAAATAATTATTAAATCCCAATGATAGTAAAATATAATTGACTGGAAATACATCTCAATAACTACATATACAAATCACATCAAGGTCATCCCAACACACATGGGAGATAATACATCAATGAATATATTACATATGAAGTATATACATCTATCTGGTACATAAGGACACTGGATCATCAACATCCACCAAAACCTGCAAGTAAAAGATACATCTGCAATAGAAGAGGGAACCCAATGGGGGTGTGAAGCACGTTCCACCCAACCACCCCCGTGCTGAGAGTAGACAAGGAAGGGTCCCCGACAAAGCACGCCTAACAAAAACAAAGGACTAACTCCAAAAAGACAACTTAACATCAAAGACCACTTAGAGAACTCAACAATGACAAATCCAAAGGCACAACAACACCACTTCAGAACATAACAAGTCCAACTCACGACATCGATGAAATCAAGACATAAAATCAAAGACTACTTCCAACAATAAGCCAAAGACAAGTCGATGAATCACTTAATCACAATAGACACAACATCAATTAACATCTACAATCACAACATCACTTAGCACGAGGTTACAATGCTTCCAGAGAACAAAGATCATGTACATCGCACAATAACTGGCTAAGTGTTGACATAGGAAGAGTGTCATGCACAAATTGCCATGAGTTACCCTAGCTCAACCTTCCTAGGCTACCGGACCCCCATCCTGGGTTACCTTGGCTTGCCTCTACCGGCCGCCGGACCCTCACGCAAAACTATGCGTCCCATCTCATCTCGAGCCTTATCATTCACTTGCTTCACGAGAGAGACATCCTTTATCTTAATTAGTGTGAAAGCCCCCCCATTAATTCATTTAGATTATCACTTAATTAAACTCTAGGTAGGTTACCCTGGCGCCCCTTTGTGTGCCGGACCCCCACAAAGAGCCACTCTCCTATCGACAATACACAAGGCACGATACCACAATAGGTAACTTGACAACAAAAACTCTCAAATCCAAGGAGAAAACAAAGCAAGGAACCTCACTCCAACCACTAGAGGAAACCAATATGAATACACACTCCTTCCAAAGGAGGTAGAAAACTCATTACCCATTCCTATTTCCTAGGAGGCACAAATCCCGTTCATGGAAACCGGGTACAACATCATAGTACAATACATGAAGGCGATTCACAAAATGAACCTCTACACATAACATCCCACTCAAGAAAACTTCTCTGGAAGACTTACAATACCTTTAACCCTAATTGCCCGACATGGGGAATAAAAGAACATGACAGAAAAGCATTCCATCCCTGGAGAAACCCTTAACAATAACATAAACTCTTACAAAAGGTAAGGTCACCTAGGGTTTTTCCCATACGTCACAATAAAACAATGAAAAGAATATCACAAGACTTAATGAATACTCTCAAGAAAAGGATTACTTAAAACAACTCCATATAAAAATATTTCTAAAACTAAATAATTTCATCAAACAATTAAATCAACAATTCAAGAATATTCGATTTAAATCCCAAAACATATCATTTATTTCAAATTCGCACAATTTCACTATAACATTGCATCTTTTAATTTTAACTAATCGATTAAATTATAATCACAAAGCTTATATTTCATTTCCTCAATTAAACTATATCATGTAAATATTATCATATTAAATTTTGATCGAAACATCACAAAATTAATATACAAATATATATCCAAACATAAAATATTTTTATAATAATCATTTTATAAAAACATATTATAAAATTAACAATTCTTTTATATATATATATTAAATTATATATATTAAATAATATATAGTAAATTTATATCAAATAATATATATATATATATATATATATATATTATTATAAACCAAATGTGAATAAAATAGAAAAAACTGAATTATATAAATTAATTTATAACCCCAAAATCCGAATTTAAACGCATAAAAATAAAACTAAAAAAAATAAAAACTAAATTTATTTTCAGTGGTACACTGACACAGGAGGCCATGATATAAGTGATTGGTGCGCGTGCTCCTGTGTGGCCATTACGACTGTGGTACTATGTACCACGCGGTATTGCTCCCCACTTGTTTGGTAATTTTAGCATGGCGGTACCACCTGCTTGTGGTGCTTGACACCGCGATTGGGGCAGCCGTGGGTGAGTACGATACCGACCAACCCCACCCCAATAATTTAAAATTTAATTTTTTATTTTTATTTTATTTTATATAAGAGGCAATACGATTTTATAAAATGCAAGCTAACCACGAATCAAAAGAGTGGATTAGATCCATGCGATCTTTTTTTTTTTTAAAATAAAAGAAATAGAAACCAAGTAACTAAATACTTATATTCAATTACCATGGGCAGAGGCCCCAACCCATTTAGAGGGAATATATATATAAAATCCTATTTATTTGTGCAGCATAAGCAGGATACTGAAGCTATAGTATACGGCCAATTAATTTATATCTATATATTAAATGAAAATATATAATTGATTTATATATTTAAGTAGAACTTAGCGACAAACCAATAGAACCAACCCGGTTTCATGTCTGAGGACAAAGGAAGGTAAAACAAAATCAATTCCTCGAGGAATGATAATATATGAATATATCTAATCTTGTATATGAATAATATAATTGAACTTAAGGTTCTAAGCAACTCAACTATGGATTTTCAATAACTCAATATAAATTTAAACATGCAAATTCGATCTTCCATCAAAAATGATTTTTTTTTGTTTTATACTTTAAGCACACTAGTTTTCTCTACTAAACTATGTTGAAGGATTTTAAAACAAGTTCTACTATAATTTACTATAGAAGATTCGAGAGTTTTAAACACAAACAAGTTTTCAAAACATAAACTTCATTCAAACAATTTCGAGAAACATAGCAACCAGACTTGTTTACAGACCTACAAAGTATTAAAAATTTAAAAGGGGAAAACCTGGAATCCTGTGTCTGAAGGAGAATCCCGCCTGTAACCTCCTCTCAAATTCCTCCTGCAACTCCTTTCTCGACCTTCTGCCTTCAATGTTCTACTGAATAATCTTTTCTTTGCAAACTCACAATAATTTTTACCCAGAAGAAAACCTCAAAACTGCAAAACTATCTTTCTTATTTTTCTTTTCTAGATCTAAAAACAGAGAGCAAAACTTGTGTGTGAATAATAATCCCTCATAAAAATAATAAATCACTAATTAAAATCAATAAATCTTTTTCCGCTTTCTTTTCCAAAAAGCCTCTTTCCTTATTGGCCCTTTTCAGCTTTTAAAAGCTCACATTTATCTAAAATTTTAATTGAAATAATTTATTTAAGTTTAGATATTATCTTCACATAATTTCCTAATTTAATATTAATAATAAAAATAATAATATTTAATTACTCTCAACAATATTAATTTAATTATAATTATTTGCACTTTTAATTAATTAAATCACTTTTAATTTATTATTTATTTAATTTTAACATTTTTCTAACTCTCAATTAAATCAAATAACAGTGCAACATTAATTAATTATTTTATGCAATACGATTAATTAATTAAACACTAACCAAGAATAAAATAAATACTCAACAATGAAACTACATACAAGACAAGACAAAACTTCAATCATAACACAACGACTCACAACAGACGACGGACTTGGGACAGGGACACTTCCAAGCCTACTCCCTTTTTCAACTTTTACCCATTGGGTTAATTTATTGCTCGCCCTGTCCTGCCGAAGCAGGTGGAATCGAGACTTATTCTTGCAATCCTGCATCCAAACAAACGTCAAGTAGCACATGTATATATATACATAAAATCAACATCCTATCATGAGAAGGAATTGCAGTGTAGCAGGGCACTCGTGAACGAGTGATGCTACACTGTCCTCTCACCTAATCTATTCTAACAATTATAATATCAATAATGAGCTAACATTTCTAACCAAATTGACATAAGATAACATAATACCTAACTACTACATCATAACTAATTATTAAACAATTGCATCATATAATAATACTGAATTAAATAACATCACCATAAAATCATCACATTGACATATAAACATTAATGACAATTCATTTAAATACACAAATAATCCAAACAACACACAGAGTATCCACAATCATCCTAATAATGTCATATCAAACGATTAGGTCCACTAAAGGAATAACAACATCATCAAACTACAACCAACCAAATCAAACCACAATAGTATCATCATAGTATCAGCGTATCAAGTTAACACATAGAAATTAATAAGTCTAAACAGTATGAGGGGTATTCTACATCTATCTTTGGCATTAAGCCATTTTTGAGACTTGAGAGATTGTTGCTCTTTACTTTGGTGGAGAAATTGCAGTCTAATCTTCTTAACTCACCCAAAAGAGATATGGTTTAGGCTGGTGGTGCACTTTCACCCCTTGTTTTTATTGTTTATATATATATATATATACATACTTTTCAATTTCTTTATTTGTATATAATATCCACTTTGTTAGGTGATGTAACTCAAATTTCAATCAAGCTTGTGGGGCTATACTAATGTTTATGGGTGTTTTATAGATGATTAATTTATTGTTTTATGTCTTCTAGATTATTTCTATCTTTGGCATTATGCACCCCTTTTGGAGACTTCAAAGAGATTATTTCTGCTAGGGGGTAGAAATTGCACTCAAATCTTCTTTCTTTCATAAAAAAAATGGTTTATTTCAGGTCATTTTTTGTCTATTTATTGTTTTCTAGTTACACCACCTAGAATTGAGGTCAAATCTTGCTTCTTTTCTTTTTGTCAAAAATGGTTGGCTCAATCATTTTTAATCCTGCTGTTTATTGTTTCCTAGTTACACACACACAAAATTAGGGGTCAAAATCTTCTTTCTTTTGTCAAAAAATATGGTTTGCAGCTCCAATCATTTTGTCACCCTTGTTTATTGTTTCCTAGTTACACACATACACACACACACACACATGTATTTATATATATGCATAGATACATACATATATATATATATATATATATATATATATATATATATGCCCTATAATATATATATATATATATACTCTCCTCTCTCTCTATATATATATATATATATAGATACATACATATATACATAGATACATACATGCATGCATACATACATACATACATATATATGCATAGATACATGTATACATATATATATGTATATGGGTGATCCCACAAAGCTAGTTTACAATTTCTGGGAGATTCTGATTTTTGCTGAAATCACATAAATTTTTAGAAAATATAATGATTTAAGAATAAAAAAATTCCATTTAAAGCATTCCAATTGAAGAGGGTTTGATCAAACTACCTTAGATCAAACCCCCTTGGATAGAACTCTGCTAGTTTTAAACCATACCTATAATGAAGTCTCCTTTAAACCTATCAAAATGCTAATAAAAAACCCAATTTTGATTTACCTTTTGGGGGATCAAATGAATTCATTTAAAATTTATTTTTGTAAGTATGTAGTCCTTATTATAAGCTTCTCAAAATTTATAATTTTAAATAAATTTAATTTAATTATTATATTTATTTTTTATTTCTTGTGAATGTAGCTTTTTCACTGAAATCAAGCTCTTTGTTCTACACATGTGAAAAAATAGAATATTGTCAAAAAAAAATTGAAAAATATGAGTGCACCAGATATTAAAGTCCTTGATCCAACAATTTTTTTTTTTAATTTTGATAAATACAAAAAAAGTTGTGTTATACGGTCTGCCTATGTCTCAATTGTAATTGGTTTGACTTCAAAACTTGATTAAGGAAAAAATATTCAATAAAACACTATGAAACCAATTGGAAGAATTAGATATTGTAGTTACAAATCTAATTTTTAAAAAATTACAATTTTATCCTAAATGGAAAAAAGGTTATGTGTTATACGGTGAACATCACTACTTAAAAATGGTGTTTATTGAAAAACACTACTTTTCAAAGGAGATGGAAAAAGAAGTGCAATATGATTCCAAAAATTTTGAATTTTTTTTTTACAATCTACAGAAAAAATGTCACAAATCACTAGTTTGCATCATCTTCAAATTCCTAACAGTTTAGCCACTATAGGTGCCCAAAAGTAAATATTTAGTTAGAAAAAATCAATTTAGTGTCCAGTTTGGCCAAAAATTGTAAACCAGTATTGTGGGATCACCCATATATGCATACATACATACATACATACATACATATATATACATATGTAGACACATGTATATATACTCTATGCATCTTTGCTGCTATACACATTTTGTACAATTAGTCCCTTGCTATCTTTCTAATTGAAATAACTTCAAATGCTTACAAAGAAAATGGTATAGACTGTGAGTGGCTATATAATTTATTCTTGTGTTTGCATATTTACAATTGTACAACTATTAAGCTCCCATGGTTTTCATTTTCAATTAAGCTAGTGGGGTTATACTCTTTTATACATGGTTGTTTTGCATAAATGATTAATTTATTGTTAATGTCTTCTTGTTATATGTTTCTGTATAAAAAAGAGTTTCATTATTTGCCATTTAATATTATACAGAAATGGGGGAATTGTAACAAAGTTATTAGTAAAACATACATACATATATATATTCATATATACATATGTATACACATGTATATATATATACATATTTACACATATATATATACATATGTACACACCTATACACACACACACACATATATATATACATACATACATACATATATATATATACATATACACACTTAATCAAGACTCTAAGCTAAATTAGTGTTATTCTAATTCCTCTTTTACAATTTCCCTATTTCTCTATAATATTTAGTGTCAGGTGATGCAGCTCAAATTTTCAATAAAGTTTGTGGGGTTATACTCTTTTCTACATGGGTGTTTTGCATAGATGATTAATTTATTGTTAATATATTCTTGTTATATGTTTCTTTCTCTGAGGTTAAACATAAACAAATACTATTCATGGCTCGATTGACAGAAATATCGTCAGAAACTTCAAACAAATAACAAACACTGTGCACATCTATATATTTTTAGTTTCTCCATCCATACAAAACCATAACGGAAAACATTCATGGAAAACAACTTACAAATTCTAGAGAAAAATAATTTTAACATAAAAAATAAATAAACTATTTACATATAACACCCAAGTAAAACAACCTACAAATTGTGCAACACCACAATTTTAAAACCCTCCAATCTTCCATAAAATGGAGTAGAGGCCGACGGTTTTTACAATACTCTGCTATCTAACAATAGTATCATTTTTACAATAGTCCACTATGAAATCAACAACACAATGGCTCTTTCAACAATGCAACTTAATTAGTATACTTCCTCACACATTACATAGAAAATATGAGCTACATTATCTAGAATTAAATATTCTAGAGAAATAGAGAAATTGTAAAACACCTATTACACAACAAATCCTATTCAAGGCTCGGCTAACGAAAATCCCATTGGAAACTTCAAACAAATAACAAACCCTCTATATATCCATATAAATATAATCACTTGTATCTTAATTTGCAAATGGGCAACAAAATTACCAACCCTAACCATTTTGACAAAAGAACCTAGATTTAACTACTATTGTTCCTATGGTAATGGGTAAAAGGCCAAAAATACAGAAAGATAACGACAAACAATAAACCAGGAACGAAAAAATTACAAACCCTAACCATATTTCTTAACGAAACAAAAAAAATTCAACTGCAATTTCTCCATCCCTAAAAAATGATAACACCAGACATCCACGTAGAATGGCTTATAGAATCCGAACAACAAAAATAATCTATATGAAATACCCATGTCAAATGACTTACAGATTTTGGAGAATGACAGTTTTAAAACCCTCCAATTTGGCACAAAAAGTAGTGAAACCCAACGATTTTTATAGTTGTCTCCTATGAAACAAACTAGGGAACCACAAGTGATAGATTTTACAATAGTCCGCTATCAACCCAACACCACAATGGCTCTTTCGACAATGCAACTTAATCAATATACTTCGTCGCACATTATGCAACACATTAGTGTTCAAACCTTGAAACCTACTATCAAAATGAACAAGAAGTAGAGAAAAAAAGACATAAACAATAAATTAATCATTTATGCAAAATACCCATGCAAAATGACTTATTGATTCCACAGCTCAATAGTTTTAAAACCCTCCAACCTGCTAAAAATTACAGCGGAACATGATGAATTTAACAATAGCCTGCTAGCAAACCAACACCACAATGGCTCTTCCAACAATACAAATTCATCAAAGTATACTCTCCCACATGTCAGCATTCAATATTGCATTTACTTCGTCCGCTGCCATCATGCAATGGCAAGATACATTGGCCCTCATGCCAACAAATGCTTACCATTCACATTCCTCGTATCTAGGACACCATTCTCCACTGCCACCAACCCACGTAATTACCAATGCCCACATTTCCACACAAAAAAGGGGTGGCCTCCTCACTGACTGACAGACCCCTAATGTTAACAAATCCAATTTGTGGTTGGGCTGAAGAAAATCCCTACAGAAACTTCAAACAAAATAGCCTATCAACTAAATATTTATTTTGCATGTTCTTTTTCGTAACAGTTTTGTAACAACTCTGTAGGATTAAATGCATTCCATATGTAGGCTCTCTTTAGAAGATTCTTGTAACTGCAAAGACCTCTATATATTGAGGCATCTTGTAAGAGTTTGTATCATCATATTCTCTATGAATTCATCAATGAATGTTGTAGCATTTCATGTGAATTCTGGGTTTTTGAATATTTTCTCTGTTTGTGCATTTTTTGCAACTCTTTCAAATTGGTATTAGAGCTAGGGCTATTAGTGTTTCTATTTGCTAGATTGTGAGATTTGAAGGAGAGAAGGAGAAAAAAAAAGGTGTTGTATGAAGCTACATTGTTTAGTAAATCAAATTATTGTGTCCATTGCTTGAAAGGAGAGTAAGCTATTTTCCAATTTAAATAAAATTTCTAAGATTGTTGAGGTGATCGTTACTTTGTTTGTAGGAGAAGTGTAAGAAGTCACCCAGTCAAAGAGGAGAGCCACAAAATGAAGACCAATGTGATCATGTGATTATTGTTTAAGTGTTATTCACGTCGATGCAAAAGGAAAGTGCAAGGAGTGACAGATCAGATCCTGAGAAATCGATCAAACGTTGAGAAGTCGCCCTCAGTGAGATCACTATGTCTTATCAAAGGAAATTTCTGCTAAAAGTTCATGTCAAAACAAAGAGCGGTTGTAGTTTAATTCCTGCCTAGAAAAGAAAGATCAGAATGGTAATCAAAATTGTACATTTTTTTGTAAAAGGCCTCTATTATTAAGTTTTTGAAGTCATTGATTGGAAAAGACACAAAAGAGAGGTAAGCATAAATATGATGATTTATTATATCCATTGTGATAAGAGAAGATGTTTTTCAAAAAATAAGAGTTTTTGAGAAGCCAAAGACAGACAATATTTTGGGAGATTATCAAGGATAAATTGCAATCACGACTGTGGAGAAACTACCAGGTTGGAAGAAAAATTAGAGCCAAGTTTGATAAGATCGCCAATAAATAAGGAAATTGACAATCGAGGATAAGTGCAGCAATAAGAGGTAAGTTTTAATCATTTTAAATGGTAAAATCTAAAAGAGAAAACACATTAAAGATTGGGAAAAAGAGAAAAATGATTTGGAAAAAGAATGGAAGGAATTATTCATAGATTTATTGGACTACAAAAAAAAATTGTATGATCTTGATATTGAATTGGCTAAAGTTACAATAAAAAATGAAGAGTTAGAAAAAAGATTGAAATTTTTTGATGAAGTTAAGAAGAACAAAGAATTAGAAGAAAATATTAAAAAATTAAAAGAGGAAAACAATTTACAAAAAGATGAAATGTCAAGATTGGAAGAAAATCATTTATAGAAAGAAGAAATATCAAAATTAAAAGAAGAGAATGAATGTTTGACAATGAACCCATTAGTTGGTAATTTTTTGTGTGACATAGATGATTTGTGTTGTCTACTTGATGGTATATTTGGTAAATGTGATTTTGCTAAAGTTATTTGTGATGGAGATAAACATGAGTCTAAGAATTGTGATGGTAATGTATTTGATTCTACAAATATTTCTAGTTGTTTTGATGATAATGTTGGCTCAAAACTCATGACAAGAATGAGATATAAAGGTTGAGGATTTTGTAAGCATGAGCATGGAATGAAAAATCCGATTGAAACCATTATGAAGCCAAAGTATGAAGGACTTGGGTATGGGTATGTGCAGGATCATGATGGGCCAAAAAATGGCAATATTATGGATATGTGTAGGGTATGTGGCTAACAACTTTTTTTTAACCCAAAATTGATGAAACAAAAAGGGTTTTTTTAAGGAGATTCTCAAATTTCCACCAATATAAACTATGCTTTACTTTGAATTTAATAAATAATTATTATTCATTTTCTATTTGAATTACGACTAAAGTCTTGTCCGATGAGCTGATTGAGAAAAACATCCTATAGCTTTCAAAGCGGTATCACATTTTTTTAATCAAAACATGTGTCACATTCAATGCCCATCCCTATGGGATTAAAAAGAAAAAATGAATTTCCATGAAGTTTGACCAAGTTATGGTGTGAGGTCGAATGACGAGAGTTTTTATATTTTTAAAAGTTGTAATAAGAAAATCCATAAATTAATTAATTGCCAAGAAAAAAAAATTACAAAAAAATATTTATCACATCCAAACATAAGTCCTCTACTTATATCTAAAATCTTATTAAAAAATATTATCATTTTATTGTGGTTAAGGTGGTCAGACAGACACCTACTTCTTATTTTTTCCCTAAAATTTAAGTTCTACTGCATTGAAATTTCAAATTTTCACCAAATAGATTTTTTTTTTTTTAAATAAACCTAGTATTTTAGAAACTAAATTCAATTTTCTACATATTGTATTCTTACATATTTTTGAAATAATATAGATAACTTATTCAAATTTTTACATCAAGTTTCCTAACTCTGATTTTTCTAAATTTTTTGCCACTTAAGGGACTATTTTTTCCATGATGATCCTACACATACCCGTATGTGACAGGTAAAGGAAATAATACAATTTTAACAAAATTTGCTAAAGGAATGGAATTTATGTACTATTTTCATTGTAACAAGAAAGGTCATACAAAGGATACATGCTGGGATCTACATCCGTGTAGAATTTGTGGTTTAAGAAACCATTCAGAGAATATTTGTTGGAAAAGAGAGAAGAAAAATATTGGATGCATTCAAAAGGATTGTGGATGGAATTACAGATTGAGTTGGAAAAAGGTTACAAGTATGTTGAACAATTTATTCAAATATAAATGTTCATATTTCAAAGATGAAAGAAATCAAGAGAGGTTTGTTGGTCTAGCAAGACATTATTTGAAGAAAGATGAAAAGCTACAGATAGATTTCATAGAAAAGAGGACTTCTAGATTGAAAAATTGTCGTAGCAGTGGGTGAGAGTTGGAAATCAATAGATCTTGAACATAGTTTGAAAGTATCATGCAAAAAAAGGATTAAGTGAGTCTGTAGACTTAAAAGACAAGACTTGGAAAACAAAATTTGGGAATGAAAAATATGTGGTAGAAATTAGGGGGCTGTGTTGGAGGAATCTAGTAATTTCTCCACTATTTTGGTTGCGTGTATCATAGACTAAATATAGTTAATATTTATTTTTCATTTTCTTTGAGCAATAGTTTTGTAACAGCTCTATAGGACTAAATGCATTTCACATGCAGGCTCTTTTTAGAAGATTCTTGTAACTACAAAGACCTCTATATATATTGAGGCATCTTGTAAGAGTTTGTATCATCATATTCTCTATGAATTAATCAATGAATGATGTAGCATTTGGTGTGAATTCTGGGTTTTTTGAATATTCTTTTTGTCTGTGCATTTTTTGCACCTTTTTCATAACCCCTCCAGAGATTTAGCATATGTGTATTTAAGTATCAGAGTTTATCTCAATGTAATAATATTTAAATAGATATCCCAACTTTTCTGTGTCTCTATGATTCTCATCCATAGACCTTTTTAATGGTAAAATTTTTTCATGTGTGATAGTTCACATTGGAAATAAAATTTTGGGACATTTGTGAAATTCTAAAGTTTCATTGATAACAAATTCTTTTTCTTAATCAAAATAGAATAGTTTTTATGGAAATGTATCTTTTTATAGTTCATGATACTAGACAATCTACTTTTTTGTTTATAGATGGCTTATAGTATATGGTACTACCCCATACTCCACGCAGGAAATGTTGAATTCCAATTAACAGTGACTGTGGTAGCAATCTGGTAGCAATCTATTTAAGAAAATGATTATCATTGAAATTTAGATCATTGCTAAATTTCCTTCAGATTAAAAATCTTCCCAAACACTATATGGATGTTGTGAACTTCATATTTCTTTGAGTTATAGGTAATATAATCAAAGAAGTGATAACCCATCCATTGGATCTAAGAATAGAACTCCTAAGATTTGATCACTTCAAGCCAAGCCTTTTAACATTTTTGAGAATTAAATCTGATGTAGATAATGTAAAATTCAATCAATTCACATATGTAGCAAAAGATGTGAATGTTGTTGCATCTAATAAGCCTTGACCTTAAAAGTTAAAATTGGTTTGTATTTTCTTAAAGGGTTCCAACATTGGCGCTATTTATTTAGAGTTAATATTGAGTTGTAATTTTAATGGGTTCCAACATTTGTGTTAATTATTCAAAGTTAATTTTGGGTTGTACTTTTAAAGGGTTTAAATATTGGTGGTAGTTATTGAGGCTTTGAATTATTATTTAAAATTTGTTTTTTATAGTAAATTTTATTTGTGAAAAAATCACACGGATCTTTTATTTGATAACTAATTTTATTTTGATCCATGGAATTTTTTTTTTTGAATAGTGAATATAGTAATTTTACGAATTGTTGTTATTGCATTCTTTATGATTCTTTACTTTTATTTCTTTGTATGTAGGAATATGCTAATAATATAATTCTACTATTTTTTTTGGTTTTGGGTGGTTGTATTGATAATAAAAACTACTTTGGTAGCTAACTACTCTACTTCATGATAGTTTATAGATATTTAATTTTCAAGTATATCCATAATTGACATCCCAAATTTGGATTATATTGATATCAAGCACCATGATTTAAGACCTGCTAAATTCCAATCTTGCATTTGTGGAACTCTTTGAATAATGTTTTTAAATATTTAATTGTTGATAAGATGATATGTATTACATGTTAGACTTTAAATCTAATTTAACATCCAATACATCACATTTGATGCGTACAAGGAAATTTTGAGGAGGAAATTAAAAATCAGACTTACTACTTGTAACTTAAGTCCAAATTTTTCTTGAACCACCTATGAGATGTTATACAGACCATGTTTTGCTTGAACAACCTATGAGATGTTATACCGTCTACCAAAAAAAGTTTAAAATTGAAAATAAAATCTATAGGTGTGATAGGAAGGTTGAAACCAAATTCACCATGGTTGTCCTCTCGCTTGTATATATAAATGAATCCAATGCATGTAGTAGTACATATAATTTTTAGGTAGCTAATGAGCACCCCTCCACAACCATGGAATATGGAATTTTGGGTAATCTATCCGTCACTTAGAATTGCACCCTGTGCAAAGTTTACAAAAAACTGAGCATTCTAGAGCAACATGGGATCATCTCAAGGCTGTGGGTCACCTATAGCTGAAATGAACCTACGGAGAAGGCCGGCTTCCTTTGGGTACTGCCTAAGCTATTGCTTCTTTGAGAGGAAAGAGAGAAGAGTACATAAATTAAAGGACTACACTAGGGTGATACACCAAATTGTTTGAGAAATCATGAAATGAACATAGAAAGAACATACACTTGAAATCCTAATTGCTATTCTCAGAACAACCTCTTTCAGATTTAATGCTTTAGTCCTAACAGGTTTGGCCTACATACACATCTCAGAAAAGAAAGGTTAATTTCACAGCTCTAAGATATGAATACATAATTATAGAAAAACACGGTTAGAAACTTGCATATTCAAAAGAAAGATACATAAATGAGAATCAAAGCAATCATGACACAAACTTCCAAGGTAAACTCTGTGTTGTATTCAGGATTCCAATTGAGCTACAGAAAAACATACATGATTGAGAAAGGATTGAAAAGAAAATCACTAACTCTTCTCTATGTATATTTCCAACTATCTACAAAAAGATAAAAAATGCCCTATATATAGATTGTATGTCGGCCCCTTAGGGCTTACAAAAATATCGTGATTTGGGATAGGAATTTTTTCCCAAGATATTGATCGAATTTAATGTTGCATCCTTGCGTGTCCCTGTTGTTGGTGTCGGTGAAGAAAACATCTCGAAGAAGTCCCCTCCAGATCTTTTGTAGCATTAATTCTTCTGATCCATCGCGTCCAGCTACCGAGTCCCTTGATGAAGAGCTGCATTGAATGCCCCCCGAGCTTAGAACAGATACACGCTATCCGTCATTCTGTTGATCTTCTTCAACTGGTTGAGCTGCCACGACTTGCTTATGGCCTTCCCTGATTGGTTGGGCATACCACTCACAGATTTCCCCATGGTCAAAACTCATCCGGTTAGAATCGCATCTCGGCGAGACACTGGAAGTGTCTTGTTGATGCGATCATGGCCCTTTGAAGCTATCGGCACCGCACATGACGGTCGGTGAGACATTATGCGGGCTTTAGAATTCATATCGATTATCACTGAGGCCATCGGCAAGACATAATTCTATCGCCAAAAAATCATGTCGAAAAACACCACCCTTTAGCAAAGGCACCTTATTTCGGCGGGATAACACTACATTCGGCAAGACCTCCAGCGATGTTGGATCCCTCTCTCCAAACTCCCTTTGATTCGGTGAGACTCCCGCCAGTCGGGAAGATGTCACATCGAAGGCACTTTGTTTTGGCGAGGGTCCTTCCTTTTTCCATGACCTTCCTTTTGTCTACCCGAAGAGCCATTGTTATGTTTTCAGCAAGAGTCTCGCCAAACTGCTTTTGTCTTGGTGAGGGCTCATCTTGCCTTTCAGCGAGACTTTCGCCTTCGCTAAGACCTCCCGGCGACTTCATTTACCTTTGCCGAAGTGTCCATCTTTCGCCCAGAAACATACCGAAGATATCACATCATCGACGAGACATTGACTGGTCGCTAAGACTTCTTGTCGAGCCCCCCTGCTTTTGTCGAGCTCTTCGTTAAGACTCTCGCTGGTCAGGAAGAGATCTTCTCGAACTCCTTTTGCTATGCCGAAGACACCTCCATTGTCGGTGAGACCCACGCCAAACTCCCCGATGAAACACTATCGGTGTAACCCCTATTGGTCGCCGAGACACTACTGCGAAAGCCTCAAGTCTCCCCGAAAACCACAGTTGTCGTGAGTCTCACTGAATGATGATTGAATGGCCTATCGGCCAAGGAGATCCACATGGTAAGAGGTCATACCGAACCCTCTCCGTTATAGCGATAGGCTCTATAGGCTCGTTCGACATGACAGAAACTAGGTCTCAGCGACCTGCTTAGGATGGAATAAATCAAACAATCAGACGGCCAGAGAGTAGGAGAGTCTCTCCGACTTTCTCCTTGGATGATTTTCATGCCGAATCTTCCCAGGGTGGCTTCTCCCACTGAGTTCCTCGTGACTTAGCAATAGATGTAGATTCTTTTCCCTTGTTTGAATGTCCCACTGGCCTTTGAAGATCTAACATTTGATTAGCTTGCCTGATTTAACTGTAGGTGAAAAAGAGGCAACAGTTTCAATTGGGAATTTTAGATGGCTATAGGCCTCTCTTAGCACTGTATGTGTCCTCCAGTTATTGAGGGGGATGTTATATTATGAGCTTAGATCATTCCAATCTTTTAGTTTCCCATCTTTCAGAATTTCACTAAAGTATTTTATCCCTTTTTTAGCCCAATTTTTTGTAGAACAACCTTGGATTAATGCTAGAGGCCTTCCTTTGTGTTTCAAATTCCACCATATAGATCTATTAGTTAGAATGACCTTGTTATCACCCTTGGTGAAGTGGTAGTTGGATAGATTCTTTTTTATTGTTTCCCAAGCCTTCCATATGGTTCTAAAAACATTGGATCCTACACGTGACATAGGCCATTCACTACTAAGGATATCATTGAAAGGAAAAGACTTCCATGATTTAGCTTGTTTAGGAACAACATTGGTAATGTTTTGCTTGATTAACACTTTCCATGGTTCCTCCCCCTCCATGGCTCCAATCACCCATTTTGCTGCCAGGGCAATGCCTTGAATCCTCAAATCTTTCATTCCAAGGCCATCCCTATGCTTTGAAATGGTGCACCACTCCTATTTAACTAAGTGTCTTTTCCTTTTCCCTTTGCCATATGACCACAAAAACTCCCTTATTCTTTTTTGGATAGCATTAATTTGGTATGAGCTAAAGAACCACGCTGAGGCAAAGTAGATACTATAAGAAGACATTACTTTTTGACAAATTTGGAACCTTTCGGCCAATGATAGGTACTGCCTGTTCCACTTGGCCAACTTCTTCTCTATCTTTTCTTTGATCCAACACCACATCTCTTCAAGGTTAGGATCAACTGCAAATGGGGTTCCCAAGTATCACACTAGCTTCTGGGGTCCCCCCCATTAGATGCCATACCTGTTAACCCATTCTGGAGGCTTCTCCTTCCAACCCAAAAGGCAAGACTTTGTAGGGGCAACTTTTTCCCTTAAAGCAAGACAACAGATTTCCAACTTTCCTATTAAATTTGCAAGATTATCCTCTTCTAGGTGCAGAAGGATGGAAGTATCATCAACAAACTAGAGGTTAATGAGCTCATTATTGTCAGGTAGCTTGATACCTCTCACCTTTGAGATCAAAGAATTATCGCTTAAAACATAATGAAGTGCATCTGAGGAAATTACAAATAGGGCTGGTGCAAGTGGGCAACCTTGCCTTATTGATATCCCAAGTGAGATAGCATGGGTAAGAACTCCATTAACCTCCTTACGGGTAAATTTTTTATGTAAATTTGGGTTATTTTTTTAATTATATATATTTTTCATGTATTTTATTTTATTTTATTCTTGTTTAAACATAATTTTGTATATTTATTATTATTAGATATTTAGTATATTTATCATTGTATTTATATTCATAAATTAATTCTTCATTTTGAGATTTACATTTAATTTTGTCTTGGGTCAATCTTGTAGCATGCAAGTTCACTCTAACAATATCTAGAATTATTTCTTAAGATTTGAATTTTTGTATTCAAATCTCATCTTTTTCACTTGTGATTATGAGTTAACTTGGCATATGTTTGCATGGTTTATTATCATTTATTGATATTTAAAGGCATTCACTACACATTAATATATATTTGTAAAGGAGGGAATTTTCTACCTTTATGATAACAGGGTCTCAAGGAGCAAATTTATCTCTCAACTACCTTAGTTGACCCAACTCAAGTGAACTGAAAATATAAGTGCTTTAAAATTGAAATCTAAGCTAAGTTTGATAATGAATATAACTAAAAATCTCAAATAACTTGCATATACAAAACGATAAAAATATTTAGTCTATAGAAAAGGAAAGTACAAAATATATAGAGCATAACACTAGTCGGGTGAAGCCTCAGCCTTGGACACTAGTGCACAGCTAGGACGTCTCTGCACTCACGCTATTGTTTATATAGATTAAGCCTAGAACTTTCCAAAGTGGAGTCCTTTGTTCGTTTAACCTATCCAACACCTACACATATGGAGACAAGGAAAAAATTTGGTGCTATATAGGGGTTTTCCTTAGTAAAACCCTTGCTTTGGTGTTTCCAAATCCACGAACGGCCAGACAAGATTAGAATGCAAAAAAAATAAAATAGGCGTGTGATAGAAACAACCTCTGCTATGAAGGAGAACCCCTATCATGATTTAAAAGACACTAGACGAGATCAAATTAAGTACATTAATAGATGAGATTGATAAAATGACAAGCAAGAGAGAATTACTAGTAGTTGTGGCACATCTCTTGAGATGATAGATGTTATGAGATCATGTGCAAGAGGATTCCTTTTCGTTGTGAGAGAATTTTGACAAAGTTTTGCTAAGAACTTGAAAAGTAGAGAGCTCCAAGACCAAAGTGTTTCCAAAAAATGAGGAAGAGAAGCAAGTTTTTTCCTTGGACTGGGTGGGAATAGTCGTTACAATCACATTTAGACAATGGGACATACATTGTAAATGAACTGTATAGAATATTCCTATTTTGAATCTCAGATTTTAACGGGATGTTTGCGTATTGCGAAGATGTCTACACACCGCATTGTAGTCCAACTAATTTCCTTTGAAATTTAAATCACAAGCTACAAATGCTTCATCATTTCCATCCATGAGATTGGAATCGTGAAATATCGATTATGGATTTTATCATAAATGTATTAGGTGCCATGTGTAACTGTGAAATTGATCTAGGGTACAATTTTTGATACTACATTTTTCCCCCACTTTAGTGATTTAATCGCTCAGAAGGATCACTACACTAAAGTAGTAGAAGATATAAAACATTAAGTATAATAAGTGCATTAATTGTTGTGAAAAAGGACATTGCAAAAGCCATAGAGGTCGACACAAATGATTCCCTTAGTACTCACTAAAAATCTACAACATCTAACATGAAAATTTGACTATAAAATAAAAAATTTGTCAATTCCAAAAATGGAAGAAGCTACTTTGATGAGAAGAATGCTTAAGAAGGTGTTAGTGAGTCAGAAGAAAAAATTTGATAAAGATGCGACTATATGCTCCCTCATGTTTTTGCCTCTAGGTAGGAAGGTAAAAACAAGAAGGTAGTGAAATATGAACTGCCATAAAAATTTTCAAAAATGGGCAAAAATTCGACTATATACTCACTAGGTGGGCCTCAAAAGGGCCATTTTCATTATTCACGATAAGGGTTTTTTCCCAAAGTACTATAGAACTTAAGAAAAAATACCTTGTCGATGAGAGTTCAGGTCAACACACATCGAGGAGCTTCACATCACGGTGGAGAGTGGGGAGCCTTTAGATGAGGTATGCTAAAAATTATTACTATTGCATTTATTTTACACATTTAATTTTAGTAGGAAAAATTAGGACAGTGCAAGCATCTTAGGGGTGTGTCAGTGTCATGGACCACACTTTGGCATCCAAGGACCTGCGTGTTCATCCAAGTGACAATTTTGCACTGACATCCCAAGGACATGCTAACGTCTAGGGATCTGCATGTTCATCCAAGGGATAGTTTTACATTGGCATCCCAAGGACATGCTGGTGTCTAGGAGGGAACGTTAGCATTTTGAAATTTAGAGTTAAAATTTTTGTTGCAAATTTAATGTTTGACATGCTTAGAATAGATATAGATAGAAAAGAAGTAGGATTTTGCATGATAGAGTTGTGTTTTTGTAGGGTTTATTAGAGCTTAGGGAGCATATAGGCGGTCTAATTTTATTGCTCCTATGTAGTCAGATAGGAGATGTTACAACCTAGGACCACAACCTCTTTCATTGAGTTGGTCTTTGGTAGATCTACAAGATACTAGAGATGAGAAATCACCTTGCCATCTTGATGGCTCTGATGAATAGGTGGGATTCATACTTTATGTTGATCCATCTCCCAACATGGGAGATGGCAATCACATTAGTTGACGTCTATCCAATTTTGTGTCTTCCCATTCAAGGGGAGAGGATTACATTGAATGAGCCATGGGGTGCACAAAACATTCGAAACAACTAGCTATACTGCATCAGTTGGGTTGTAACCACAGACAAAACTAGGCACATATACTTGTGATTGTTGGAGCAAGTACGAGTGGTAGTTCCCTTGGTTAATCGCATTATGATCGCAATAGTGGTACTTCGAGTAGCTACAAATGGACGAGGCTCTCATTTGCACATGGGCCTTGTTTGATATGTTTGAGAGATGGAAGAGAAGAGGATCGTATTTCCCCAGGGTCAGAGCATTTTGGACCAGCTAGACCATGACCTCAGACAATATACCCATTACAAGTACCACAACTTCGTGACCTACACACTCCTCCAGGTGTGGACATTCTAGCACATCACCTTCACACGACCAACCAAGTTCCCTCAATGAATCACGAGCAACCTACCACAAGTGCATGCATACCCACTGGTGTGATAGTAGAGGCTCGACAACTTGATGTTCTGGAGATAGATTACGAATCGAATGGGGGTCAATGATGTTGCGTGGTAGCTCTATCGAGGGATGGAATGTTGACCTACCAATGGGACACAATTGCCACACATGTAGAGCAATTGATTCCTAACTAGCTGCCATGACCACATCATAGTGTCATACTATTACAGACACACAATGAGGTAGTATGGACAAGTTTAGAAAGATTCTCACATCATCCCCACATACATCTAATCATTTAGGAGCACAGTCAAACTTGGAGAGCTCCCACATCCTACCATTGGGGACGTGGTGCAGAGTGAGGATGAAAGTAGCAACAATGACGATCCACCTATGTTGGACATCAACAATGTCAACATTACAGATGTATTTGATTAGTGGTGGGATACAACAGGTCCTACTCCCATTTTTCTCAAGGATGTTGTCAAAGGGGACCTGAGCATGCAAGGGTTAGAGGGAGAGGGGATCCCATAGGACGAGGTCGTAGAGGCAGTAGAGGAGAGGCCTAGGAGGCAACTAAGGGTAGCCTCCTTGATAGTGGTTGTGGTCATCTCAGTGCTTCCACCAATGGGTACTCATCCTAAGAGTCTACCACTATAGACTATAGAGATGGTGATACCTCCAACCACAACAACGAGTACACCAAGGGCCTTAGGGAGTGGGGCCACACCCGTGGATCCTAACTAGCAAGATGGGGATCCAAGTATGATTTGATTTATAATTTACATATGCTTTCATTTATATGTTTATATGATGATTATTATAATGTAGTACTAATACACATCTTCTTCTCTGTGTTTGTAGTTTTCACACGAAAGTGGCTTGACTTCTTCAGTCGAGCACTAGTAGAGGTGGTACTATCCATATAGACTTGAGGTCTTGTCTTGGATACCTACTGCCACAATGGAAAACCCAGAGGCACATCTAGTTGTTTGAGCCTGTAGCACAACTCAAGATGGCTTATGAGGAGACCTGGGTGGAGGTCATGCAAAGGGAGGTTGATTGTAGTACAGTGATGGGTGAGAGAGACCAAAGGGTGATAGAGACCAAAGGGTGATAGAGTTTCACACCATCCTTTTCAAGTGAGACCTCCTCATGATGAGGGTCGAGAGTGTCAAGTGGGTACACTACGCCCTTTGGAGCGAGTTTAAGGAGCTTAGGAGGGAGTTTGATGCTACACAGACCAATGCCCCTATGGATCTCAATCATCCTAGAGTGTGGCAACTCATGGATGATGTGGCAACATCCAAGCAAAGAGAGGATAGTCTACACAAGAAAATTGCTACTTAGAGGGAGTGAATCATTAAGGGGGGAGTTGAGGGGATTGCGTACATCAATCTCCCAATCTCAATCCCATGTGTCAGTTTGCCAACCACCACACCTAAATCTGAATCCACCAACACTTGAGGGCTCCAAGACCCATGCTCCAAGCGGCTAGAGCAATTTATATACATTTTATAGACATTTTTGATGTAGATACTCATGATGTATATCATTTTTTGGATGTATAGCATTTTTGGGTGTATATTGTCATATAAATGTATACAAACATCACATTTTGTTGTAATGATGACGACGCATGTACATTGAGACATTTATACACACACATGTATATATATGGGTTTCAGTTAGATTATGAATTGTGTTCTGATGTATGCTTCTGGTTTCATGTATATTATGGATGTAAAATGATGTATTGTTAGATTAGATGCTATCATGATTTAATTAAACACATGTGAATGTCACATCTCAACTTTGCTTGCATAAAATTTATTTGATAATAAATGGAATTGGATGAGACCGTTAGATAATATGTGTTTGAAGCATAGATTAATATATTTTCATGGATGGTAAATTAGACGTTATCTTTAAAATATATGCTATTGTGATTAAAATAATGAATTATGATGCAAATATTTTGATTATTGATTATGGTTTTATGAGCTAACCTATTGATGAGATATTGAGTGCAAATAAGTGTAGGAATAGGTTGAAGGTGAGAACATGGTTGAGGTAGAGATGACCTAGCCACCCAACAACAGTCAACACGATGAAAATCCTACACACACACTCACATAGTTGCATTCATCGTGCATTGTGAATGATTATGTTATGCATAGTGATATCATGGGTACGCCATTGCCTATTGTGAGTTATGATTTAAGTAATGACTATGTCTTATGATTGTTTTGTTTGTGAAAAATAATTTTATTTTCAAGTGTTTAATAATGATAAATCTCATAATTTATATATCTATATAATAATAATGATATCGAGGTTGACCCCACAATGCAACGACTAAGTTGCAAGGGCAGCAGTTGGGTTGCCCAAGTTTCGAATCCCACGGTGGTTTGTGGGAATGCTCGTTGGTGTAGGTGGTGGGCATTGTTGTGGGGTCAAAAAAGGAGAAAAGGTGGAGAGAGATCATGGGGAGGTTGTAGATGGTTGCAGGAGGGTCCATGGAAAGGTATTAGATGGAGGGTCAAAGATTCAGGCTAGTGATAGATTGGTTGGCAGAATCGACGGATACTCAAGGCACCTGATAGATGAGAGGAGTAATGATGGAGGAGTGGTACAAATGGATGGGGTACAAAGGTCAAAGGTGCCAAGGAGGAAGGAGGGAGGAGTGGAGGAAAATCCCTTAGCAGTGATTTACTGAACAAAACAAAATGATATCATTGTTTATATGTATGAATATATAAATAGTTTATTATTAAAAAAGGTTTAAAATTCTAATAATTTACATGATTATTGTAAAATAACACAAAACTAAATAAAATAAGTTTCAAATTCAAATGATTTGCATGATAAATCATGCAATCCTGGCATGAGGAGAAAGTTCAATTATAAAAATAGAGGGATACTCCAACTGGAGTTGAACACTTTGCATGGGAATATGCAAACTATTAAAAAGAGTTCAATGAAGGCAAAGGCACGATTTTTTTGATATCATTATTGGCAACGACTGAGGGGGATTGAACAATTGTTAATAACTATTATTCTGCTTTGTTTCCAAATTGAGAATTGAAAGAATTATGGACTCATTATAACGAAGAAAATTGTGGTAGATAGGGTAGGTGAGATAATCAAGCATTCCTTCTCTCCATTGCGTTTCAATTCCTATGAGTTGTGCAACCAAAAGGTAGCGAGAAGAATTGATAGGATCGACATCTTTTGTAGAGGAAGAGGGATTAAAAGATTTTGGTTAATCCAACAAATCAATTTATTTTGAACATCATGTTTCAAGTATGTAACATAATTGTGTAATGAATGTGTGATTTGCTATTGTTAAAAAATCTATTGTATTATGTACCTCAATAATGGGAACTTTGGGATATAATTTCCTTTTAGTTCTATATTGTCCTTGTGATAAGGATGAAATAAGGTAGTTATAGTTTATAAATTAATAGTTTGATCGATAAATTTAAATGAAGCCTTTGTAATGATGTTTCTCTTATGTTATGCATATGCAATAGGCAATTTTATTTCCATAGTCTATTCTTATCCAAATTTTTCATATCATAGATCCCATAAAAGATCTCCAAGCATAAAGAAATGTTTATCAATACCTTGAGTGTCTGTATTTGCTGAGATAAGATTTTGATTATTTGAAAAATTATCTTGCAACCACACAATTTACAAAGTTTATCTATCTTTTATGCCCCCATTTTGTATACACAATTACTAGTACTATTGCAACTACAACGTATAATAGTTCATGAGCTATATATATAGTATGAGTTTATTATACCTGAATTAATGAACAGTTTGTGACTGTAACCATATATGGATTCTTTGTTGTTATAAAAAAACTGTGCTATTTTGTATTCTTAGCATATTTAAACAATAGTATATATATAAATATAGTGTATTTTCCATGAAGTTAATACTGGTAAACATTTTATTTTTGTTGCAATGATTCCACAATAAAATTATAAAACTGTCATTTAATTGTTATGAAGATGATTCTTTTATTTCCAATCAGTATATGTTTTTTTTTAGACTGCAGGAATTGGTTGGGAATTCATCCCCCAATAAATTGCAATGCACTGGTAAACCTTTTTCACGTGACCGGTGACGATGGCGCGACACGCCCTCCGATACCATGGGGACGGTGGGGAGACTAGACCTCGTGACCTCTTGCCTACAACAGGATGCTTTAGCCAATCAAGCTAGGCCCACCGCCCCTCCAATTAGCATATGTTATTAACTAGTTTCTTATGGATTTAACTTACACGACATCAAATATTAGTTAGCATGCATGTACAAAAATATCATTAGTTAGAAAGCAAGTTGCATGTCAATAATCAAGTTGCATAATCAAATTGCATGTCAATTATACATTTAACCATCATTATGAATGAAAGGATTGAAATAACAAAAGACCTTCATATAATCATTTTGCATGAAAATAAAAGGGTTATTTATTTTTATGGTCATTGGATATATGCATGTTACATTGTCTTCGTGAGGAAATTAGTTTTTTTTAATATGTGATTTGGCTTTACCTTCCAAGACAGGTGTTGAATATGGACTAACAGAGGGGAGTATATTTTCTTTTCTAGATCTGTCTGCCATTTATGGTTTAATTGTTTTGGCCAAATATTTGTGTAACATTGAAATATATGGATGTTATTTTATTCTCTACCATATCCTAATAGTAGGGCATACCATGTTCATATGTGACATGCCTATAGATATATCAGGTTGCACTGGATTCCATATTTCCAATTGTTTCCAAGTTGCTAGGCTTCTCATGCAAGGTTGGGTATTCTTCATATTAGGAAGAATTTTGAGGAAGCGTAAGCTTCATGGTTGGGTGGAAAACCACCTAAGCCATGTTCTCATCTCTTGGTCTGGGGATGACCATTGGGGTTAGTGGCAATTGAAGACTCCTATGATTTTTATTTATTTTTATATCTTTACTTGTATTGTTATGACCAAATGGGCATGAGAGTTCAAGTAATATTCTTGCATAAATTATATCTTGTACTCTATAATACTTGACTAGATAGTACTTCATTTTATGATGTACTTTATTTTTGGTACTTAATATTTTGGATTAGATACTTTTACATGTGATATGTAATATGTCATTTTTATATGTTGAAGATGTTTCATTTCATTTCTATATTTATGTGAAAATGAGTTACTATTTATTTTTTGTGAGATAGTTTAGGGTTTCGAACATTACAATGAAACATATGCTTAATCAAATGCTATGATGATGTAATGGGATATGATGATATAGATGTTCATGAAAGTAAAACATACTAATTAATATGTTAATTAATAAAGACATTGCATACATGTACATATAAAGAAATGATTAATCTAATAATGAGATTTAAGGTTACTAACTAATAGTGCATACAATTTAAAATACACATATTCTTAATTTCTATCTAAAGAAATTAATCATGCAAGTTTGCATCATAACACAATGAATAAGGAATGTGTTGATGAAAAATTTTTATAACACAACATACTTTGATTCTTGGAAGATTCGAGTGTCATGCACATGACACATAGAGGAATTCTATGTCAACATAAGTGCATAACATTGATAGATTCTTTTAGCGATACACCATTCATATCTGAAAGGTCGTAGGTGCTAGAACCATAAGAAGAGGTGATTATGTATGGACTTAAATAATTAGGACTATATTTTCCCTTTTGTTCTGGTGGTACATTTACGTTTCTCTGGTTCTCATAAAAAATGAGATCACCAATGTTGAAAGTATGAGAAAAAACATTTTGATTATGATGCTCTGATAAAGACTTTTGGTAAGCTTGAAGGTGCTCAAGGGCCTTTAATTGATTCTCATCAAGCAACTTGAGTTTTCTTAGATGTGTAGCACAATAAGTGTCATCATCAATCAACCCTCTAAGGGAAACTCATAAAGACAATATTTCTAGCTTCAAAGGCATAATAGTGTCGGCAACATACAAGAGGTCGTACAAAGTAATATCAATAGCAGTACAGACACTCGTGTAGTATGCCTACAATACATAAGTTAATTGAGTATACCAATATTTACCATGTTTGTTAATTGTCTTACACAAAATTTGTTCAATAATTTTCTTTAAAGCTTCATCTTGGCCATTAGACTGAGGATAGTAAAGTATAGAAAATTGATGTTGAATATGAAATATATCTAAGAATTATTTTACCTCCTTTTTCTTAAATGGCATGCCATTATCAAAAACAAGGGTGAAAGGCAATCCAAAATGAGAAATTATGTTATTTAAAATAAAGTTGTAGATTGTTTCAACGTTAGTGGATCAAAGCAGAGTAGCTTCAACCTACTATGTGAAATAATTTGTTGTTGTTATGATGGTGTTTCCCTTAGAAGAAGGGGGAGATATCTTTCCAATGATATCTAAACCCCACTTTTGAAAATGCCAAGGAGAAGCTTGAGTGTGCAGTTCTTGTGTAGGAGCTTGAATAAGATTGTTATGTTGTTGATATTGAAGACATTTCTTGAAATAGGAAAAGGAGTTTTGCTCCATTATTTTCCAATAATATCCCATGTGTATCAGTTTATGCGCTAAGGATTTACCACCAAAATTTCCACCCATAGAGTCGGAATGGGCTTCTTGAATGGAAAGGGGTATTTCGACCTTAGTGAGATATCTGAGAAGAAGACCATTACAAGATCTGTGATATAAAACATTAGATAAGATGATATAATGGGTTGAAAGCTTTCATATATGGAAACAAGTATTCTTACTCACATCTAAAACATAAAAATGTGGTGATCCCTAAGTTTAATTCCAAAGCTTAAGGTGTTTTCCATCATTTCCAGGATTCCATTAAGATGTAAATCAACAAGGTGTATATATTAACTTTCAACCTCCAAGGTGAGTCAATCAGACCTGGATTTAATCCTTTTGAGTCTTAGGAATAATTTGGAATGATTTTCCCAATTAGACTATATGACCTAATATGATAAATGCAAAATCCCAAAGATAAATAAACACAAATAATAATTTGCAAGTGGATCTAGAAAGTGCATATTTGATGTGTACCCGTCACCAAAAGTTGGATTTAGCATGTGTAGAGCGACTCAGTCGCCCATGGGAAAATGGGTATTTAATGGGGGGTCCTAAAATAATTTTTGTAGTCCTCTAGTGTTGGATCTGAGCTCTTGATTCCCAATTGTAAGCTTGTCAGAATGCCGTCAATAAATTTTGTAGGTGAGTTTCTATGTCTTGAAAAGATTGGTGACAACAAATGCAATAATTGACAATTTGCCTTCAATATTTCTTTGATATTTTCCAAACCTATAACTTGCACATTCAAAGAGAGAAAATTTTGTGTCATATAGGGGCTTGCCTCATTAAAACCCAATGTAAGTGTTCCCAATTCGACAATGGAAAAATACCAATGATAAATGATAATGGAAAGGAAGGAATGATGAAATCACAATGCTCTACAACTCACCACCCTTCAATGGTTTCCTTGAAGGACTAAAGTCATTTAGATCTTGCTTGCTTGAATACTTGAACACTTTGGAGACCTACAAAAAGATGTTAGCCTTCACAAAATAATGACAACATGAACACACACAAACTCACATAAGATTTGACATGGTTTTGGATCTTGAATTGCTATAATAATTCTTTGAAATGCTTCTCTTGACAATAGTATTTGCTCAATTGTGTTCATAGAATGTTGTTTATATTTCAAATGGTAAAATAACTAGGTGTTTATCCAGTTTCCCCAAAATTAGATTCCAATACATGACACTTGCAATTTGAATTTTGGATTTTAAAATTTCGTCAACAACATATTTGAATTTGGGTCCTAGCTAAGAAGGGGGGCCCCCATTAGCCCATGGGCGAATGGGTCTTGGCCCAAATTTCTAGGACACTCAAATTCATGAGCAAATTAACAATTGGTTACATTTATTTAATGCTTTCAATCCTTCGAAAAATGGTAAAAATTAGGCTTTGGAATACATAATTTAGAAAATTAGAAGCTTAATTAAGTCCAATAAATTAGGGGGACAAAACATAATGTAAAATTGTTAAGGTATACAATTTTCTATATTAAATTTAGCTCCCACTTTAGTGAGAGTATGAACTTACACTCAAGCTCACATTGAAGTAGAAAAAATATATGTCAAGAGGGGTTTGATTGTTTGAATTTTGAGGAGATAAGATGACTAAGGATCAAGGAGGTGGCCAAGCCCCTAGAATCCAAGATCCCATGGCAAACCAACATAAGCACAAAGGAATACAATTGTATGATATGTAGCAATACATGATACACAAACATGCAATGTCAAAGTAAATGCAAAGAGAAAAGAGGGGTATGAGCTAACAAGTTGTATTATGCCAACGGCCATACAAAAGCATTCATGACTCACACAATAGCAAAGTCAATATTTTCTAGGTGAAAATTGTCCATGGTTGTTCCTTCATATCAACATTTCAAGGAATATTCCTATTTGTGAATTGCTACCCTCAATTCTCGAGACAAGAAAGAGTCTTCAAGGAGAAAATGGTCCTCAACTACCTCAAGGAATAAAGCTCAAATGATGGGGTAAAAAGGCGAGGGTTCCAAAATTAGAATGAGTAGGTCACAAATATCTTCTAGACAAACTGATAAGCTCCCTACCACAGACGATAGTGTAACACATGCATGATAGCACAATGTGTTGTCATCCTAGAGGTGTGCTAGAGTCTTGTATGGATCAAAAGCTGAGAATGTCACAAAAAATAGCAAAGTGACTACTTCTATCTTGATTACTAGGAACTCTTGAAATGAGGAAATGAAAAGAGTATAACAAAACTAAGACAATGTAAACTAAATGAGATATAAATCAAATGGAATGTAAATGATAAAAAAAAGGGAGATAAGGAAGGCGCTCATGATAGACTAAGAAATGAAGCCTCCAAAAAATGAATATCTTCAATACCTACACACATAAGATTAAGGAATTTTTTTGGGGTTGTTTAGGGACTTATCTAAGTCAAACCTCATTTTGGTGTTTCCACCTCCATGGACAACCAAATAGATAGATTGAGAAAGCAATAGACTAAGTAGATGAGATAGAAAAATGTATAGACAAGGGATGTGATAATTCCCAAGATACTCAAAGACACAAGACAAGAGATAGATATCATTCGCAAGGCTTGAGGAAGCCAAAGAGAGAGAGAGATAGATAGATGTGAGAGCCAAGAGAGCAGTAGAGAACGTTGTGAGAACCTAAGAACATTGTAGCAAGCTATAGAGAGCTATGCAATCTTGAGAGAAAGAGATGTTGGAATAATGTGCCTCAATCCCATAGGCTGAAACCTCTGAAAGAGCAAAGTCGGTGTGACATTCCTTTTGTCTGGCCGACTGCCAATTTAGTAACCTTGTGGTTTGTATAGGTCACCGAGACAATGCTTCTATCTTGCCGACTGGTGTTGTCGCTGTGACATGGCATTGTGACCTTTCGAGAATTGGGGAATCTGGCAGGACGAGTTGGTGTCTTGAATGTAGGGGAGACTCATAAGCATTGGGTCATGGTCATGACATGTGACAGTAGACTCTCAGCCCAAGTTAATTTATGTCTCACCAATAGTATACCAGTGTGGGAGTAGCAGAGGCTCAAATTATAAAGTCTTGGCAACCAGAGTTGATTGTATAGCCAATGGATGTGGGTTTCCTGTGTTTGTCATTAACCTCTTGAGGTAGCTTGATAGAATCTTAAACATTAGTGTTTATTTAAAGGTATAGTGGAACTCTACAGAATCACCCGTGAAAGTGTGAGCATTAAGTATTACTTCAGTGATGTGATCTGATCTTGGAATTATTGGACATTGGGAATAAACGCAGTTCAAATTGTGATCTCTCGGTGAAGGAGCGATAGTCTTACCCGATGGGAATATACTCTTATCTATGTGCAGTGGTGCAGAGTGTCTAATGAATAGTGATTGTCTACATTCATGAAATGTTGAAGTCAATATGACTTGTGAACTGGTATAAATGTCGCACCCGATGAGTAGGACTCTTAGCAATAACTCTGAGTGGGGTCACTTGTGGCACTCCAGGGGAGACAGTTTAATTATCTCCATAGGACATCATGAATATTCCCATTAGCAGATGCTTTGGCCAGATTGGGGGAACCATCCTATGTAGTCTTAGGCGATGGAAAGCCAGAATGAGACCATTAGGAAGTTATTGTATGGTCATTCTGGCAGAAGTTCCATGAGCAAGTAGCATGGATATACTCTCTAAATTAGAGATTATGTTAGGATTCGATGGAGTGTTCGATGCACAATTGGATGAACAGTTCGATGTATGATCAATGTGAATTCAATTCTAAAATATTGTAATCTGAATATTATATACAAGGTTAATCATTGAATCTGTTGTTGTAATTTGACATCAGAAAGATAAGTCTGATCTCTGTATGTAATCTCCATTATTGTAATACAAAGTGACTTCTCTTGGTGTGGTGGGTTTTTTCTCGTAGGGAGTTCCAAGTAAATGCAGTGTTCATGTGTGTATATTTATATTCTCTATTTTTGTTATTTCCTTCCAAGTGTATCTTAATTGAATTTTGTAGTGAAATTCAAAAGCACCTCATTCTTGCAGGGGTTTTGGCGTTAGGAGTTGTTCCACTTTTATAGCTTTCCTTACAAGTGGAATCAGAGCCTGGCCAGTTGTGTTATCCTTGTGGGTACGTTGAGTTTTTTTGAGTCAATTCTATTTAGTGGGAGTCTTGTAGAAGTTTGGTAATTCAAATTATAGATTGAGATGAAGCCATGGAAATATTGGAAATTAGAGAAATTCAATGGCATTTTGAGTTGAGACTTAAAGTGGGAAGGAATCTTTGGACATTGTGATCAAGTTCAGCTGTATGCAGGCAAGCCTATAGGCATGAAGCAAGAGGATTGGGATCTCTAGGATGAAAATGAAAGGCATTGGGCTCATTTAGACTTTAATTCTTAAGATGTGGCAGAAAAAGTTTACCCATCTTGCCAATGGAAAAAGGCCCAGGCGACTATTTATCCCGAGGGGAAAGTCCTTGGTGAATAAATTGTTCTTGAGGAAAAAGAAGCTATACACTTTGAGAATGTCTAAGAGAAGGAGAATTATTCTTTGATGTTTGACATGTTCATATGTTGATTACTTGATTAACATCTGTGGGTGTGAGAAGATTGATGAAGAGGGATCATTGTATCTTTGTTATGTTCTTGATTCTTAGGGATCCCACTGGTGATAGCTATTGGCTGATCTGTCGATTTCAAGATGGAAGATGTTGTTGCTTCTTTGTTATGAAAAGAGATGAAGAGCTGTAGGATGGAAAAGGAGGCCCTTGTTGTTAGAGGAGACCGAGAAAGGAAGAAAGAAAGGACAAGAAGTCAAATCCAAATCGAGGAAGGAGGAATTAAGTGCCATGAGAATTAAGTTGAAGTCTTTGGGAGTGTAGAGCCTGTTCATGTCCAGGGATTGCTAAGAGGAGAAAATAAGAAGAATTCTGACTATGATTCTTCTCAGAGTGATGCAGATGCCTTCATTGCATCCTTGGCTACGTAGGCATCAACTGATGTATGGCTGATTGATTCTAGAGCATCTTTCCACATGACATCTCATAGAGATTGGTTCATGAAGTATGAAGAATACGATGGTGGGAAGGTGTATTTGGAAGTGAGTTATCTTGCAAAATTGTTGGTCGTGGAAGAGTCAATTCAATTCCTTGATGGAAGAGTGAAAGGGAATCAATGATGTAATGCATATACCGAGTTTATTTCCGAAATCTACTTTTGTTAGTAAGTTGAATGATATTGGAGTGCAAGTCATGTTCTTTGGAAATGGTTGCAAGATGACTAGAGGCTCAATGGTGCTAGCAAGGGGTGCTCAGATTGGTACCTTGTATAAGCTGGATGCAAATGTTGTTTAATGTAATAGTGTCTCTGTAAAGTCACAGAAAGCTACTCATAGAGGAAAAGAGGGAAAAGTTCCTGATGGTATAAACTCTATGGAAGTTAAACTTCCAGCAGAAAAAACTATGCTCTGGCATCATAGGCTAGGCCACATTGGTGAGAAAGGTTTAAAAACCTTGAAGAATAAAAACCTGGTTGAGAGGCTTGATGAATGTAACCTCGAATTTGAGTTTTGTGAACATTGAATATATGGAAAACAACGCCGTGTTTCATTTTACTATAGTCCTCACAAATCTTCTGGTTTGCTTGATTATATTCATTATGATGTTTTTGGTCCAGTGAATGTTCCTTCTTTGTCTAAGTCAAGGTTATATGTATCGTTTATTGATGATTATTCAAGAAGAGCATTTGTCTATTTTTTGAAAAGTAAATCAAAAGTGTTCAGTCGGTTTAAGGAATTTAAAAACCTTGTAGAAAATCAGACTGGAAGAAAAATAAATTTTTTAAGGATTGATAATGGTGGTGAATTTTGTTCTGATGAATTTGAGAGGTATTGTAAAGATCATGGGATTATAAGACATAAGACTACCCCTTACACTCCGCAGCAAAATGGAGTTGCAGAAAGGTTCAACAGGATAGTGATGGAAAGAGCATGAAGAATGTTGAGTAGTGCTAGGTTGGAGGAGAAGTTTTGGGCTGAGGCAATTGCTACATCATGTTATTGATAAACTGTTCTCCGAATTCCACTCTTGTTGAGAAAACACCTTTGGAAGCATGGTCTGGTAAGAAGCCCTCTTTAAGACATTCGTGTTTTTGACTGTGAGGCATATGCATATGTGTCGAATGAGAAAAGATCTAAGTTGGAGAACAAGGTTGTCAAATGTATTTTTATTGGCTATAGTGCTGGCATAAAAGGATACAAGCTTTGGAATCCTGATATGGAGAAGGTTCTATACAGCATAAGTGTTATCTTTCATGAGCTGAAGCCTTCTACCTTAGATCTGTAGTTAGAGACAAAATCAAAAAACAAAAAGGATGTAGTGTAAATTCCTCCTACACCAGATAAAGAGGAATTGAAAATTCAAAATGTACCTGAAACTGAGGAGATCTCAAGCAGTTCTGAGAGTTTTGATGAAGAAGAACAACCTCAGCCTCAACAATTGAGGAGGCCAACTCGTGAAAGAAAGCAACCTGATAGGTATGGGTTTTCTTTGATAGATTCTACTTTTTCCTATGCTTTAATTTCTAGCACTGATGAGCCTAGGACTGTGAAAGAGGCATTTAGAATGTCTGATTCAGACTCTTGGTTGGAAGCCATGAATGAAGAAATGGCATCATTAGAAAATAATGATACTTGGAGTTTGGTGCTCTTGCCTGAAGGCAGAAAAGTTGTTGGTGGAAAATGGGTATTTAAAAAGAAAATAGGTTTGGATGGTAGTGTGGAAAAGTACAAGTTGAGGTTGGTTGCGAAGGGTTATTCCCAGGTAGAGGGAATTGATTATGGGGAATTTTTTTCTCCTGTAGCTAAGCTGACGTCCATTAGATTTCTTTTGTCACTTGCAACAGCATATGACTTAGAGGTTGAATAGATGGATGTGAAGATAAAATTTCTTTATGGTGATCTTCAAGAAGAAATTTAATGTCCCAGCCTGAGCACTTTGTGGAAAAAGGTAAAGAAAGATTGGTTTGCAAGTTGAAAAAATCTCTGTATGGATTAAAGTAATCTCCTAGAATGTGGTACCAGAAGTTTGACACTTTTGTTTTGTCATTGGGATTTGTAAGATCAAAACTGATCATTGTGTGTATTACAAAGCTAAAAGTGATCAAGTCCTTATTATTACTCTCTATGTTGATGATATGTTGTTCATAGGCAATAGTAAGTTAATGATTTTGATGTTAAGTCTTAGTTATTGCAAAGTTTGAAATGAAAGATCTTGGTGCGGCAAGGTATATTACGGGAATGGAAATAACCAAGGAAAGGAAAAATAGAAAACTTTGGCTCAGTTAGAGTAAATATATCAAGACTATTCTAGAGAGATTTTGCATGAATGACTGCAATTAGCTAGTTGTTCCAGTGTTGCAGGGAACAAAGCTTTCTGTTGAAGATTGTCCAAAATCTCCTACTAAGATGGAGGACATGACCAGTGTACCTTATGCCAGTGCGGTTAGCAATCTAATGTATGCAATGGTCTGTACAAGGCCAGACATTGCCCAAGCAATGGGAGTACTTAGTCAGTTTATGGCTAATCCTGGAAGGACACATTGGGATGCTGTGAAAAGAGCATTTAAATATTTGAAGGGAACTTCAGAATATGCTTTGTGTTACCATGGGAACTTGGTTGAATCACAAAGGACTCTCAGTATTCGAGGCTATGTGGATTTTTATTGGGTAGGGGACATTGACAGCAGAAGATCCAGCAGTGGATATATTTTCATGTTGAATGGTGGTCAAGTGAGTTGGATGAGTAAGCGACAGGTTGTAGTCGCTTTGTCCACTACAAAGGCAGAATCTGGTTAAAATGTTTGTGTTTTAACATTGGTTTTGATGCAAGGCTAATAAAAATTTATTGTGACAATCAGAGTGCTATCTGTTTGGAAAAGAATCCTACTTTCCATGCCAGGACGAAACATATAGATGTACAGTATCACTTTGTACGAGATATGGTGGAGGATGGAAAGGTTTCGTTAAAAAAAGTGGATACTCTAGAGAATGTTGCAGATGCATTGATGAAGCCAGTGAACATAGACAAGTTCAGGTGGTGTACCAGTTTGATGGGCCTTAGTGCCCATGATTTTTAGTAGTTTTGTTGTGCTCTAGAGGTGCCTGTGTGATCTTCGTCAAGTGGGAGATTGTTGGAATAATGTGCCTCAATCCCACAGGCTGAAACCTCTGAAAGAGAAAAGTCGGTGTGACATTCCTTATGTCTGGCCGATTGCCAATTTAGTAACCTTGTGGTTTGTACAGGTCACCGAGACAATGCTTATGTCTTGCCAACTGGTGTTGTCGCTATGACTTGTGGCGTTCGTTGTAACCCTCTGCCGAGTGGAGATCTCTGGCCGACGAGTTGGTGTCTAGTGGATGTAGGGGAGACTCATGGTGACTGGGTCATTGGTGTAACAAGTGACTTCGATAAGAACTCCTGGCGATAGTTGGTATGTATCACCGACAGTATACACTTAGAGTATCAGAGTAGCACAAAGGCCTCGGTATGAAGTCTTAGCGATAGTTGCTTGTCTCGCCAATGGATGTGGTTTCGCTGATTGGCTGGTGTCTTCATTGTAACCTCTTGGTGAAAGTGGTAAGTCCTGCCGACATTGGTGTTTGTTAACAGGTGTCTTTAGTGAGACTCCTAGCAACTGAAGTCTTCGGTGAAAGGTGTGAGCATTTGGTATTACCTCTCAATGATAACGGTAAGTCTTGTCGACTGTTGGACATTTCAGAATAACATGAAGGTTCGGTATGATCTCTTGGCGATGGACGATAGTCTTACCAATGGGAATACTCTTATCTATGTGACCTTTGAACATCGGTATGATGTCTCATTGAATAGCGATTGTCTCGCCGATGAGAATGCTGAGGTCGATGCGACTTGTGAACTCGGTGTAATGTATTGCCGATGGTCAAGACTCTTGGTGATAGCTACAGTCAGGTCTTGTGGTATCAGGGAGACACGGTTAGTGTCTCACCAACATGCGAATACATTGTGAATGCCTTTGACCAATTGGGAGACCATCCTACGTGATGTGTCTTTGACCAATTAGAGAAGCCGAATGGGAACCGTTGGAAGTTAGTCTGTTGTGGTCTTTCTGTGAGGAAGTTCAACAGTCTAGAAGCGACATGGATATACTCTGGAATTGCAAATGATGTTCGGTTTGATGGATGTTCGATCAATGTTCGATGCACAGTTGGATGAACAGTTCGATGTATGGTCAGTGTGAATTCAATTATGAAAGGTTGTAACTTGAATGTTCTGTACAAGGTTGATCATTAATCTGATGCTGTAATTTGACATCAGAAAGATAATTCTAATCTCTGTATGTAATCTTTATTACTGTAATACAAAGTGACTTCTCTTGGTGTGGTGAGTTTTTCTCCCGTAAGGGTTTTCCCACGTAAATCTGGTGTTCATGTGTGTATGTTATATTCTTTGTTTCTTTTATTTCCTTGAAGTGTATCTTAATTGGACTGTAATTGAAAATTTAAAAGCACCTCTGCATTCTTCCCTGAGTTTTTGATGGTAGGAGAGTTGCTTCCGCACCTTAGCTTTCCTTACAAGAGAAAGAGAAGATAGAATAAGAGAGAATGTGCAAGAAAGAGCTAGAGAGGAATGAAAATTCCAAGAGAGACAAAGAGGAAGGAAAAGATCCATTTAAAAGAGAGAAAAGGGGGAAAAGAAGGTTCCCAAGCCGTTACAAGGTGTCCTGAGCCGTTACCACCGACAAAGGCAGGTGACAAGTGGCAAGACACTTGGGAATGACTATTTGAATGATGAAATATTGCATAATGCTAGCGCGATGTGCTAGTGTCTGGGAAAATCATGCTACAAAATGGTGGGAATGAGGAAAACACAAGGTTTGATGCAAAGCTGACACAAGGTGGCTACTGAAAAGGCGTCCTCAACATCCTGAGGGGAAAAAGTCTAATGCAAGGGCTAAAATGACCCTACACAAATACTAAGGAAGTGGATGCAAAAGTGTAGGTGAAATTTCAAAGGGTTCAATTTTATGACACTACAGTTCCATAAGTTAAGGGAAAAATAAATCCAATGAAAAATTCCCATGGGAAGACAAAGGATTGAATTCCAACTATACATATCGCATCTTGAAAGGGGAACTTTATGCACTTGTAAACAATCGTCGAGACAAGATTCATGGAGTGTAGCCATGGATAGACTATCTTCATATGGAATTGGTTCAACCTCAGGATGACGGAGAATGACACATCTAATTGCTTTGGTCTAACTTTTAATGGAAGAGTGATCAAACTTATCATATGGTGAGCAAAACCATTATGTGTTTTTATCCATGATTTTGATTGTTCATAAGAATCATGATAGAGTTCATGCACAAACAAGAATTTTTTGGTGATCACATTCTCTACACACACGAGATCAATAAGTATCTATAATGTCCCTTGCTGGCTCCACTCAAATTTTCAATTTTAAGAGCTTGGGCATTTCATCAAACAATTTGCTTGCAGTCTCTTTCCCAGTTGGTTAATGTTTCTAATCTATTTGTTCCCTTTTCTGAATGTTGTTTGATACTAGTAAAGTCTTACAAGATATGGAAAATGATTGTAAATGCAATGTAAAATAAATTTCTAACTGGAAACCCAAGTACCTGTGTAGGTGGAAATTGTTGGCGATGCTAGTAACAACAAATGGCTCCTTCCAAACTCATTTATTTTGCTTTCACATATATATGCCAAGATTGCTAGATGGCCTGCGATGTCTCCTTGGACATGTCTAGTTTATGTGATGGTGAACTCATTTTTCCACACTATTCCATTCCTTGTTGTCCCTTCACATTCCCCCTTTCCTTCCTTTTTGTAACCATGTTGGGCCAAGGTTCATATTGCCTCTAGGTACTCACTCGATTAGCAGACGCGTCTCTCTTAAAATGTCCCTTGGTCAATTAACTATCATTGTTACCTTTAGTAGATTAAGGGATAATTAGCATTTAATATTCTCCCTTATTGTTATCATTTGTTTGCTTTGGGAGGAATCCATTTTTATTAGGATTTATCTGCTATCGGCATACAAGCTCTCGACCAATGCTATCAGCAATAATAAAGATCGTCTCTTAATGTTCTTCCCATCGTTGCCTTGTTGAGACCGATTCAGGATTAACAATTATAATTTGTTATCTTCATGATATTCCAAGTAATCTCTAGTGATATTCAGGTTATAGAAGACCCCATGAAATCCATAGGGATGACGGTTCCAAGAGGATATTGGTTTCTATTTGTGTTGGTGTTGTCTTGGATTATTAATATTTGAGTTGTTAAGACAATCAACAATTCTCAAACAATTGCCTAAGTTGGTAAATATATAGCAATACAATGATAGATGGTGGTTGCTTATCCAAACACCTCCCCATCCATGCGATTTCTAGAAACTAATGAAATATGATACTCCAATTTATATCTCAGAATATATACCTACGTAGATGCCAAGGTCATGTTAATTGATATTTATTAATGAATCAATGCTCTTTTAATGATAAGTCGGCACCCCTGGGTATAATCGTTTTTAGAGGATTACTCAATTAATATAGGAGTTTTCATCCTCCCTCCACCAAGGAAGTATTATTATTTTATATTGGTTTCTTTGTAATATATATATATTTAATTGCATTATATTTTATATTTTATATTTGTTTATTTAGTATAGAATATAGGTTATTACATTTATAATTATAATATTATCTCCTGATAATTATAATCATAACAATATTCAAATTGTAATTATATATATATATTATTTATTTTTGCATTTACAAATTAGGCTTCCAAATCTAGGGACATAACAGTCCTCCCCTCCCAAATTTGCTTGTCCTCAAGCAATTTAAAATTTGGGAGATCAAACTACTTAGTTTCCCTTAATTTTTCCTTGAATTTTTAATCTAAATAAATAAGGGGTTAGGGAGCACCTCTCACTTGTTTGGGGTCTCGATTGAGAGCTTGCATCTAAGTTAGAACCATTTATCTTTGTAGACATCCAATTTGATCACTTCCATATGATCAAACACGTCTCTTTATTCATCCAGTTGCTTATCCCATCTGTTAACATTAATTAAACCATTTGTTTAATTAATACCTTGCATCTTACACAAGGGTCATAAAGTATTTAATTTAATAAATAATTTACCCCTCTTCCTCCTCTAAATTAAATAAATACACCATTTTATTTAATTTAGTCATATTCCCCTTTTGGAATTAAAATTCATTTTTTTTAATTCCTCTTTTCTCTCTCATGGTCACATCCTCCAACTTTTGCAAGTTGGTCTCTAATCCATCTTAATTTCTTCATCTTCTTCTAATTAACTAGGGTTAGCATGTGCACACCCTTAATCATCATTAGGGTCACATCCTCCATAATCTCCCACTTGCTTCTAATAAGTCATTAGTCCATCTAATTAAGTACTTGCACAACCTTAATCATATGGTTAGTACAACCTAATCCCCTTCCCATTTATGGCATGTGTCCTTAAGTCAACCTTATTAAAGGCTTTCTCCTTTTGGGCAAGGCACTCCACTTCCCCATGTGAATTTTTAATTCACTTTTAATCCCCAAGGCACTCAAAAGGAATTTTTAATTCCTTCACTCCTTCCCACATGTCCTCTCTTTATTCTTTATTTTTTCCCATCTCCCCATGAGAATATTTGAGGAATTTTTAATTCCTCACATGTTCTCTCTCACATGGGGACAAGGACCTCCTTTATGAGATCTTGTCCAATCCCAAGGTACTTTGTACCCCCCTCCATGTCATGTACTTCTCTTACACCTCATGTCCACCTCATCTTTCTTAAGCCTCTCCTTTGCACATGTCAAGATGTGAGGGCTTGTGAGTTCTCAACTCACCTTAGCCCTACATCTTGATATTTGGTGGCTCAATCTTGGCCATCCATCTCTTCTAGGAATTCTCAAAATTCCTATAAATACCCCCTCTTTTCTCTCATTTTGGAGAGATCATTTTGCTAGCCAAACTCTTGCAATTTTATTTCTTAATCTACACTTAGCCATTTTCATGCTTTGTTCCATTTCCACCCATCCTCACATCATCACCTAGTTTGCATATCTTGCCATCCAAGGAGCATACACACCAAAGATCGAAGGGCCAACCAAATGATCAATTCGAGACAAGGTATAAAGTTCCATTTGTTGCTTTTATCTTGTGTTGATTCCAACTTAGGCTAATCTTGAGGTGTAGGTTGTTTTGGTGTTTATTTTCACTCTTTAGTTTGCTGCTCGTTTTCTAATGCACATATTCGACCTATCACAATCTTAATCAATCATTTATCATAATATTAGTAATTAGTAGTTCTCCCATAACCAGGTCAATAAATTCATGGTCAATTATTAAGTTAGTCAAGGTACCCTAATATCCTAAGAGGGTTCAAGCATAAGAGAGTATCGGAAATCATGACTTGATGGGGAGCCTAGGATTCATCATGCCTACTCTTTCCCTTCCTCTTATGATTTAGCCTCTTGGGTTTTCTTAGTTCCCTCTCTTATAGAATTTTTTCCCTTATCAGTCGCAATGAACACCATTGGTCGCAATGACCACCCTTATAAGACGCAATGTTCGCCATCGGTCGCAATGACCACCATTATCGAATGCAATGTCTACCATTGGTTGCAATGACTACCATTATCAGATGCAAGGTCCACCTATTATTTGTCCTAATGACCGCCAAAATTGGACACAAGGTCTGCCTATTATCGGTGTTAATGATCGCCTATTATTGGTCACAATGATCGTCGTTGGTCACAATGATCACCATAATTGGACACAAGGTCCTCCAATTATCAGTCACAATGACCGCCATTATCGGACGTAATGTCCTCCATCATTCACAATGACCGCCATTATCAGTCGCAATGTCCGCCATCAATCGCAATGACTGCCATCTTGAAGAGCTTCATTCCTTAAAGGAGTCTCCTCCTTTTGTTCCTCCTTCATCGTACCTTCTTTTATTTGGGCCTTATTTTCCTTCCCCTCTTGCGACTTGATTCGATTTTTCTTTCATGTTGAGGGCTTGTCTTCTTTTTTGTCTGCATCTGTGTCCAGGTTCCCAAACTTCCTCTCATTTTCAACGTGCTAATCTTTCCTTATAAGGTTTTTTTGTCTGCATTGGTGCCTTGGGCCCCATATATTTCTGCAATCAAAGCAAAGCCCCTTCCTCTTTAGTTCCTCTCGGTTTTGGTAAGATAGGTATGGTGCCATCATAAAGGGGAATTTCTTGCTCTATCTCTTGAGGCTTTATTGTGTTGCCTCTTCCCTTGCTTCCTAGAGGCATTGCTTAATGCAACATCACAATAGTCTTTGAAAGGGATATTTTTCCTTATTTTGGGGTCCATTCTATGGTATGCTACTACAATTTCATCAACATCATATGTGGGTGGTTCATTTTCCTCCCCTTCTTCCATGTGTTCTTCCCTAGGTAAGAAGGGAGGTCTTGTTGGACTAGAGTTGGCCATTTTTGGGGAAGCGGGATTATTGTTCTTGGAATGATTTGTTTCCCTCCCATTATTGCTATTCATGCTTTGGATGGCTTGGAGGGGGATTTGGGTGGCCCTCTCATTCTTCTCATTTTGTTCTAAAAGAGCTTGAATGGATTGTTCCATGAAGCCCCTCATTTCATTACTCATTTTTCTATCCCCGGGGTTGTTGTGACTTTTGTTATTAGAGTGTCTTCTATGGTAAGTTTGCATTTACCAACTTTTCACAAGATGGCAGGATTATGCTCTAATACCACTGTAATGTCCCTTGCTAGCTCTACTCAAATTTTCAATTTTAAGAGCTTGGACATTTCGTCAAACAATTTGCTTGCAGTCTCTTTCTCAGCTAGTTAATGTTTATGATCTATTTGTTTCCTTTTTTGAATGTTGTTTGATGCTAGTAAAGTCTTACAAGATATGGCAAATGATTATAAATGCAATGTAAAGTAAATTTTTGACTAGAAACCCAAGTACCTGTGCAGTTGGTCAATTGTTGGTGATGCTAGCAACAACAAATGACTCCTTCCAAACTCATTTATTTTTCTTTCACATATATGTGCCAAGATTGCTAGATGACCTGTGATGTCTCCTTGGACACGTATTTTTATGTGATGGTGAACTCGTGTTTCCACACTATTCTATTCCTTGTTGTCCCTTCACATTCCCCCATTTCCTTCCTTTCTGTAACCACGTTGGGCCAAGGGTTATATTGCTTCCAGGTACTCATTTGATTAGCAGACGTGTCTCTCTTAAAATGTCCCTTGGTCAATTAACTATCATTATTACCTTTAATCGATTAAGGGATAATTAGCGTTTAATATTCTTCCTTATTGTTATCATTTGTTTTCTTTGGGAGGAATCCATATTTTATTAGGATTTATCTGCTATCGGCATACAAGCTCCTGACCAATGCTATCGACAATAATAAAGATCATCTCTTAATGTTCTTCCCATCGTTGCCCTATTGAGACCGATTCATGATTAACAATTATAATTTGTTATCTTCATGATATTCCAAGTAATCTCTAGTGATATTTAGCTTATAGAAGACCCCACGAAATCTATAGGGATGATGGCTCCAAGAGATTGGTTTCCATTTGTGTTGACGTTGTCTTGGATTTTTAATATTCGAGTTATTAAGACAGTCAACAATTCTCAAACAATTGCTTGAGCTGGTAAATATATATCAATACAATGATAGATGGCAACTTCTTATCCAAACACCTCCCCATCCATGCAATTTCTGGAAACTAATGAAATATGATACTCTTGTTAATATCTCAGAATAGATACCTATGTAGATGTCAAGGTCATGTTAATCGATATTGATTAATGAATCAACGCTTTTTTAATGATAAGTCGACACCCCTAGGTATAATCGATGTCAAAGGATTATTCAATTAATATAGGAGTTGTCATCCTCCCTCCACCAAGGAAGTATTATTATTTTATATTGGTTTCTTTGTAATATATTTAATTGTATTATATTTTATATTTTATATTTTTTTATTGATTATAGAATATAGTTTATTACATTTATAATTATAATATTATCTCCTGATAATTATAATCATAACAATATTCAAATTGTAATTATATATATATATATATATATATATATATATATATATATATATATATATATATTTCTTTCTTTCTTTCTTTTTGCATTTACATTTTAGGGTTCTAAATTTGGGGACATGACATTATCCCACTTTTGGGCTTATCATTAATTCATATGACGATATAGAGATGACCATTAGGTACATGTATAGATGCATCAATATGTGTGAAAAATAATGTTAGGTAACAAAGTGGTTTGGCCCTTACAAGGTTGAACATTTATGAGATTGACCATGTTGTGTAGAATATCCTCATTATCACTCTTATCATCATCATTATCATTTGTATCCTCAATCTTATCAGCATTCATAACATCATTGTTGACTTCATTAGCTTTCACAAAGTTGGTTGAATGATTTGGCATTGGGTTGTTGAAAATTTACAAATTTTGGTTAGGTGGGGAAATTGATTTATTGCCTTTGTCATTAACACCTCCCAACTAGATATAATTGGAATCAATGAGGTCTTGTAATTGATGTTTAAGATGCATGCATCATTCTGTGTCATGTCCACTTTGTCGATGATATTTGCAAAAGGAATTTGGGTTATAATTTGGAGGTAAGGGTTTGGTTGTGTCCATAGGTTTGACCAGAGGTAAACGAATTATGTTCTTACTCAAGAGTTACAACATGACTAAATGGAGAGAATCGGGTAATGGAGTAAATTTTCTATCCCTAGGTCAAAATTAGTACAGGGTAGAGCTTATGGCAACAACTTGAGGTTCAACATGATTTTTTTAGGATGGATTTATTTTTAAAAAGTTCTTGTTTGGCTTCTTAAATTGTTGATAATTGTTTTGATGTGCAATATTGGACTTCTTAGTATGTTTTGATAAAGATGCCTCTTCATAATTATTAATTGATTTTTGGTAATCACGAAGCGTCGTGTACAAACTTATAAAGTATGGAAATTTTTGTAATAGGAATTTTTATCTTATGTCTTTTAACAAGTTTTCAATGAACATTCTTTGAATTTTTCATATCAAGAAGAGTTAGATTGACTTTTGATAATATCAACCGATAGCAGCTTATGAAATCTGTAACTTTTTCACCTCTTTTTTTGCATCACATTAAATCAGTTATATTGATCTTAGGACCAATGTGCACTTGGAAATGGTTGAGGAAAGCATCAAAAATCTTATTAAATGAGTGAATTTATTTATTCGGTAATGAACAAAACCATTACAAGGCCATGTCCTTTAGTGACCTAGGGAAATGTTTAGCTAAGAGCTTATCTTCAAAAATGAAGTCATTGCATAAGGTTGTGTATGTTGATATATGGTTGCTAGGGTCTCCTTTACTGTTGTATTTCTCAAAGCGAGGTATCTCTATGTTTTGTGGCATTTGTGCTTTCAATATCTCTAGTGACAATGGGTTTCTTTTGACATATTGTGATGGTTGTTCATTTTGAGTTTGGTTCAACGTTGATATTTGTTATTGAAGGGATGTCACATTTTGCAAGAGTTGGATTATGATAGAATCATTGCTTGTTGTATTTTGGGAATGAGGTTTATGTGTTAGGTGGACTACTATATTGCAAGTTTGTGAGGGGTGATGGGTTTGGAGACATGATGTTTGAGTTCATAAAACTATAAGGATTCCCAGTGGAAATACCCAAAGTTAGAACTATACTGTTGCTTGATTGCATCATTGTGGTAACAATTGGATTTGTATATGTGGAAATAGAGGTTATAGTTGTAGGGAGAGAAACTTGACTTCCTCCTTGACTTTGAGTGTACCCCAAATCTTGAGTACAACTAGCCATTGTACATGTACATGATTGTTTATGATGTAGGCTAGACTATGCATTACCTCTAATCCTTCAGAATCATCAAGCATTTTCCTCATGTTATTTATCACAGGTACCATTGTTCTAGAATTATACTCCATGCTCACATAGTCTTGAAGTTTTTCTAAGGCTTTGTCTAATTGTCTCAGTTTCCCTTCAAGGACATGGGCCACCATGGTTTCAACATTAGTGACAATGGTTGATGGTAAGGTCATGGGAATTGTGGCATTAGGGATGGAGTACAAAGTGGGTTGAGTATTGGCAACACCCGTATTGAAAGGGTTGGAGAACTCAAGATCCATAGTAGATGTACCAACAGTGTGGGATGCCATGAGTCTCAAACTACATCTCACTAAAGTATTGACAATAGTACATCGGGTTGTGAAACTCATGCAAGTTTTACAACACCAAAAATGTACCTAAGATGAACACCAAATTGCTAAATAAGTATAGAAATAGAAAGCAACTAGCATAAGCAAACAAGAACCACAACAACAAAGGTCTCATAATTTTTTTGTTTGGCCAAGACAAGTAGGACAAGGTTGACCAATGGTGTTTGAGTCTTGTTCAGGGGTTCTGAAAGTTTGAAGTTGGACTGTAGGCTACACTGCTTAAGGATTTTGATTCTACTTGCAAATAGGTGTAACAGTAAATAAATTTCTAGAATTTGTGTAATGTATTTCAATTAAAACACAATGCAAGTATGTAGTAATTTATAAAATGTTGAAACAAAGTTAAATGCAAAATTTAGATATGAAATGTAACAATGGACTAATTGTAAGATGTAGAGACCTAAAAATGATGATTTTTGAATACAAATTTTGACCTTAAACAATGCACTTTCTTTCACCAAATGATCTAAATGCAAAAATGCTCCACAATATGCAAAATTTGAAATTCAAACAGAGATCTATAAGTATAGGAAAACTAAGTAGATAGAGACAAACAATTGTGAATTTTTTTGTTGATGCACCTATATGAGGATAGGGTCATCCAAGGGCATCTAAGGCCTTGTTCAGGGTTCTGAAAATTGAAAAGCTGAATGTTTAAGTTGTATTTTAAGTTTATTGTTCCTATCTGCAAAAAAGTTTGACAATGATTATTTTTCCAGAATTTTTCAATGCAAATGTATGACAATTTTGGAACAAAATGACACTTTTTATATGCAATTTCCAAAACCTAAGGTATGTTCCATAATTTCTAGGATTTCATTAGGATGCAAATCAACAAGGTATATAGATTGACTTTCAACCTCCAAGGTGAGTCAATTAGACCTGGATCAGATCCTTTTGAGTCTTAGGAATGAATTGGAAATGATTTAGAGTGATTTGACCTAATTAGAATATATGACCTAATATGATAAATACAAAATCCTAAAGATAAATAGACAGAAACAATAATTTGCAAGTGGATCTAGAAAGTGCATACTAATGTGTACCTATCACCAAAATTTGGATTCAATATTTGCATAGGGACTCAGTCACCCAAAAGCGAATGGGTCTTTGATGGAGGTTCCTAAAACTATTTTTGCAATCCTCTAGTGTTGGATCTAAGCTCCTAATTCTTGGTTCTAAACTTGTGTGAATGTCATCAATAAATTATGTAGTTGAGTTTTCATGTCTTGACAATATTGGTGACAACAAATGCAACAATTGACAATTTTCCTTCAATCTTCCTTTGATCCTTTCTAAACCTATAACTTAGAAATTCAAAGAGAGAGAAAATGTTGTGCCATATAGGGGCTTACCTTAGTCAAACCCCGTGTAAGTGTTGCCACTTCCATAATGGAAAAATGTCAATGATAAATGATAATGGAAAAGAAGGAATGATGAAATCACAATGCTATAGAACTCACCACCCTTCAATGGTTGCCTTGAAGGACTGAAGTCATAAACATATCTTCAAGAATTTGGATATTGCTTGCTTGAATACTTGAATGCTTTGGATACCTACAAAAAAATGTTAGCCTTCACAAAACAATGACAACATGAACACACATAAATTCACATAAGATTTGACATGGTATTGGATCTTGAATTTTTGTAATAATGGTATGAAATGTGGCTCTTGATAGTAGTATTTTCTCAGTTGTGTTCTTAGAATGTTGCTTATATTTCAAATGATAAAATAACTAGGTATTTATAGGTGTTTATCCAATTTCCCAAAAAATAGATTCCAAAAGTCGACACTTGCAATTTGAATTTTGGATGTTTAAATACCGACAACATATTTGAATTTGGGTCTTGGCTAAGAAGGGGGACCTATTCATCCATGGGCGAATGGGTCTTAGCCCAAATTTCTAGGACACTCAAAGTCAGGGGAAATTTAACAATTGATTACATTTATTTAATGCTTGGAATCCTTTAGAAAACTTTAAAAATTAGGCTTTGGAATGCATAATTTGGAAAATTAGAAGCTTAAGTAAGTCCAATAAATTAGGGGGACAAAAAATAATATAAAATTGTTAAGGTATACAATTTTCTACACTACAACATCATCGAGAAAGCTTCTAATTTTTAGATAGTTATAGATGTGGCAATACCATTTCCTTGAGTCTATATGAACACACATAATACTATCAAGTTTAGGTTTATCTGAGACAATAGGAATGCAAAGGATTTGGACCATGAAGTGGTACTCATTTGCGCTATAGTTAGGGTGTACAAGGGAAGCAACGCTTTCCATTATATCAGTGTGACAATTTTCCCTCCTAGGAACACTATCAATGATATAGAAAGAAAAGTAACTAAGCAAGGATAAAGCCAAAGCTTGATACTGAGATAGCTTACAATTAAATTAGAATCACTGTGAATATAGATATGTTTAATTTTAGAAGCTATCATGGTATGAAATCCAACAATGAGGGCTTCGTACTCAACAATATTGTTTGTACTGTGAAATTCTAATCAAAAAGAAAGAGGAACCACCTTTCCTTTTCAATCCATCAAAATACATTTCCCATATAGGATCATGATTTAAAGTAAATAGGTTTTCATCTAGGAATAGGTCTAGATTATGGAAGGTATTGGGAAAGGGATCTTTTTCTAAGTGATCAAGGATAGGTTGACCTTTAATTAATTTTTCAGTAACAAACTTAAGGTCAAACTTAGACAACAACATTACCCATTTTGCAAGCCTTCCAGAGAGATATTGTTTATAAAATCAAGTGCTTAAGAAGATCACTTTTAATTAGTACATGAGTCTTTGTGTGAAGAAGATAGTGTCTTGGCTTTTAGCTTTTGCATCGCAAATACGAGAGCAATACATTATCTTTCCATTGCAAAGTAATGATTTTTATAGTCAATTAGAACACGACTAATGTAATAGATTGCTATTTCCTTACCATCATTTTCATGTTGAGTTGGTAAAGCTATTATTGTGCCCCTAGCACACACGCCCCGTTCAGAACAAGGACCCTCTCTTTTCGCTTTTTTGGGACGCTTTTACCTTTGCCTCATTTTGCATGCCCCTTGTTTTGAGTTCGAAGTGGTTAGGGAGTCTTAAGGATGTTATCTCAAGAAGTGGGTCCCCCCTTTGTTTTTGTGTTTGCCTTTAGTTGTTTGTTTAGGTCTTTATTTTTTTTTGTTGGAAGTGGAGCCAGAACTGAAATTGGACTCTGAACTTTCCCAAGGTTCCTAGTTGGGGTTTCATTCTGACCCTAGTTCCACCTTCCTTTCTTGGTTCTCTTCATTGTTTGTCGGTTTTTTTTCGCTCTCCAGTTTGTTTTCCCTCTTTGTCTTTGTTTTTATTTTATTTTGTTGGGATCTTAGGAGTTGTTCTTTTTACTCCTGAATCCTCTACTTTCCTAGTGTTATGTTGGAAGCGGAACCAGAGTGGAGATTGGATTCTAAAATTTTCCAAAGTTCCAAGTCCGTATTTTGTTCCGGGTTTGTGTATTCCTTTTTTTCTTTTCTCTTTTCTTTTCTTGTGTTGTGTTTTTTGCGCTCTTAGGTTTGTTTCTCCGTTGGGTTGTTTATCGTTTTCCTTGCATTTTTTTTTCCTGACCGGAGGCAGAACCAGGATGGGAACCTAACTTGAAACTTTCTAAAATTCTAGATCTTGTTTCCATTTTGGTTCCAGCTCCACTTCTTATCTTCTTGATTTCTTTGTTGTTTTGCTTGTGTTCGGCCTTTGGGTTGGTTTCCTCCCTTAGGTCTTCTTTGGTTTTCCTTTTTCCTTCGTTTCCTTTCCTTTCACTAGAAGTGGAACCGAGGTGGTAATTGAATTTAGAACTTTGCAAAAGGTTCTGAATCCGGTTTTGGTTTTTCCTCCGTCCAATTTTGGTTCCACCTCCACTCGGTTTTGGTTTCACCTCCGTCTACTTTTGGTTCCACCTTCGCTCTTGCTTTTCTCCTTTGCATTGTGTCCTCATTTGGTGTCTTGTCTGGGTTTTGTTTTGGCCTCAGTTCCGTCTTTCTTTGCTTTCTTTTTTTGCCTTCCATTTGTTGAGTTCTTTTCCTTTTTGCGGGCTCGGGGTGCGGGATGAAACTGGACCCAGAACCTTCACAAATTTCTTGGTTCAATTTTCGTTCCGGTTTCAGCTTCGCTTCTGTCTTCCTTTGTTTTCTTTCTCTCCTCTCATTTTTTTTGGTCGTGCTATTTGTGTTTGGGGGATCTTCTATGTTATAATGTGTTTGAATCTTCCTGACGACTCACTTGATGTCAGTGATGAACTGGTGAAACCAGAGTGGGGGACGAACCTAGGACCATTAGTTGGTTCTAGGTTTAGATTTTGTTCCGTTCCTAGGTCCAATCTCATTTTTGTTCCATTCCCGGGTCTAATCTTATTCTTGTTCCGAACATGACCAAGTTGCCTACGTTAAGAAGCTTCATGTTCCTAATTCTTTCCTGGCTCCACTTCCAGTAAGTGCAAAATTTGACTAAGTATGGAGAGTTACCCTGAAAGAGTAAAGAATAACGTGAGTGGGCCTCGATGCTTGCCTTTCCCTCCCCCATGAATTGAAAACTGCTAATGGAAGAGGTGTTCGAACATTCTAGTGCAAGCGGCCGCTTGCGGGTTGATGTCTTTCCTTCACTGCTCTTAACTGCCGACCCGAGCCTGCCACTCGCCATTCGGGTCCTGACCTAACTAATTCCTTCTGGATGATGATGAATGTATATCTCATGCTAGGACTCCTTGTGGACCCAATGATGCAGGTTTCCTTATGCGGAACTCCATCCCATCGCACCTTCTCATGTATATCTCCTCGCATCCATGGTTGGGCCGAAGCTCGAGCTTCGATTTTCTGTCAGGTGACTCCTTGCAGGTCGCCGCCAAGATTGCGTCATTTCCTAATGATATTCTAATTGCAGCTTCCCAAACTCCCTGGTCCGACAACAATATCCCATACGGGTCTCGGTGCCAGTAATGCCGTTATATCTTTCATCGTTAACTACGACATTTTCCTACCATCTTCCTACATCCTTCCACTTGCCTTCGCCCCGCCGCATGGTGTTTCTTTTGCAACTATCCTTCCTAACAATGGTGGTAGCTAATCCAAAATTCATGAGCTATGGAGCAACACGCGAATATATCAATTGAACTAGGAATAGGCAGGTTGGCGACCAGGGTAATACCAAAGATTGAAATATGACAGATAGGTCTGACGAAACGTACTAGTATTTGGTCTACAGGGGGGTGTAGTAGCAAGTGGGGCTTGTCTCAGTGGAAGTCGCAGTCTTCAAAGCCATTCGAAACAACACTTCTATGATAGATTTCTGCCCTCTTTGGTCTGACAGTGGCTAGCAATGCAGGTTCTAGCGCCTCTAGGGACGTTCCCTCCTATTGAAAATATAGTAGAGTACCATGATGATGGATATCCTTTCGATCTTAAGGACTATTGTAGTGACTTGTAGGCTACTTAATAATGGGTTAGCACGAAATCATTCTAGGGAAAAGAGGGGAAATGTAATCTGGCTACTTTGTGAGCAATCCATGAGATGCGATTAACTTCTATAATTGAATTCTAAGGATTTCTCTTGATCCTAATTTTCTCTATATGCAGGTAGGCTTATGTGAGGAAGGTAATATACACCTAGGCTAATTCGGACAACCCGCATACGGAAGCTCACTGGACGAGACAAGGTTAATAGGTCCTATATCATGAAGGTTCACATATGAAGGGCATGAAGAAGGAACTAAAGATATCAAAGGAACCTACTTGATATGCCAAAGAAGGCCCAATCTCCATAAGAAATCAAAGAATCAGACTGTCGACATCAAAGGTTCGATGCTAAGAAGACAATGAGCTATCTACCGAGAATTAGAGGCAAGGAGGGACTATGTTGTTTCTTATCAAACGATCATGATCCATTGGGTCCCACCCCATCAAATTAAGAGGTGGCTAAACCATCCCATGATGATGTAAATCTATAAATGGAGTCCACCTTATCCAATGAACAATGTTACAAGTCCTTCCAATAGAAAGGGGCACCCTTCAAGCAATTCAGCTACAGTGAAAAGGGCAATCTGCAAGAGGACAAAATTGCTATAGCACCTGGGCACTAAAATTCAAAACAGGGAAAAGACAAAGATTTATTTTTAAATTGTTGAATAATGGGGGATAGGTGAAACCCTAATGTAAGCAAATGTGAGCCACTCATTGTGAATCGATCCTAGCCATCCATTTGGGCTTTGGAAAACTATAAATAGGGGTCTCCCCTTCATTTGTAAAAGGTTGGAGAGTTGTTGTAAAAAGCATTTGTAGCAATAGAAGACAACATTGCATTATTTTATGGATGTTCTCTTTGATTTTTCTCATCTTGCATGCATGGTTCTACCTTCCATATTAGTTTTAGTTGTAGATTATTGAATGGAAGTGATAATGGAAATAGTTGTTATGGTATTTGATGAACTTTCAGCCCATACTTTTAGCACTTGTTGATGACAAACTGCTGTGTAAAGTTAGCCTGGGCTTCTTTCTATCATTGTTGCAACCTAGTTCAATTGCATGTTCATGATGTGCATGTGTAATATGGAAATCTGCAGACCTTCAGAGATTGCACTGCTGCAGGTTCTCTTGGTCAAACAAAACCCAATTTAGGGATTTTTTCTACTATAGTAGCCTCCATGATCACTGTTCATTAATAGTTTCAGATCTAGGAACTTCTCTTCCCTGCCCTTTTTCCTTTATTTTAAATAGTGACCTTAGGCAAGGTTCATTGCACATTGTAAAGCTAAATCCAATGATAAAATGGAGTTGAAGACTACTGTTTGAACCTGCAACAAATGTACAACTCTCCCATCTTAAGAACTCCATTTGTAGATCCAACTTCCCACATTTTGTAACTCATCTGTAAATACGCCTTGTGATTCCAACAAATCACATGAAACAACTGAGATATTTCAAGCACTGTCAAGACCTGGCATTAGAGATCTTGGGATAGTGTTCTATAATTTGATTATGGAAGATTGTATTTCAAGAGAGGTAATGCACCCATGCATGATTTGTGTTGAGAAAGTGCATAAAAAACACATCAACAACTACTAAAGCATGAAGCGATACTAAAATATACAACAGAAAGGGTCTATCTTTCATAGATGACATTAATATGGGAGGATTAGCCAAGTAGTTTTTATGGACTCAAAATATTTTTGAAATTTATCATCCCACTGAAAGGACACATCTTTCTTCAACATGCATGTGAATGGAAGGGTATGATCAACCAATTGAGATATGAATCTACAAATTTCCTTAATCATCCCTTGCAAACTACAAAGTTGAGAGATGTTTTTAGGTGGAGGTGTGTTAATAATTGCATCAATTTTATTTGTATTGAATTTGATTCTATGATGAGAGACAATAAATCCTATTGGTTTGTCAACATCCACACCAAACACACACTTAAAATGATTTAATCTCATTTTATAGATTTGAAGCCTTTCAAAGATAAGATGAAGATTCTTAACGTGATGTTGATGAGTTACAAACTTAGCTAAGATTTCATTAACATAATCTTCTAAGATCTTATGAATGAAATCATGAAATATTATAGTCATTTCATGTTGATAGGTTGCTCCAAAAAATTTCAACCCAAACAACATGACTAGATAGCAATGTTGGGAATAGGATGCCATTTAATTGCAATCCTAAACATTATTTCATGTATCTCCTAATTCCTTGGAAAGTGTTCCCCAACACTAGGATTAGAAAGAGATTAAATTCGAATTAAATGAACATGTTAATTGACATTTTTAATTAGTTCTAAATGATAGGAACATGTGAGGGCGTCCAAGATGAGTTCCTAAATAATAGGAGCACATGGTGCACCCATATGGAATGTGGAACCCACCTTGAGTTAAGTTAATTGTTTGGAGAAAAAGATAACACTTCTATAATGCATGTAAAGATCCTATAAGTTAGAGATCGATGTTTACATGCATGAAGTTCAGTTCAGTTCAGTTTAGATCAATCCAGTTTAATTCAATTTAGTTTAGTTTAGTATCATTTTAGTATAGTTTAGTTCAGTTCAATTCAGTTCAGTTATGGTTTAGTTATCTTCAGTTGCATGTAGTTAGTTTTAGTTGAATGCTAGTTGACTTCAGTTGACTTGGAATGCATGACTAATGACTTGAGTTGCATGATAGATAACAAGTGACTACTTTCAGTTAACAAGAGATTATCAATCATCCATAATATTTGCATGAATGGTGGAGAGATATGTTTCAGTTAACAGAGATTGACTTGGACCCACCTTGGGCACCCAAGTTGGCAGCTTGGAGTTAACACTTTTGCATGATAAGATATTTTATAAGGCTGAGTTAAGTGGACCCATTCTTGGGTGCCAACTTTGAGGAGAAGCTTACAAGATATATTTGTAATCAACATTGAGTTAGGACTTCAATTTTGGATGCCCAAATTGGTGAAGGACTTGGTTTGACATTGTTTTTCATCGAAGAACTCTACTTGCAAAGAATAGGCATAGTTTTTGTCAGATAAGCTTTATGCTTTGTATTTTTCTATAAATTGCAGCAAGTTGAAGAGAGTTTTATATGATTTTATTGCAAGTTATGAAGAAGATTTTTTGAAGGAAAAAGAAGCATCTCAAGCAAGGATTCAAATTATTGTAATCTTATTATGAGATTAAATAATACATTGATTCTTGGTGGAGTTTTTTCTGAAAGGGTTTCTCCACGGTATATGTTGTGTAACTTCTTATCTTTTGGTCTTATTCTTCTACAACCTTATGTTTTCATTCTACAAATGGTAAAATGAATCCAACCAGATAATCATCCACAAAGAATCTGTAACAAAGAATAGATCAACAATCTCATAGTCTTACAAAGTATTAAGATACATAATTACCTCAATTTTCAACATTTGGTATGAAATTTGAGGTTGGGTAGAGTTTGGGATGCCTTTCTTTTAAAAGTTTGAAGATTTTTTGGTTGTAGTGGGAGCTTTTACTATTGCGTTATTGCTGATTTTGGAAAATAAGTTTGTTATAATAAATTTTAATTCTTGTTTAGATATTGAAAGATTCAATGGATCTAATTATGAGATGTGGAAACTAAAAATGGAGGACCTCCTTGAAGAGAGAGATCAGTGGTTAGCTGTTGGTAATGAGACAAAGTCACCTACAACAATGTCAGATGAGGATTGGGCTAAGCTTGATAAGAAGGCAAGAGGGACCATAAGATTATCTCTTGTTGATGTTGTTCGCTTGAATGCTTCAGAAGAAACTAATGCATATAAGTCATGGAAGAGAATAGGTGATATCTATCAAACCAAAAGTCTTACTAATAAGTTGTATTTGAAAAGACAATTGTATTCTTTAAAGATGAAAGATGGTTATTTTGTTGAAAATCATTTGAATGCTTTTAATTTGATTCTAAGTCAGTTAACATATGTAGATGTAAAGCTAGAAGATGAAGATAAATGCATTTTGTTACTTTTTTCTTTACCAAAATCTTGGGAAAATCTAATTGTTGCTATCAGTGGTAGTGGTGCAAATCCAAAGATAGACAATGTAATTCCTACTCTCCTATCAGAGGAGATGAGGAGGAAGCATACAACGGAAATCCAAGATGCCTTGTTTGTAAAAGGTAGGCCTGAGAAAAAGGAACCTAAGGGAGACAAGGAAGGGAAGGGTAAGTTTGAAGGATGGAGTAAGGTAAAGTGTTGGAATTGTGGGAAACCAGGAGATGTGAAGAAGGATTGTAAGAACTAGAAAAAGAGTTCTAATTCTTTTACAGAGGAATCCTCAGATGATGGTAAAATTATTTGATCATTTCATGTAAAAATGTTAGTGATGACTCTTTGCTTGATATTAAAGAGTGATCTTCATGAGGAGGATGATAGTCATGATGCCATGTGTAGCTCATACCACGATTCAGTGGGAGTTGTTAGCAGTGACATGGATGCATCATTGGTAAGGTTATCTTCATGTGATTGGGGAGATGGTTTTTTCTTGGTTTAGAGTGGTTTCTATTATGTCATGGTTTACTCTTGATATGCATTTAGAGTTTGGCATGGTACTTGTTCTCTTGAGACTAGGATGTATATATGTTATGGTGCATGTGATCTCCTTGGAGGAGATAGTTAGATCATGTTGTCATGTTTATGTTCCTGATTCATGATTGGAGCTTTGACATTGATCTTGTGTAGTTATCTTAAGTATTGGGTACATTAATTATTTGCTTGATTACTTCAAGATAGTGCTATGTTGCAAATAGAGTTTGGCATGGATTGGTTGGTTACAAGCCCTCATGGATACTTGGAGAAATAGGTGAGGCTTGAGTTCTCTTATGGTAAGAGATATATGTTGGAATGGTTACTTGTAAGAAAATATTTTTCAATAGTAAAGACCGAGAATCCTACACCTTGGTTGGACATGAGTTCAACGCACTCGACAGTTTCACATGCCTCCAAAGAGGCATTTTGGTTACAAAGACTTGGGAAAGGTATTGGTTTTAATTACAAGTAAGTTAAACTTGAATGTGATAGTCAGAGTGCTATTTGTTTAGCCAAAAATCCTATGTATCACGCTTGTACTAAGTATGTTGATGTTCAGTATCACTTTGTGTGAGAAATGGTTGAGAGTGGGAAGGTATTAATTGAGAAAGTTGACACTTTGATTAATGCTGCAGATTATCTTATGAAACCAATTCCTACATATAAGTTCTCTTGGTTTTAATCATTTGATTGGAGTTTCATGATTATGCAGGTTTCATTTGAAGTTGGCATGGATTGATTAGTTGGTGCAAGAAGGCCATTGGCCTTGAGTCTTGTACTTGATTTATAATAATGATTCCTTGTTTAGAATTATTGCAATGTATAATGTTAAGTGGGAGAATGTTGGGAATAGGATTCCATTTAATTGCAATCCTAAACATTATTTCATGTATCTCCTAAGTCCTTGGAAAGTGTTCCCCAACACTAGGATTAGAAAGAGATTAAATTGGAATTAAATGAACATGTTAATTGACATTTGTAATTAATTTTAAATGATAGGAACATGTGAAGGCGTCCAAAATGAATTCCTAAATAATAGGAGCACACGGGGTGCCCATATGGAAGGTGGAACCCACCTTGAGTTAAGTTAACTGTTTAGAGAAAAAGATGACACTTTTGTAATGCATGTAAAGATCCTAGAAGTTAGGGATTGATATTTACATGCAGGAAGTTCAGTTTAGTTCAGTTCAAATCAGTTCAGTTTAGTTTAGTTCAATTCAGTATCAGTCCAGTTCAGTTCAATTCAATTCAATTCAGTTTAGCTATCTTCAGTTGCATGTAGTTAGTTTTAGTTGAATGATTGTTGAATTCAGTTGACTTGGAATGCATGACTAATGACTTGAGTTGCATGATAAATACCAGGTGACTACTTTCAGCTAACAGGGGATGATTAATCATGCATGATATTTGCATGAATGGTGGAGAGATATGTTTCAGTTAATAGAGATTGACTTGGACCCACCTTGGGCACCCAAGTTGGCATCTTGGAGTTAACACTTTTGCATGATAAGATATTTTATAAGGTTGAGTTAAGTGGGCCCATTCTTGGGCACCAACTTTGAGGAGAAGCTTACAAGATATCTTTGTAATCAACGCTGAGTTAGGAATTCAGTTTTGGATGCCCAAATTGATGAAGGACTTCATTTGGCATTGTTTTTCATGGAAGAACTCTACTTGCAAAGAATAGGCATAGGTTTTGTGAGATAAGCTTTATGCTTTGTAATTGTAAACTCTTTGGAGTTTACAAGGCTCATTATGGTCTATAAATTGCAGCAAGTTGAAGAGATTTTTATCATATTTTATTGCAAGTTGTGAAGAAGATTTGTTGAAGGAAAAAGAAGCATCTCAAGCAAGGATTGGAATTATTGTAATCTTATATTGAGATTAAATAATACATTGATTCTTGGAGGAGTTTTTTATCGAAAGGGTTTCTCCATGATATATGTTGTGTAACTTCTAATCTTTTGGTCTTATTCTTCTACAACATTATGTCTTCATTCTACAAATGGTAAAATGAATCTAACCAGATAATCATCCACAAATAATCTGTAACAAAGAATACTTAAATTAGATCAACAATCTCATAGTTTTACAAAGTATTAAGCTACATAATTATCTCAATTTTCAACAAGCAAAAGGTACCCCAAGGGGTTGTGAAGGTTGTCTTATATTGGTCTTCTAGATTAATAAGGATTTGATTATATCCCAAGAAGCCATCCATAAAAGAAAATAAAGCATGGCCTACAATCAAATCTACAATGATATTGATATTTGGTAACGAAAAATCATCTTTAAGAGAAGCCTTATTAAGATCATGAAATTTGATGCATATATGATTATGACCATCAGGTTTTCGAACGACTACAATATTTGAGATTCAAGGTGAGTAGTTAATAGGATGAATAAAGTTGGATTTTAGAAGCTTTTCTATCTTAGTCCTGACTAACAAGGCTACCTTGGGATTCATTTTATGCATCTTTTGCTTGATAGGCTTGGAATCAGGGCATATAACAATATTGTGAACCACAATAGATTCATCAATACTAGGCATGTCCTCATATGACCAAGCAATAATATTAGGATAATTTTGCAGAAGATCAAAATATGATCTAGATTCTTCCAAAGGAAGGTATTTTGCAATCTTAATTAACTTTTTAGTAGATTTTGTATCCATGAGGACATCAAAAGTATCCTCCTTAATGAGAGTACTATGGTCTTCAGGACACGACATAGACAAGTTTTCACCATCATGAGACAAAGAAGATTTCTCATCATAACTCATGACAAATTTTCCAAAGTAGGCTCAACAATTCAAGAGATACGAGAATCAAAGCTTACGGTGATAAGAAGGAAGATTGGAGTAAAAACTTAAAATTTCTTCTAAAGCTTCTTTCAAAGATAAAACATCTAGAGGAACTTCATTAGAGTCTACTTTGTTTTCAATTTATTCTAGATAAACAAGTTTAATCCCAAAGTGACATGGATCAACCTCTAAAGAGACTTTAATACCTTGTTCATAATGCCCACAACCTTTATCTCCATAATCAAACTTAGAAAAGATACTAAATCCTAGTTTATAACATGATTATAATTCATGAGGAGGAATAGTATAAAGAACATAATCAATGTTATAAGTATCACCTTGATGTATGAAAGCATAATCATCCTTCTTAGAAAAAGAAAATGAGATTTTTGGAATATCTAGGTGGATTGGATCTACTTTGTATTCCCTAATGTAGGATTTGATTAAGTCCAAAGATCCTTAATTATCACCCAAACATGCATTTGGTTTAGGAGAAGAACTAAAAGGGGTAGACTTAGGTCTTTCTTCTTTAGAAGGATCTTCTCTAAGGACATTTTTCTCAAGTACATATTTTGGAAGAGACACCACAAGCATAGATGTTGAAACATTGCAAGAGAATGAAGGAATATAGTTATGAAAGTTAGGTGTAATCAATGTATGACTAGTTATCACCATTTTACATAAGTGCATAGCATCAGGGTCAACCTTGATCATAACTACCTGATTGTTAACAAACAAAATTAATAGAACCATGAAGGGTAGAGGTAACCACTCCTAAAGCATGAATCCAAGGTCTACCCAAGATGAGATTATATGGTAAAGGTTTTGGCATAATGCACACTAGTTATCTACAAGGTCACACAGAAACTATATAATTAGATAAACCATCACAAGTGAATATTTAACTTATTAAATATCATCTCAAGAACATTTAATTGCATACTCACATAAGGGAATCATCTGATAATCATAATATAACTATACCTAGCAATAATCAATTAAAATTCATCATCTAATCAATATCCCATGATAAACAAAATAAACCATATATAAGCATAAGAACATCAACTATGTATATGAAACAAAAATATCATCACAATACTCCTATTTAATGTCTGTTGACGCCAAAATTTGACGAGGTAATAGATTCTTATAGGAAACTCAGTTTAAGGGGGACGTTTTGCGCTAAACTGAGTAACCTCAAGATTTTTAGAGAAGTCAGCTTCTTCTATAATGGGGTTTAGAAAGGGAAAAGGAAGCAGATATAATAAAATAAAGTCTAACATAAGGTGATGCGCCAAGATTTAATGATGGGCACAATAAATCATAGATTTAAGGGCCTGAATGGTGTTGTTTTATTCCAAAACATCAGAGACTTAAGATTATAGCATAGACAATTCATTTATTGACATAAAATAACATTGCATACATTCTTACTGCCAAGAAGAGTCATTAGACATGATCTAGGTAAGTAGACTTGCATCCAACATATATAGAAGTTCTCAAATGAGGTGTTAAGACAATATAAAGCACAGTTCACAGTTTGATTAAATAACATAAAAAAATAGAAAATACCGAATAATTGGCATAGTTTAAGAGTTTTTGCAATTAAAATAAAACGGTAATAAAGGTTTGGTGTCTTTTTACTAAAACCAGCATGTTTTTCCCCAGTTTCAGACCCTTTCTCATCAACAGAGAAAGTATATATAGCAAGAAAACTTTCCACCACTTCGGAGAGCAATAACAAAAAGATCTTGCAATCTTCTACAATGATGCCTGAATCGGAATATTCCCAAGGCCGTTACAACAAGATCGAGCCAGAACACAACATCTAGTCATCCCGGGCACAGGGGCATCCTCTGCAATGATGGCGGTGGTCCTGGCTAGACAAGTGTCATCCATTGGTGCAAATGATTATGATAAGTAGCAACCAATAGCATTATTTGGTTCATCCGGTTCATCGCCCACATAACAGATCCATTGCTTAGGCACGTGGCAACCTTTCACTGCCCACATGAACCTTTCTCCCATTGCTGCAGAGGATTTGCAAAAATGCAACACGTGTTGAATGGGCTGAGAACCTTATCATAGCAGAGGGAACGCTCATCAGCCAGGCGTAAAAGACACATGGCAGCATTTCGCTGCCCGCGGTTGCTATTTCATCCTTGCATTGAAAGATTTGTGAATGGTTGACACGTAGCAAGAGTCTATTGCAGCTAGAAACTGTGGGGCCCACCAACACCTTTTAGGAATGAGGGCTTCATGGCAGCATCTCACAGCCCCATGAGGCGTCAAGGAAACAAGAAACAAAAGCATCTCGCAGCCGCGACACATGGAAGCACAACGAAGTTTCCCGGGATTCGAAGGGAATGCTGATACTCAAAGTTGCGAAGAGTAGACACGTGGAGCGGTAGATCAAAACTTTGATGAAAGGCCGAGTAGACTTGGCGATGCATAGGCTGACGCACACAAAAAATAAACCCGAAGGGAGCTGGTTAAATATTTATTAACAAATTTTGGCGACTATCAGGGGCGTTTCGACTAAGGAACGAAGAACCCAAAATTTCTTTGGTTCTGTAGACCAGAGCCTTATCCATTAGGATAATGGAGTTAGAGATTGGAAAGAGCCACCTGCAAAGGCGACCATTCATCCTCGGATGGCTTTGCTATGTTGCGAAAATTCTCCTGTGCTCCACTTAGATCAATAGTTTCTTTGTGAGGTAGCATATTGGGTAAACCGACCCCTGCTTGTATATGAAATAGAAGCTGTGAGAGCGGATGAATGACTCCCTCAATGTCAGTTTTCGTGGGAGGATGGATGAACTCCTTGAAAGCCTTCGGGTCATTTTCTTTCTCTTCTATAATTTTCGCAATCTGCGCAGTCATGGCAATAGAGCCATCCTCGAGGAATAGGGACGATAGTCCCATCTTGCCTAACTCGGAGAAACTTCCTCGTATGCTATCCAGTGTCTTACTCAGAATAGTCGCGGTGCCTTAGTATGCTGGAAGGTGGAGTGGCAATGGATAAATTTGTTTTCCGTTTAAACAGTAGTGTCCTGATCCTCAATACCCGCTCTGACCAGGTTCTCATCAGAGATCGAGTATAGCTTGGTGAGCAGATCTTTTGCCTTAGGAACCCTCTTCAAGATGAACCGTGGGAACTGCTCAATCATATCATGGGCCTCCTCGTTGAGCCTTGATGCCTTGTTGATAAATCAAAGGGTAGGATGTAGTGTTAGGCAAAAGGTTTTAATTTTTTCCTAGTGAGAAATGTATAATTGCCTAACCAGTGGAATGATATCAGGCTGTGTAGGGGGAGGTAGGAGAGAGGCTTTAAGTGAAGTAATCTCCACGTCTCTTGAAATAATGGCCTCAGCCAATTCTACCTTTTTCCTTTTCTCGGACGCCAGCTGCTCCGCAAAGCTGCTCATTTCTTTATTCCAATTCTTCTTGGCATGGGAGTGATTTGCTAAGTGCTCTTCTAGAGAAGCCTTTGTCTCTCGAAGCTCTTCCTCTATTTGAGCCTTTACGCCTTTAAATTTAGCCTTTTTCTCTTGTATTCTTTGCTCATATTGAGCCTGTTGGCATTCCAACTCTTCCTTTTTCTGTGCCATCCCCTGACTATGCTCAAGGCGGAGGCGCTTCAGCTCTTCATCTTTCAGTTGTAGATTTTTCTCCGCCTTCTAGTTTTTGCTTTGTAGTTCTTTTATTATGCCAGGTCGACAACCCGAGTCTTCGCAATTTTGCCTTGAAATTTGTTCCTCTCATCCTTTGCTGCCAGCGCCCTTTCAGTTATGCGGGCAATATCTGCCTCTAAGGATTTTTCTTTCCTCTCCAGAAAACTAACCCTTTCCCTAGCTACTTTGAGCTGCTCATCCTTCTTATTTAGCTGGTGACCAGTTTTAATGAAGTCGGAAGTGACTACCCATTGTGTTTCCTCCATGATTTCAACTTTATCTTGCGGTCGGGCTACCTTCATGTCGAGTCCTACCGCATATATCTCGTAGTCTTCTAGTTGCATTTCTCCCTGAGGCTTGCTTACCCTCGGGTACGTGGTTGCAAATTTCAATTCTTGTCGGGCCTCATTGTAAAGAGTCTGTACTCTTGGCTCGATAGAAACACTATCATCCTGAGCCATGCTATCACAGATGCAACTGACCCAAAAATGTGAGCAAATGCAGGCACGCCTTTCAAGTTAGCAACTAGCTTAATATCACATTTTTTCGAAGTGGATTAGCATGCATCTTGTCATTTTTCTATAAATAGGCCAGTAAGTATTGAGAAAAAACATACTTAGCATTTGAGTAGTCAGAGGTCAGTAGTAGAGTCTTAAACAAGCCTTCTCATAGGTTAGGTGATAGATAAATTTCGGCATTAACTCAGAAGCCTAGGGATAGTGTCAGAGCTATGGATACTCTAGTTCGATTAACCTCGTATAAGTCGCAGATGACATTCTTAGGGGAGGTTTCAACTAGGAGGCTGAAACGGATGACCAAGAATAAGCATTCCTTGGTCTTGGTAGCCATAAAGTGGGTTTTAGGAAAATACTGTATAGAGTATGAGGACAAGTATCAAGTGAACACCGATATATGCTCACATTTTGTAGCATCCATGCTAGACATCAATGTCCCTTGACCACTTATCTTGAAGCTTGTTAAATAAATATTCCCCAAAATGTACCTGAATGGTCTCAGCGAGGTTGTTGCTCATGCTGCCTATGGGGTAGGCCTGCCGTCAGCCAGCGACCTGCATTGCTTTATTGAGGAAGAAGCTGTTGTCATTTGGCTGTCGTTCCTTAGCAGATTCCGCCTACAGACCCGCGACCAGTACTAGCAAAGGGTTACTCAGGCCCTACATTTCTTGTTCCATAGCTACAACGTAATACCCTTCTACAACGTTGATTGGTATATTGATTTCAGGAACCTGGTATTCCCCTCGCCAATGGCGGTTGTGCCGAATGATGCTTCGAGTGCTGCCGAAGAACCCGTGGAAAAGGAAGAAGTGGACACTGCAGTTAATGCATCAATTGCCACTAGCCATGCCTTTGGATGAAAAACCCCCTTACCTGTTCAACAAATGTCTCCCTACCTGCTGCTCAGAATACCTGCCCATAGCTGTATATAAGCCTGAAAAAAGGCTATCATATATATAATAGTTCAGATACTTGTTAAATTTTGGATTATGGCCTCCCAGCCACTTTTGTAATGTAAAGAACATATATGAATAGATATATATCTTTTAAATAAAATCCACGCTCTTTCCTTCATTCTGTATTTCAATTTTATGGGCTATCAACTTTCATTCTGTTATTTCTCCGCACATGGGTGTGTTCTGTGTAAAGAAATTATGGTATTCCATCTACCAATAATAATGGGTTAATTCATAGAAACACAAACTAATTCGCAAAAGACCGGCCAAAGAAACAGAAACAAAAAAAGCACTATTTACATATGTACAAAAAAGAGCTCAACACCTAATGGAACAACTTAAGATGAATCCCATTGATCGGGATTCCTAAGGGTTCCTATTCCATATTTTTCAGCTCAAAAGCGTTGTCTTCTTTGCACCGAATGATTTTAAAGGGACTCTCCCATAGGCTATCAAATTTATCATGTTGACCTGGCTTAGCAACCCTTTTATGATACTTTAGCACTAAGTTTCCGCATTTTAGACCTTGGTCAAAAGCCTTCTTGTCAAACCATCGCTTGACCACCTGTTGAAGGCTTGTCATAGCTATTAGGGAATTCTCCCTTTTTTCTTGTACTTCCAACAGTTCGGCGAGCCGAACCTCCATGGCTTCATTTTGTTCTATCTCAAGAGATTTCAACAACTGTATTGTTGGAATCTCCATGCAGATGGGTAACAACACCTCTTTCCCGTATACCAACTCATAAGGTGAAGTCTTAAGGACTTGCTTAGGAGTTATGTAGTTTTTCCAAAGCACTTTTCAGAGGTTTTTATGCCATTCCTTCTGGTGTTCTGAGCCAATCCTTTTGAGAATTCGAACTAAGCTTTTGTTCGTTGACTCCGCTAGACCATTTCCCTATGGGTAATAGTTTGATGATTTTTTAAGGAATATGCCATTCTTTAATGCAAAGTGACATACCTTTGTGCCTAGGAAAGCTTTGGTATTATCTGAAATGATAGTTTTTGGAGGTCCGAACCTTGCCACCAGTTCCTCGAGGAAATCTACAATCTCTGTTTTTGTTGCGCTTTTAAGGGGAACAACCTCTGTCCACCTTGTGAAGTAATCTGTGGCGGTCAGAATCCACTTGTGTCTGGTGTTAGAAACTGGGTTGATCATTCCGAAGAAGTCCAGGCCCCATTGTGCAAATGGTTCATCTGCCACTATAGGTTTGAGGGGCATTGTGGAATTCTTCCTTCTGTCAGTGAAGAACTGGAATTTTTTGCAAGACTTCACCAAAGAATGGGAGTCATTAAAAAGTGTAAGCCAATAATAGCCAGCATGCATGATTTTAATGGCGGTGGTTTTGGCAGAGAAATGTCCGCCCACAGCGCTATTGTGGAATGCGTCGAGGATCCTCTTTGCCTGCTCCAAAGTGATGCATCGTAGGAGAACACCATTGAAATTCCTTTTGAAAAGGACTCCTTCTATTAGCGTATATCCACAATTTTGAAGCCGATAATACCTCCTTTTTTGGGATGAGAGGCCTATGGATACTTTTTGATTTGCATGAACCTCATTCTATCAGTTAGCCAACCGCCTTTTGATTCCAATTCATTTATCAAGACGAGCTCTGGTTGCTCCTCTATGACAGGTACCTCCTCGTTCTGTGCCATGTACTCACACAGTCCTCTTCCTTTAATAGTTTTAGTAGGCTTGACTTCAATGTCATATTCAAAGATCTTGGTGATCCAATTAGCCCTTTTTTTTGTGATCTCCCCTTCCATGATATATTCACGCACACTGGAATGTGCGACATACACCAACACCTTGTTGTAGGAAATTAGATGGTGAAACTTTTTAAGTCCCTTTACTATTGCAAAGGCCTGTCTTTCGACGAAATTATAATTCACCTCATATTCCTTTAGAGACCTGGAGCAGAAAGCCACTAGATGTTCCCCCTTTTCTCTGACATCCTTTTGGGTTAGGACAGTATCAATACTGGACTTGCTACTGAAAGCATACATTATAAATTCCTTGGATTGATCCAGATTAACCAGCACCGAAGCTATGGAAATAGCTTCTTTGACCTTTTCAAAAGCTTCCCGAGGTTCGGTTGTCCACTTGAATGTTTGATCTTTCTTCAGCATTAGGGTGATCGGCCCAATCATTCCCGCGAAATTAGAAATAAACTTGCTGAGAAAATTTACTTTTCCCAGGAAAGACTGAACACCTTTCTTATTTACTGGAAGGGGAAGTTCTTTGATAGCCTTTACTCGTTCGGGGTCAATTGAAACACCTTCCCTAGACACATGTCCCAACAGCTTACCCTGCGGCACTCTGAATACACATTTCTTTGGATTTAGGGAAACTCTGAACTCCTGGCACTTTTGAAAAACTAATTCCAAATGATCAAAATGATCATCCTTAGATTTAGAGAACACAGTAAGGTCATCTAAATAGATTAGAATAAACTTATTGATTAGTTCGTTGAATGCAATGTTCATCGCCCACTGAAATGTTGCCCCTGCATTGGATAAACCAAAAGGCATTTGAGCATATGCAAATGTTCCCCACTTTGTGGTGAATGTAGTCTTGTGTTGATCCTCTTCTTTAACTCGGATCTGATTGTAGCCAGAGAAACCATCTAGCAGAGAAAACATTTTTGATCCTGCGACAATTTGTAGGATTGACTCCATAGAAGGCAACAGATAGTGGTCTTTCAGAGATGCTCTATTTAGGTCTCGAAAGTCCACACACAAGCGGATATCTCCATTCCTCTTTCAGACTAGGACCAGATTCGATACCCAAGTACTATGTTTGATTGGGAAGACAATACGTGACTTAATGAGCTTAGTTAGCTCCTATGCCATTAGGGCTTCAATTTTAGGGTTGATTGGCCTCTGTTTCTGTCGAATTGGTTTTGCACCTTTTGTTAAATCAATAGTGTGCTGAATGATGTCAGGATCATATCCCTCCAGGTCATTATAGGACCAGGCCACTACTCCATATTTTTTGCAGAAACTGATGAGCCTTTCCTTATCATGGTGCAGGACATTTTTTTCTAACTTGGAGATTCCTACCATCGAAGACCCGAAGGTCCACATAATCACTTTTGTCCGCCACAAACTTCCGCTTATCATTTCTGACATCATTACAATCGAAAAAGTTTTCAAGAGTAACCAATCCTTTCAGAAGTTTATTAGATTTGAGCTGCGTAATTTGTCCTTCATAAGCCTCGACAATCCTTGGTTGAAGTTGATCGGTGAACTCCCCTGAGTGCTAGATAAACGAGGCGATGTGTTCATCGCTTTCAAAAACCTGCCAACTTTGATCATTGTCGGGGATTGCTAGTCAGACTAGTACTCGCACTGAATGTTCGTTATGAAGCAGGTCAGAGATAGGATCAAACTGAGCACCAATCACAGCCATGCGATCTGCATCGCTATTTTGTCTCCGAGGGATGGTCTGGATGTTGAAAGCTTCAAAACCATCAATCAGGTCCCATACTCAGTGCCGATAGGATCTCATGCGGACATTCTTTGCTATAGAAATTCCTCGGACTTGGTTAACTACCAATTCAGAATCTCCGAACACAATTAATTACTTAATGCCCATTCGTTCCGCAAGGCTTAAACCTTGGACTAACCCTTCATATTCAGCCTCATTGTTTGAACAGGCAAAATGAAAGCAGAAAGACCTCAACCATTTTTTATTTTGTGGGGGTATTAGATATACCCCTGCTCCAGCACCTACTTTGCTTCTTGCTCTGTCAAAGTACAGTGTCCATAGCTCATTTGCTTGGCTACACTCGGATTTTTTGGCGACCCTCGGAAACACCTGATCTTCATCATAAATTACATACGTGCCCAATCCTGTAGCATGATAATTTACGAAAGGATCATTGTTTATGTGTTCACTCAACAAAGCATCTTCTTTATCATTCCGATCTCCGCTCACCTTCTCTTCCTCTAGCAATTCAATGCAATACATTTCTCGCTTGGTGATCGAGGTATGCGCGACTTCAAAATTGATCAAGGCTTCATCTGCCACATGTTCAGAATGTAGAGCCTTCGATTCTATCTTCATTTTTGCACCGTGTTTGGTCCTAAGTATTAGATGTGACCAATCTAAGGACAGGTATCTTCCCACCTTTGAAGTAAATTTTTGGGATGGACAGAGACCAAACATAAGAGGGACATTTATGATCACTGTGTCCTGCGGGACCGTGATACTAGGGCAAGCAAATAGAGTTAAAGGAAGCGCTTTGATGACACCTATGGTCTCAAATTTATTTCCATCAAGCTGCATCACCCCTATTTTCATAGGTTCATAGCTAAGTCCTAGAGCTCCGACTATCTTCTTAGGCATAACCGTTGTACTAGCGCTAGAATCAATCATAGCGTTGTGCAATAACCTCTTTCCTATATTGAGAGTCAAGAAGAAGGGCTGAGGTTTCAACCTACTTATGTCCTCGGTAGGGGATTCCTTTGTATTGTTCGTAAGAACCTTAGTTGGCGGTATCTGATAAACCTCCTCTGTTCTGGAAAACGGCCCTGTCGGTGTCGGGTTGACCTCTTTTTGAAGTGCCTTTTGTAATAGTGTCTTTTGTTCTGGGATGGCTAGAATGTCCCATAGAGACACATTAGTGGATGATTTCTTCAATTGATCTACCACATTAAAAGGTGAAAAACTCAGAGATTTATGCTCCTTGGTTCTTGCTATAATAATTTTCTTTCGTGGTTGAGAAGGTGAAGGGACAGTTGAAGCACTGGGAATTTGATCGGAAATGCCTTTGAGTTGCGGGCTGTCCAGATGTGAAACAACTGACTCACCGGTGAATCTCCTCTTTGAGTGTGTGTTATAATTAGACTGTACTTGCGGTGTTTTGGATATGAATGTGTCATTGGAAAACACCATTTCTTCTTCCTCCATCTAGGAGAAGAGCGCATGATCAAGAGCAATATTAGATTCTTGTTCTAAAGACGTTCCTTGCATTTGCGAGGTAAGGACCGCACTCTCCATTTGTGGTGAGGCATATACATAATCTCCATTTTCCGTTGTTGTGCCTTGGATGCGTTGCTTCGCCACCTTCTGTTGTAGGTTGCCACGCAGACAGTTCCGGGGCATATGCGCATCACTGCAGGGGAAACACCATGGATTGATATTAGCAACGAGATTGTTCTACTCTGCGGTTAATTCCCTACTCAAACTTGGCGATGCGCTCGTCAGTGGAGTAGGCACCAACACCATTTGGTTTACCGTTGGGGCTGGTGGATTAGTGCGAGGTGCACCCTGGTATTGATTCTACTGATAAGAAGACTGCTTGCCTTGATAGTTTTGATATGCAGGCTTTAGAGGCATTGCTTGGTTCCGCTTAATAGTAGTTATGTCATTTTCCATGGTTCGCAACATCTCTTTGAGGTCGCTTATTTCATCTTTGGAAGAACCTGATGTAGTAGCCACATTTTGTGAGCCTACTACATATGTGTACATTGACTGGGCAGTTGCAAGCGCACTAGTTGACGTGACCTCTTTCCTCTTGCATGGGGATCGATATTTTAGGAAATATCGGCATAATAGGTCGAGGAGGAAATTTTCCACAATTTATCAAATGATTCTCAGCTTTGATAGCGGTACCATAAGCATTTGGTAGAGTAGCTCCCCCCAAAGACTTGATCATCACAAAAATGTCAGAATTGATGGACTTTAGATAAAATATAAATGCTAGCTCGGGAGTCAAGCGCATGGTAACAGGGATGCTCTGCCAATTTGCATGAAATCAGGCATTAAATTCCATCAGAGCCTCCTAGGGGGCTCGTTTTATGACAAATAATTGATAATACAATGAAGAACGATCTCCGTCATTTGAGAACCTCTCGTAGAATGGATCCCCAAGTTCATCCTAGGTGCGAATTGAATTAGGAGTTAGTGTTCGATACCAATCCAGAGCCTTGCCTTTAAAGGACACAGTGAGGAGCCTCAAGGCTACATTCTGCGCTGTAATACCATGTACCAGACATACGTCCGCCACATCCTGCAAATGTTTTGCGGGTGTTCTTGAGTTGTCTCCGGTAAACCTTAGTATAGCTTTCATGGCTAAAACTGGGATAGCGCCCGACACAGTGGGCACTACCGGGGCTACCAAGGGGCTTCCGGCGTCCCATGTTACGTAGTTTCTATTGGTGACCGACAACATGGTGAGAGGAAAGGGTGGCGGAGATGGGACGATTACCAGCTGATTTGCGACCTAGACTGTCCCTAGCACAGGTACTAGTAAACTAGGGTTACTTGCAGTTTGGGATCTAGTTACAGGCCGATGGCTCATACACCCTCCTAAAATGCAATTCCATTAAGCTCGGTCCTATCGGGCGTGCCAGGAAAAGAACAAACTGTTGATGCCAAAATTTGACGAGGTAACAGAGTCTTATGGGAAACTCAGTTTAAGGGGGACCTTTTGCGCTAAAATGAGTAACCTCCAGATTTTTAGAGAAGTCAACTTCTTCTATAATGGGGTTTGGAAAGGTATAATAAAGTCTAACCTAAGGCGATGTGCCAAGATTTAATGATGGGCATGATAAATCATAGATTTAAGGGCCTGAATGGTGTTGTTGTGTTCCAAAACATCAAAGACTTAAGATTATAGCATAGATAATTCATTTATTGACATAAAATAACGTTGCATACATTCTTACTGCCAAAAGAGTTATTAGACATGATCTGGGTAAGTAGACTTGCATCCAACATATATAGAAGTTCTCAAATGAAGTGTTAAGACAATATAAAGCACAGTTCATAGTTTGATCAAATAGCATAAAAAAACAAAAAGGCCAAATAATTGGCACAGTCTGAGAGTTTTTGTAATTAAGATAAAATAGTAATAAAGGCCTGGCATCTTTTTACTAAAACCAGTGTGTTTTTCCCCAGTTCCGGACACTTTCTCATCAACAGAGAAATTATATATAGCAAGAAAACTTTCCACCGCTTCGGAGAGCAATAACATAAAAGATCCTGCAATCTTCTGCAATGATGCCTGAATCAGAATATTCTCAAGGCCGTTACAACAGGATCGAGCTAGAACACAACATCTAGTCATCCCGGGCATAGGTGCATCCTTTGCAATGATGGTGGTGGTCCTGACTAGACAAGTGTCATCCATTGGTGCAAATGATTATGATAAGTAAAAACCAATAGCATTATTTGGTTCATCTAGTTCATCGCCCACATAACAGATCCGTTGCTTAGGCACGTGGCAGCCTTTCGCTGCTTGCATGAACCTTCCTCCCATTGCTGCAGAGGATTTGTGAAAATGCAAAATGTGTCGAATGGGCTGAGAACCTTATCACAGCGGAGGGAACGTTTATCAGCCGGGCGTAAAAGACGCGTGGCATCATTTCGCTGCCCGTGGTTGCTATTTCATCCCTACATTGAAAGATTTGCGAATGGTTGACACGTAGCAAGAGTCCACTACAACTAGAAATTATGGGGCCTGCAAGCACCTTTTAGGAACGAGGGCTTCATGGTAGCATCTCACAGCCCGATGAGGCGTCAAGGAAACAAGAAACAAAAGCATCCCGCAGCTGCGACACGTGGAAGCACAACTGAGTTTCCTGGGATCCGAAGGGAATGCCGATACTTGAAGTTGCAAAGAGTAAACGCGTGGAGCGGAAGATCAAAACTTTGATAAAAGGCCGAGCATACTTGGCAATGCATAGGCCGGCGCACACAAAAAATAAACCCGAAGGGAGCTGGATAAATATTTATTAACAATATCCAAACATAAGAAATAAGAAAACATCAAACAAGAGTCATAATATCATCAATGAAACATAGATTCAACAGGAGCACAAAAGGTGGGGTCTCACACCCCCAAGAGAATGGCCAATTTTATTTGTCATAGAAGTGAATTTAATCTCATAATTTCACCTAGATTTCTAAGATTGGGTTTGATAGCTCCCTCAACCCCCTATTTTCCTAATTTTCTTATTATATTTATTTATTCTTCCCACACAATGTCTAATGTGGAGGTGACCTACCATGTGGTGCAACACCTAGCTGTTGCTGACAAACACACGAAGCAACACAATTGTTGCAACAAAATAACAACTCACATTACCTAGACAAATGCTAACAAATTCTGATTTTTATTGCACTAAGTTAGTTCAAGTCAATTACATCAAACAACAACCTATTGTATCTTAATGAAACATACAAAATTTTGCAATTAAGAAACCTTTTATTTCCTTGTTTTCCTTGAATTTAATGTTGTTCCATATTTACCCAACAATGTACCCCTCCTTCCATTTTTTACATGCAACACATAACATTTGTTTTTCCCTTCATATTTCTACGTAGCCTCCTCACTATTTTCTTAGTCGCATTCTTACTTTTTTTGCTGCACCTTTCATTCTAACTCCACAAAGACTTTTTCCAACCCATTCCTCATCCTACATAGCATCCTTTTTTGTCCTTTTTCATAACCCCACGCCTCCCCACTCTTTTGCAGTTTTTAATGTTTTATTTTTATGAAGTTTGAAAATGAAAATGGGGAGGCTAGATTCCATTCCCACCCCCCACTAATGCATAGGTTTGGTGTGAAATTTTTTCCATAACAACCCCTTTCAAATTGTTATTAAAATAGCCTTAAATAGGCATTGAAACCTGCACACAATGATTTGGTAATTTGCATTTTTTAAAACTGAAATCTACCACTTGGAAACACCCTCAATTAACCTCTAAACATAACATTTTAAAACAATTATAAAATTTTGGACAAACTAAATTTTGGAATTTCAACAAGTGAGCATCAATTATCCCAACTTAATGTTTGGAAATAACACCTTGGACCTACAATGAGAATTAGGATAAAATTAATTAAGTAATTGAAAATTGGCTTCAGGAGTGGACTTGGGCTTGCATGGACTTGAGTGCATGCAAGCTTGGAATGGTACCCCATGGACCTCTGCAAAATGATTTTTCCCAAACCTTCACAGATTTTAAAATTTTAAACTTTTACCAAATTGTCAATCGAGGTCGCAAAACAATTAATTTATCCAAACTATGAAAGATATGCTCACAAAACCTTCATCATCAAATCAAGGAGCTCATAAGATGAAGAGAGACACAAAAAACCACCACAACACACCAAAAATGAGACAAAAATTAAAATAAATTTTTTGGGTGATGCAGTATTGCCCATGGACCTAGATGCTCTTGCATCAAACATACTAGGTAAGTTGAAATATTTCATTAGTTGAAAACTAATGAACATTTGGATGAGTTTGGGATGGTGATCCAATTCTTTTTCTTGATCCATAGGTCCTCCTCATCCTCACATTCTTTCTTCTTCACTTCATTTTGAACTTCTGCAACCCCCTCTTGTCTCATCTTCCCTTTTCCTTTTCATTGTTTTCTACCTGCACACTATAGGATTTCATTGCTCACCTTTTTTTGTAAATCTAATTTACATTCTTCATGAGACTTAACCATGCCTGCAACCAATAATTTCTATTGTTTATCTTAGTAGCACTGCCTCCGTTGTAGCTCTATTCTCAAGGGCCTTTTTTGAACTATTTCCAACCTCCAGTGCAACCTTTACCTCTAGTTTTTTTGACCTGCAACAACTCATAGGACTGATATCCTTCACCTCCTTCTCTTTCTCCTTTAATGAACTCAAAGTATACTATTTTCCATCTTTCACAGTGGTGTACAAATTCTCTCTACAATCATAAATAGCCTTCCTATCAAATTGCCAATGCCTTCCTAACAAAACATGACATACACTCATGGACATGACATCACATAGAACTTCATCCTTATAAGGACCAATATGAAAATTTACCAAGAATTTCTCTTTCACCTCTAACTCATGATCTTCTTGTAGCCAACTTACTTTATAGTAGGGTGTTGCCACAATAGTGTGTCTCACTTTTGGGACATGCTATTTTTTTTTCTAAAATCATGTTTTAAAAAAAAACTAATGATTTAAGCCTTGAGAGGTTCCATCTAAAGGGTTTTAATTAAAGAGGGATAGATAAGACCCCTTAGATCAAACCCCCTTGGATAAAACCCCTCTAGTATTAAATCATACCCACAATGGAGTCTCCTTCGCACCTATCAAAATGATGGCAAGAAAACACTTTTTCTTTACCTTTTGAGGGACTAAATAACGTCATTTAGAAATTATATTTTGCAAGATTGTAGCCCTTGAAACATGCTTCCCAACAAGTATAATTTTTATATGTTTTCATTTTATCATGTGTTTAATTTTTAATTTTTATTGAACATAAGTTTTTCTTTGAACATCAAGCTCTTCATTTTACAGAGGTGGAAACATAGTAAACCATTGTAGAAAAATCAAAATATACCCTTTCCTTAGGTATCGATGTCCTTGTTTCACCCAAAAAATGGATTCTGGTATATACACAACAAGTTAGGTTGGACAACACACACATATGTCGAAATTATAGTTATAGCGACTTCAAGAAATAATTAAAAAATATATGTATCACAAAAAATTATTATAAAAATATTCCTACCCTAGATATTGATGTTGAGAATCTATATTTCAAAAATTAGAATTTTATCCTTTATAAAAAAAAGTTATGTTGGATGACACAAACATTAATTTATGAAAAATGGTGTTTTTTTGTTTAAAACTAGGTATTAAAGGAGATGTTGAAAGATTCATTATTTATTTCAAATTTTTTTAAAAATATATATTTATAATCTACACACAAATTGCCACAAATCACTACTTTGCATTATCTTCAAATTCTTAATGATTTAGTTGATATAGGTCTCAGAAGATGAAGATTTAGTTAAAAATATTGATGTAAATGTCCATCTTGAAAAAAAAGTGACACAGTATTATGATTTCACCCAATGATTAGGATGCTTAATCCTCTTCAATCCTAGTTTTTCTACCATATCTCCAAAAACTAAGTTATCTATATTATCACTGTCTACAACAATCTTATAACACTTACCTCCTAATTTGCATATGGTACATAAGAGGTTCCTTCTCTGAGATGGTCCATTCTCCTCTTTGCTTGGATTCACTAATACTCTCCTGAACGTAAGGGATTCTCCATCCTTTGGTTCTACCACATCCTCTAGTGATGTTATGCTCTCCTTTTATTCTTGCGCCATGTGATTTCTTGTTGCACCTCTCTTACTGATTTCTTGGTGTATTTGTGGACACCCATAAGCTTTATGCCCAACTTCCCCACACTAGAAACACTTGCCCAATAATCCTTTGCTATTGCTGCCACGTCCTCTTGTTGAATACTCTTTTCCTTGTGCTCCTTTGTTCCATCATGAGCTTGTTTCTTATTCAAAAAAATTCTTCCCTTTGTGGTTGCTTGGTTGTCCTCTTTCTGTTGTTGTCTTTCCCATTTCCTCTTGAATTATTTTTCTACCTTTTATTTACCTTTCCTCTTGCTTTCAGAGCATACTGGTAAGCCTCTTTACCGATAGAAATCTTCAACATAAGTTCATCTCATCCTGGATATTGAATCTGAGTCCATTTATGTATCTAGCCACCTTCTCTTTGTCCATTTCATGATGTCCTGATCTAATCACCATTTTGTAAAATTCCTCTATATACTCCTTCACACTCATGTCTTTCTATTTCAAATTTTGAAGCATTTTGAATAGCTCCAACTCATAATCTCTTGGAATAACTTTTCCTTCAATCTAGCAACCATCTATCTCCACAGTGTTATCCTCATCTCATAGATTCTCTACTCTTTCTACAACTCTTTCCATCACAATGCAACATGTCCCTTAAGCTTTGTTTGTGCCAACCTTTCCCTTTGTGGATCTCTTATATTCTCAAACTCAAAATAATCTTCCAACTCTCCAATCAAATCTATTTAATTTTTAGGATTCAATGTGCTTGAAAAATTAGGGACTTCCATTTTATGGCCTCTACTGATTTGGGCTATTGCTCTCATAAATATTTCTTTTCTTTCATATGTCAGCTCCTCATTTTCTCTCTCGAGTTCTTCATCTTCAGCATGTGCATCCTGAAACTTTGAATTTCTTCCCAAACATGCAACTATATTTCTAAGCTCATTTCTCATTTCATTGTAAAAGTCTTCTAGCATTTTCTCTACTCTTCTAGGAATTATCATTCTCAGAGGCATCTTGAAATCCTCTCAACCTCTTCTCTTGTGAAGCTATTTTCTTCTCAACTCTTCATAGCTACAGAACTCAACACACTTGCAACAACCTTTGGAGCTTCAAAACAGCTTCAATCCTCACCCACATATCATTGCATAAGTTGCCTCACATTCGACGCTCTACTTATGCACTCAAGATCACTTGCTCTGATACCATTTGGTGCAACACCTAGTTACTGCTCACAAACACACAAAGCAACACAATTGTTGCAACAAAATAACAACTCACGTTACCTAGACAAATGCTATTTTTTTTTTATTGCATTAAAATAGTTTGTCAATTACATGAAACAACAACCTATTGTATCTTCATGTAACATACAAAATTATGCAATTAAGAAACCCTCCATTCCCTTGTTTTCCTTGACTTTAATTTCGCTCCATCTTTTCCCAACAATCTGCCCTTCCTTCTATTTTTTACATGCAACAAATAACATTTGTTTTCCCTTCATATTTCTACACAACCTCCTCATTGTTTTCTCAATCACCTTCTTACTTTTTTTGCTACACCTTTAATTCTAACTCCACAAAGACTTTTTCTAGTCCTTTCCTCATCCTACATAGCATCCTTTTTTGTCTTTTACAACTACCTCCATAACCCCACGCCTCCCCACTCTTTTTTAGTTTTTAATGTTCTATTTTTATGAAGTCTGAAAATGAAAATGGGGCAGCTAGATTCCATTCCCCATGCCCCACTAATGCACAGGTTGGACGTGGCATTTCTGCCATAACAATCCCTTTCAAATTGTTATTAAAAAACCTTAAATAGGTGTTGAAACCTACATACAAGATTTGGTAATTTGCATTTTTTTTAAATTGAAATCTGCCACTTGGAAACACCCTCAATTAGCCTCTAAAAAAGCATTTTCAAATGATTATAAAATTTTGAACAAACTAAAATTTGGAATTTACTTAATGTTTGGAAATAATGCCTTGGACTTGCAATGAGAATTGGGAGAAAATTAATTATAATTGTAAAACAATGTTAAAAGTGGACCCGGGTGCTGACAGGCAAAAATTTGAAGTTCTTCGTTTCACATGAAAATTGGCCTGCAAGCTTGGAGTGGTACCCCATGGACCCCTACAAAATTATTTCATCCAAACCTTCACAAATTTTAAAATTTTAATCTTTTACCAAATTGTTCGTTGAGGTCACTAAACAATTAATTCATTCAAACCATGAAAGAGATGCTCACAAAACCTTCACCATCAAATCAAGGAGCCTACAAGATGAAGAGAGACACCAAAAATGAGACACAAATAAAAAGAAATGTTTCTGGGCGATGCAAGATTGCCTATGGACCTGGATGCTCCTGCATTGCCATGGGGGATATGACACTACAAAGATCATGTATGTATTGGCTTTGAGAGAAAAATAGTGCAGATTGGTTGTGATGGTTAGAGTGATACCTATTTGATAAACAATTATGTACATTATATTTGTACCAATTGTAATGATATGTAGTATCATTTTATTTGGGAGATGGTAGAGTATAGGAAGGTTTACACTAAGAAGGTTGACACTTTGGTGAACTTAGCTAATTCACTTATTAAGCCAATGGTCATGAATAAATATTGTTGTCATGGGGAGTCCATGGGCCTTGTCCTCTCTAGATCTATATAGTACAACCAACATTTACGTGAATAAGCACTTATGAATTATTTTACATTAACATTCTTCTAAAATATGAGGAGTGAAACATGTGAGGCCACAATTTTTTTTGGAGTGCCAAGTGGTGACACATTGCTTCCCAACATGACACAAGTAGATACAATTATACTTGTCATAAAATTTTTGGGTGAAGAATGGGGTGATATGAATACACAAGAATAGAAAAATAACAAGATATATTTTTCTCAGCAAAAACCATCCCATAACATCTTCAATATGTCTTTTACAAAAATACAAAGATCATTCTAGAAAAAAGAAGCTTATAGAATTTTGAATACAAAATATAATCATATTCCACTAATCAAATATTCTAACTATTGAGAATATTATATTATAATATACTAACTAATCAAGTATTAAATATAATGAAGAGGCAATAAAGGGGCTAAGCCTTATCATGCGGTCAATCACAAAAGTCACATGACAATGTAGAAAATAGAATAGATTTGTACACTTGTTATTTATAAAGCTTGTATCTTTTAACTCTAATAAACATCTACCTTCAACTCACTAATCATGGTTAGTACCAACGTTTCTTTTCATTGGTGTCGCACATTTACCAATCCTCACTTGCTATTATTATTTTTGGTAAAATTTGCTAGTAATTTTCTATTGTTTCAAAGCCTTTATGACAATTATCTCATTAGGAGTTAATTATTCGACATAAAAGCTAGTAAAAGCATCATAACATTGTTTTTTTTTTTTTTTAAATTTAAATTTTTGTTTTTAACTCAGGGGTATCCACACGACCAACCTAGTGATCAGTTGGGGCGAGTTGAGGCAAAACTAATCCCTTGAGGATGCACACAATTACTCGACAGCCACGTACATCGGGTTAACTTGGGCCTTAGAGTCAAACCTGAAACCTATGGGGAGTGAACCCACATCCCAAGCCAATTTCGTTACGTGTGCGGGTCATCATAACATTGTTATACTTGATTGTTTGTTCCTAAGGGGAAAAGGTAGTGCATAGGGTCACCTCAAATGATGCATTGTGTCAAACGATTTTTATACCTTTTGTATTTGGCATGTCTATTAGAGCATGATTACAATGTTTAAAGAAAAAATATAAAATAAATTTTATAATCATTTTAACAACTATAATTTCTCTTTGAAAGTTACTTGCTTCTACCATAAAATCCAAAAATTACATATTGTAGACCTTCCTAGTTCTATGAATTTATTGTATTACATAAAATTTATAATCTTGTAACAATACTCTTCTAATGCATTTTATTGCAATACAATAATATATGGATTCCCACCTTCTCTGAAATTTCAAAAATTTATTCATCCTATTGTTATATCAATATCTATATCTAATCAACTACATTCTCTTAGTTTATTAAGAATATAAGGGTCTCCTTTCTTTGTAAGGGTGATGTTAACAGTTCTTGCTATTTGTTATGTAGAGTTTTTTTTGGTTGTAAGGTAAATGTATTCTATCATGTTGTTATGCCTTTGAGCTGTTTTTTAACTTCTTTATTCTTCTTTTATGTGTTGTTCCTTTTTGAATTGCTTTATTCTTATTGTATTTGAACTTTGTTTAATTAAAAAACAAACTACATTTTCTCTTATTATTTATATAAGTAAAAATCTACTGCAACTTATTAATCATATTTATATTACTTCTTATAATAAGAAGATTTTTTCCTAATACAAACTAATTACACAGAAATATAATTATAAGCAAAACTTCTAAGAAAACAATTATTGTTCACTTAATATATTTTGGAGGGTTCTAGACTATCCTCGTAATCTTATACAGACCACATAAAAATATAAATATAAATATAAATTAAAAAATAAAACATAAAAACATAATACATTTTGTTTCTCGTAAACATTTTGCCACGCATATCGCCTGCAAATCTCTTTGAATTTCTGGTGCACATTTTGCCAAACTTATCGCCTACAAGTTTCCTTAATCGTACACATTTTGTCAAACATATCGCGCGCAAGGTCTCTAAATTTTCTCACAGACATTTTTTCAAACATATTGCTGCTAAATACTTCAATCATTCCAAAACCGTCTTAAACCTTCATAAAAATACAATGGCAGCATTTGCCTCGCTCTATATACAGCCAAACCTATCCACTCTAAGCCACCAAGCCTCAGCTCACTGTCACAAGTCCTTTAAATCTTCAATTCCGAGCTTAAATAAGCAGAAGATAAAAACTGGTCGTAACAGGGAAAGAACATCTGTGCCTCTAAGTATGAATATAAGGCTTGAAGAGGGTGAAAAAAAAGGAGGTGGAGGAACTGGTTTACTTGAAAGGCGCGAGTTAGATTTTACGAAAATCTCTACTCCTGGTCCAACAGTTGACGCAGGTAAATATTATTCTGGCAGAATGTTTTGTTTGTTAAATGCTTTTACTGTTGTTGAACTGCACGCCACACAACTAAATATAAGGGTTTAAAGTTTACGTTTTGTATTGCTGTGAAGACAGAGACAAAATTTCCTCTAGCGTGGAGTTTCTGCATTTGACTTGCAAGTATTTTTGCATCAAATCCAGAAATTCCAAACTAATTTCTGTGAAGTGTTATGTTTAATTCATTATTTTGGTCAATTAGTATCCATGAAAACTGTACTGGTTTGTTTGTTTAGTAATTTTTTTCTATTTTAATATCTAGGAAATATTGTATTTTAGGTTGTGGTCTAGTCAGATACCGAATTGGGATAGGAAACCCCATATCTTGGAATCCCACAAAAGAATTTCTTTTCATTTTGCTCAAATTTCGTACTGTAGGGTTTCAAAGAAATCAAACCTTGTCAAGCAATCTCCCCTTACCTTACATATTTATTATATAGGTAATGGGAGTTGTTTGGGTTACTGCCAGGTGAGAGATTACTCTGGTGTACGAGAATTCCCTTCTTTATTCCAAGGGATTTTCCTTTCCTTTTTCAGTTAAGTCTATAACATTACTGCCTTTAGATACCACCCTCTAGATTCGATCCTGTGATTTTGTGACAAAGATATATAAAGGTATATCAATTTAGGTTAGAAGCTTGACAGCAATAGATATGAAGATCCACCCTTTAAGATTGTTCACATTTTGTATTTTTTGAGTTTCAAAGTATATTTAACATTTATTATCAATTTATTTTGTGTTTAGAAGGCAGTAAGTGATGGGTGAAAAGGCAGGTCTTGATATATACTGATGTTTTTTAATATTTGAAGGTTTCCGTTTAAGGTTCATGTTCCTGTTTTTTTTAGATGATATAAAATCTCTCATCAAAAAAAATTGGAGGTTTTTCTTTATTTTTATATATTTTCATTATAAATTTATAATCTATAAATATAATTATAATATTTGAGTTAATTAATATTAATATTCAGTTTTTAATGAGCAATAGTAAATATAAATTTTTCACTATCTATTATAATTAATTTATAATTAATTGAGAAGAACTTCTAGATATAACTATTACATCCATAATTATACCTAAAACCTCTTCTCAATCTAATATAATACTAAACTTCTTAAGAATATTAACATTTAATTAACAATTTAAAAACAATTTTTAAAATTAAACAATAAAAAGCTAAAATCATCACTTGAAATATCACTCACTATAAAAAATTGAACTTAAATTTTCACAATAAAAATCCACTTGATTTCAACCCCTTAAACAATACCAAAAGGGTTTTGAAAAATATAGCTATATTTTAATGTGGATAGCATGGGAGTATAGCAAGCTTCACAAAACAAAGAAGTTGCACCAATGCGATGAATATTGTATTTGGCCTATAAGGCGGCAATTATAATGCACATATCATGTTTGTGGGACCATTTTTTAATTAAAAATTAGTATGGCTTCTTAAAGGTTTTACTCCAAATAGACATGGTATTGATGTGTTGTAATACCTTCAGGTGGAGAAATTGGGAAATCAAGGGACAGGCGGGGTTCTGGAGGCGGCGAGAGATACAAGGTCCTTTTGCTTGATCATGAACGACATACAGAAACACAAGGAAAGTGAAATGCTTTCATTTATTGAAAATCTATATGAATTTTCAGGTTAGCTTAAAAAATCTACATTCAGGAAGGATGATTGAAGAAACTCTACAGCTTTTTTGATTGCATTGTTGTCCCATAAATGAAGAATTTATTCTAGCAAAAGTTTAGTGCAACTGGTTTCAATAAATGAGATATGAAGAAAACTACAAAGACCAAAAGCAACCTTTCTAATGTGTGCACCCGATTGTCAATGTTCATCAGGATTGCTGTAATGATTTTTCTATCACCAGATGGGCTCTTTTTTTCCTTCGTGTTTTAATTATTTTGATGTTCTTTTTTAACAAGTCATTTCCAACGGATGATCAATCAAAACAGAGAAGGCATAAAATTTTATTATCCCGATTGTGCTTGTTTCTGACAATGTCTTTTTTGAATCTTCGAAGAAGTCCTGCATGGTAGTCCATGCCATGGGCATAAGATCTTCGCTAAATTATGTGTCTTTGAATGTACCTTCTTTAATCTTTTGAACTTACCTCAATTAAGAGGAATTTAAAAGGATCCACACTTTGGCATGTCTTTAAGATTCACTCTTGCTATGTGATGATTGAGGAGACGATCATTGAAGTTTAATTTTCATCTGTTACTGATAAAATTGTATCTTCCTAATATATTTTAAGAGTTACTATGATGGCTATCACGACTATGAATTACTAGTTTCTGCTTTTCAGCAGGATCACAGTCATATACACTTTTGACAGCTATTTTTGTAATAAAAGCAATTTATCACTAAGATATATCATTAGATTTTAGTTGACCTGCTAGTGTCTGTTGCATCTATGGATCAGCTGAACATTTACTTTCGGTCCTTGAAAAATTAACCAAAAAAAACTCCATTTACATGGAAGACAAATTAGCAGTTGTATTCTTAAGATTCATGTTATAGCTCGTGAAGAGGCTCTAGTAAGATTTTTTTTAACAGTGATTTTTTAAATTTATTTTTTACACTTGCTAATTGCATGAATATTCCTTTTCTCAATTAAGGATATGAAATTTAATTTGTGTTACTATGCAGTGGCTGCAGTTTTGCCCAAAGTAGTGCCATCGGTTACTTCTGAGGAAGCAAAGAAATGTTTCCATGAATCAAGAAAAACAGGAGAGAGCCTTGTAACAGTTGCTGTGAAGGTATTTGAAATGTCATTATGTTCTCTTGTTTTTGATTTGGTAAGCAGGGATTTTAAAGGGTTCAGATCATTTTACAAGAGAAAAGATATAGTAAAAAGAACAGTAAGACAGCAAGGACAGCTACCAACCAACAAAAAAAACAGGACACTACAAAACCTTTCAATCTACCTACTCAAAATCAGGGTGGTTAATAAAATTGTTCAAGCAATTTTTGTTTAACCACAGTGAAAGGATCCTTGTCTTCTAAACTTCTTTTCTTGGAACAAGAAGAATTCATAAGACCACAGGCAGAATCCTCTTCCAGCCCTGAAGCGTTAAAAAAGGAATCCAACTTCGTACTCTCCACAGGAAAATTCCCTTTATTGTCTTCCTTCTGCACCTCAAAGGAAATAATAGACTCTTCAATAGTAGCAGGAGTATGATCATTTTTCTTTCAAATGAAATGTTTTTTTTTGTTGTTTGGACAATTCGTAGCAGTATGGTCCACTTTAAAGCAGCAATAACAAATAACAGGAGAGTCTTTGAATTCAATCTGTTGCACTCAATCTATATTTGGAAGATAAAGTAATTCAAGTAGGGAGCACCTTGTTTCTCTCTAGAAACACACAGAATCTAGCAAACATCTAACCCTTTTTAAACTTTGTGATCGGATTAATAGCACATTGTTGTCCAAAAGTATTGACAATAATCATAAAAAAACTCATTCCAGAACTCCAAAAGCAGCCCTGGCAATCTAACAAGTAGAAAACTTAAAACTATTATTGTTCATTCGATTAAAACTCAGAGACTAATTTTTAAGACAAAGGTCATTCTTCCCTAAAAACTAAGGACTTTCAAGAAGAATCCTTGAGCAATCTTCTAGATTGGAAAAAGAAAAGAGGAAAAAATTATTTCTTCATGGCACCTACCTTAGCCCGATCTCTTAATCTCCAACTCCAAAACACCCATCTTCCCACAAAATCAATGTTGGAACGATTGCTGCAGAATGTCCCAGTAAGCGAATTTTTAACACAAGTTGACGATTCAACAATGAGAGAAGCAGGGATATAAATTTGAATCTGTACCTCGACCTCAGTCACAGTAGAAACTCTAGGGCAATCGCCCTCTCTAGAACACCCAACAGAACCTTTCGGCAAGCTAGAAGCACCAACTTCCTGCAACATGTAAGCTGCCTCACCACAAGGTTCCACAGAAACCCTAGGGGAAGCAGGAACAGCGAGAGGGGAAGCAACCGCCACCCCAATACCTTTAGTAATGAACTCAGATGAACTAAATCCGCACCAATCACATAATTTTTAACCTCCGAAGCTTCCTGAGCAGAAGTCACAGGCACCATCTAGTCTTTAACAACCTTGGGGGAAGAATAAAGCCTTTTCTCATCCCCCAAAATGGATCTCCCTCAAAAACAGCCATATCAGCCTTCATTGCAACCTCAGACCCCTGAGCCTTCAAACGAGTCTCCAATAAAATGACTAGGAGCAGCTCATCCTCCTCTTCGGCCCATTCACTCATTCAATCAAAACCACCATCCCTTGCATCAGAGACACCAGCATAATTGCCGTCCTCTGCATTGCCCGAGACAGATCTACCGGAGGAATTTTCATCCTCAAACCATTTGCGCGCCCAAATATCTTCATCAGAAAAGACAGCAACAGGGTCTGCATCCTCTCCATCAACCATTCTATTGAAGGACCTTCCAGCCGCCGCAAGGGTGCATAGAACACTCGCCGTCTCCTGCAAAAGATTTCTGTTATCATCTGCAGCACCATCGTCTTCTGCGTCCTCCTCTTCACCATTTCCCACACTGGAGAACGAATTCAAGCCAGCCGTTGTTGCACTTGTGCAGGAAGTGATTTTATGAAGTGAATTTGAAATCCATTGTAGAGAATTTTAAATGAAATGAATTGGAATATTGCCTTTGCTTCTTTTATGGTGGTGTAGTATGGGCTATGAGTAACAGGGGCGTTCTGCTATGCAATATGTTCATATACTGAAATAAAGCAATTGATTAGAATTCATTTGTGTGTAAGTGTACCATTACTTTAGCTCTGTATGTTGAGCTTTATAGGTTTGTGTTCAAGTTGAGCATGCTTGTAACTCAAATCTAAAGTAGCAAAAAGAGTTGAGAAGAGAGGTAAGTTTCTTTCTTCTTTTATTTAACTCATTTTTCAGTAAGTAAATCAAGTCGTGTTGGCTGTTGTTATGTGAATGCCATAGTACAAGCTGATGAGGTTGGTTCTTCGTTGGAAGAACAATCCACACTTCAGACCTCAAAGGGGCATAGGTTGGTAGCATTGCACACCGACGTGCTCATGCGATGTCTTCGGTTTGAGTCGTAGTTAGTTTACATAAAACGATATGGTATCAGAGCAAAAGTAGGAAGGGTAGGGGGAGTGTTAAAAAAAAAATTCTCCGTAACATAAAGAAGCTGACATCTCCATGTTAGAACACACCATCATGCTAAGGGGTTAGTATCTCTACGGAATATAGTAGTTCTGATATCTCCTATTTCCACCTACTAGTTTTATGTGGTCGTGTGCACTATTTTGGATTCTGTTATCACAATTTGCCTTAGCAACCCAATTTTAACCGCATAGAAGCTTCTGTATATACATGCTAATACTCTGAATTGGATTTTCCACTGTTTTCTCTTTACAATCCTCTGATTATGATTTTGTTTTCATTTTGACAGGAACATGCAGAGTTTTATGCTCAAATGATGGCTCGTTGTGGGCTGCGATCTGCCATAGAACCAGATGGTGATGTACTATGAAACTGCATTCAAAAGCAGCTCAGTTTTGAATGATCCAAGTTGATTAGATTTCCAGAATATTTCTGGATGAAGAGTTTTTATATCCAGAAACATTCTTGAATTGACTAATATGGACTGTGAAAATATCATGTAGAGGGTCGAGCGATGTAAGCTTGTAACAATAGCAATAACAATAGCAAAACAGAATTCAATTCAATGCCAAATGTATTCGTTAAAGATTAGCCTAACTTTTGCAGTTTAATACTTAATTCTGCATGTCCCTACTGTTTTCCATCTATGTTACAACAAATTTCTGGGACGGGGATGGGGGATGTGTTGTGGGAAGGATTTTTTGGGAGGTCATTTTAAGGGACAGCGAGGGACAATTGTTAAAAAAATTGTTAAAAAAGGAAAAATTTGAAGTATTGGAAATTTTAAATATTTATATGATAATATTGATAAAGCATTCATCATATACTTTACAGAATCTTATTTAAATTATCTTTAGAAAGAATTTAAACTGTGAGTGGGAGATAATTTCTGCTCAAATTTCCTTTGGTTGTAGATGGGTTGCACAAAGATGGATCATCTTCCAAGACCGATAGGCATACTTTACCTTGTGGCTCGCCCTGCTTTTAAAGGTGGATCAGCAAGGAAGAAACTTGCTTTTGGAGGGAAAGATTTGAATCTGAAATGTTGGGCCAATCGTTTGAAATCTCCTAGCATATACTCTCCTTCCAATAATTGTGGGTTCCTTTGATGGTTTATCATTGAAGATTGTTTATGAAGCTACTGGCAAGGCTTTTATCAGGATGGATTATCCTTGGTCAGAATTTATTTTCGATTGCTGTCCCAATTTTGATCTAGTTAGGAAATAGGTCGCCTCTAGATGGAAGATGAGGGGTAATTTAGAGGTGAGCTCTCTAAAGATTTGCTTCCTTTTTCCTTCTTCCTAAGGGAGGATTGTACCTGGATTTTGATCGATAGCCCTTGGTTTATGGGCAAATCTAGCCTTTCTCTATGCAAATGGAAACTCGGTTTTGACCCTAATGTTGACCTTTGTTCTATGTCAGTAACATGGGTTAGACTCCCCAAACTTCCCCTTGGGTAATGGAATGATGAAATCATTGCTGGAATTGCTAGCTTCTTTGGGAAGTTCTGGACACTAGACAATGTAATCAAGAATAGGTGTACAATGGTCTTTGCTAGATTCTATGCCAATGTTGCTATCAACAAAAGGCTACTAACCTCCATTTCTTTAGATTCCAAGCTTGGTTGGTAGATTTTTGATCATTCAGTATGAGAATGTGTCTTTATATTGCCAAACATGTTCCAAGATTGGACACCTAGTAGATATTTGTCCTCCTTCAGAAAAAAATAAGAAGTTGGTAAGTTAGACCATTCCTCGATTTAAAAAAGGATGATTCCTCAAAGTTTATTCATAATGATGGTAATGCCCAGCCGCTTGAGGTCAAAATTGTTACACCTCTCCACCATTTTAGCTATTTCAATGGTTGCCTCTCTTAGTACTTGTAAGTACTAGTCTAGAAATGCAAGTAGGAAACAAAAGCAAGTAAAAAGCTTCATATTCAAAACTAAAGCAAACCTTAGATAGAGCATGTAAATGAAGTTTAAAACAAAGCAATAAAACAAACATTCAAAACAAAGTTATCATAAAAATCCATTGCAAGTCTGACTTGCTTCAATGATGATTAAGATGTTGATGCTCTTATGTTCAAAAGTTACTTATTTTACAACATATAGTTAGCATAAATGGAATGAATGAAATGCATAGGATGTTGTCTCAATTTATAGATTTTTAGGAAGGACAATGGATGGTGGAGATGTGATGAAAAGATCAATAGTTAAGAATGAATGAGAAAACTTTCCTAGAATTGAGGGAATGAAGGGTTATGATGGAGGTTGTTTGAATATGAAGGGCTAGGATGCACTTACCAAAAATAGTAAGTTGTTGCAACTGTAGGGAATGTGGGGGGCAAGTGAATTTACGACCCCCTTTATTTTTAGAATTTGGTGGAGGGAATATAGTCATAGTTAAATAATAAAATATTTTATTATAGTAATGTGAGGTGGAAAATAGATAAAATTATGTAATTATGTGTGAGATGGAAAAGGGGTTAACTAAATAATAAATTAATTTTAGGTGGGGTACATTAGGTGAGGTGGATTAACTAGATAATGTAATTATTTAGTTAATTAGGATAAATAAAATATTAGATATCTACATTTTGCCCCTCTTTGATACAATGTTGTAACTAAGTGGTGTTGTCTCTATTGGCATTTCATTTTGACGTCACTTTTTCTTTACTCTACTCCAAATGTTGTGCATTTGACCTTTTCTCACCCACTATTGATAATTGATCTGAGAAATATCTAGTTGGCCCCGTGTGTTGAAAAGATGTATAAGGGTGTTATTTCAAGGTCTATTTATCAATTCCATAGTAAAATATGTTTATAGGGTGCTTTATGGCCATTGTCCAATAGTTTGGATTTTCTATGTGTGTTTTTGGACTTGTCATTAACTCTTTGGCTTCTTCAAGTTCTCCTTCAAGCATATTTCTCTAACCCACTAAGTGTTTCTTGGTTTCTTATTAGACCTCAAGACTTAATGGGAACTTCAAATTTAAGTTTGTGGTCTGTTTTCCAATTTCTTTTTGCCCTCTTGAACCCTGTGCAACCTTACCTCTCTTTCCCTCACACATTTCAGACTTTGGGAAGGAATGAGGACTTGGAACCTAAAAGTTCTAGGTCCATGTCTCTTTTCGTACCTCACATCCCCTTTTAAAGTCTTCCTGCATTTGTTCCTTGTTGAATCCTGAGTCTCGACAAGAACTTAGAAATTTATGTTCTAGTACCTTGTTCCCTTCCAGAGTCCAGTCTCAACACCTATTCTTTTCCCAATCCTGTCAAATTCTAGGTATCGATTGGAACCTATAATCTTAAGTTCTAGTCCTGGGTTCCTTTTCATTCTCGATCCCTACCAAGCATTCATCCTCTTCTCCTATTAGACCTTAGGCCTCGATTGGTACTCAGAACCTTAAGTTTTGATTTTAACTTCCCTTCCACCCTTAACCCTTGTAGTACCTGTCAAAATTGAACTTTGCTTGGGACTTGGAACCTAAGGTTGCAAGTTTTTATTTTGTCTCACTCCCCAAGTATTAGCCTATTTAGGTCCAATTTCCTTGTTTTGCCTCGAGCCCAATGCCTACCTATTCAAACAAGGTTCTAGTTTCCAGGTTCCTTCTAGAACTCAAACCCCATGTAGTGTCCCCTCTCAAAATATGACGGTAATTGATTTAATTAAATTAACACTATAGTTCCTATGTCAAAATTAATAATTAATGTAACATTAATTTAATTGTTGTAGAAAGGGAGTTATAAGGTGAGTCCTTTTAACAGGTGAATTAAATATCTTTTGGGTGAGCTAAAAGTGAAATGAAGTCAATTCAAAAGAATTAAAAGAAAAAAAAAGGAATTTCAAGAAAGATGTTTTCACTTACATCTAGAAAGGAAGCAAAATGCAAGAGAGTTTTCATTTTTGGGTATGCTAGATTCTGGAATTTTTGTAGTTTGTTTCAAAAATTATTGGGGATGAAAACCTCCAGTAGGAATAACACCTTTGAAACTAGAAGATGTTTCCTGGGCACACTTACTTTGTGTCTTTTATGATTGATACTTTCTAGTGGTGTTCATACATGCTCAGATAATACCAGGAATTTACATAGTTGGTTAATGAAAATTTGGGCATTAATGATTTTGAGTATGTTTGTAGTAGTTTCTAAGTGAATGAGCAGATGTTTAATACATTTAAACCATTTAAAGTGAGGTCCATTGATTTTATAATTGAAATTGTACTACATCAACAAAGTTGTACTAATGGATGCAACCCTACTTCCTATATGTTGGTTTGAAAGCCTTGTTTTGGAGTAGCAATTCATATGGGTAATGTTTGATCACATTTTACTTAAGAGATAACAAATTTCCACAATCCATAGAGAATGTTGCTAAATTATTTATGGATTTAGATTGTGTAAGCTTTTTTGCATCAATGTTTTGGATCACACTTTGTGATCCATCATAAGGATGAAATAGAGAGCTTAGGAAAACTAAGGATTAATGCTTTTGAAAATTTGTGTTGGGGTCGTACCACTAAACTGGGTCATACATGTTGCAGGTCATACGCTTATTATTGGGCTTGCATTTTGCATTTGAGGCAATAAATGGATAGGGTAGTGTTTTAGAATTAATGTTTTAACTGGACAATGATTTTTTAACAAATAAAACCAAGTTTAGTGTTGAGTTGGATTTTGTGGAGTTGGTCGTACTCTTTCACATAGTTGTACCATTGGTTGTGCATGTTCCAGACACTCCTTGCTTATAACATGGTTGGTTATTTTTTTTGTGCATGCCATAATCTGTATTAACTAGCATGAGCATTGATTTCTAGTGTTAAAAACTCATTTTCAAATATTTTTGATTTCATTGATGTTGTCGTACTAAGCTGAGAGCCGTATTTCTCCAAGCCTAACGTGTGAGCTTTTTTTGAAGAATCTTTGGTTTCAGATGATTGATTTGGAAAGGCAACTAGGTGACTAAATCTATAGCATAATTTGTAAATCATTTGTGGTTAAATAATTTAACTTATATTTTAATGAATGATCAACAATTGTTGAGAAAATGTGTCTCAACCTTGCAATTACATAAGGTACTATTGATACATAAGGTACTATTCATCTGATGATGACGGGGGGGCGTGGGGGGATCCCCTCCCATCAAGGGTGTGGGGGGATCACCCCCCCGGTTGGGGTCCAAGGGCAACGTGCCCTAGCGAGGGCTTGAGGGCAATGTCCTCGAAAGGAAAAATTTATTTATATTTTATTATTGTAAATCTAGACCATTCATCATTATGTCTCATATCTGACAACTGATATTTTATTAGCTCAATTGGCCCTAGAAGGAAACCCTATTTTATGAGGATGTTTTATTATAGCTATGTATTGTGATGTATTTTGAGAGTCTAATAGTGGTCGTGTTGTCTCTAGTTCTCTAAGTGGTGATACTCCTGTGAGAAGCTTGCTCTACAATTATATTGTAATCTTTGTGATTTCTGAATAATATATTGGGCGGCTTTTGGAGTGGGGTTTTTCTCCTGAAAGGGTTTTCCCCACGTAAATCATTAAACATTAATTCTAAAACATTACCCTATCCATTTTTTACAGAAACATTACCCTATTCTAAATCATTTAAGTTACAAAAACTTAAATAGATCTTTAATAGTTACAAAAACTTAAATAGATCTATTTAAGTTTTTGTAACTATTAAAGATCTATAAAAGTTTTGCATTATTCTCCTCTTAAGATTAACGTAGGAAGTTGTTCTGCTACCTTAGCTTTCTTACAGGAATGAGTGGAAGTATCGTACAAGTCCTAACATAAACACCTATAGAATGATAAGTGTTGATTTCTTGTACAACTGGAGAATTCTAGTAACAAAACTCTTCCAATAACTGTTGTTGTCATATTACTTGTGATCTGGGAAATCAATTTGGAGTTACATATTTGTGCCTTCAGGAGCTTACTTTAGAACAAGAGTCTACAATGGGACCTTTAGAAATTTGATGACAATAGCTACAAACACTATAATCTATAGCATATTGTTCATATTTTGGAGGCAGTTTAGAGTCTTCTATTTATGTTGTATTGACATTCAATATCAGGAAGGTTTGTGAGGTTTTAGCTAGAGCCAAGTCACATCTGTTATGAAGAATATTTGAATGCAAACTCATACTTTAGGTTAGGTCCGAGTACTTTATGTATTGTGAACTAAATTTTGTTTTGTAATAATTAGGAATATGTGAAGTTTGAATTTAGTTGTACTACTTTATATTGTTAGTTCAAAATTTCCATTCAAAATGAAAATCATTACAAAAACTTCAATTATGAAACTATGCAAATACTCAACAAATGGGTGGAATTAGAAAGGATAAAATATCCAAGCATGTTTAAAAAAATTGGAGTGAAAGGTTTCAAATGAGGGTAGGCCATTATAGTGGTATGAAATCTTGCAAACCTGAAAAAAAAATTCATGAATCTGGATAGCACAAAATATATAACTTACAGGAGTAGAAGACATAGATTTGCAGAAAACATATTTTTCATAATCAAAAGAAGAGGAAAACATGGGTGATAGGGAAAGACAAAGGGAAAAACAAGCACTAGAAACATGTTCAATGACCTTGCAAGGGGACATCATAACCTACAATAGAGTTTAGCTCAGTTGGAAGCCCTTATGACACAACATATGACAAACATTAATAATAACAATGGTGGGAATCATAGTGGAGAACAAGAGAATGAAAGAAATAATGGCAATGGTGATGGTTCAGTGAATAATAGAGGAGGAGGACCACGTAACAATAGTGTATCACTTTTGGGACACCCTGATTTTTGCCTGAAATCACTTATTTTTGGAAAAACTAATGATTTAAGCCTTGAGAGGTTCCATTTAAAGGGTTTTAATTGAAGAGGGTTATATAAGACCCCCTTAGATCAAATCGCCTTGGATATAACCCCTCTATTATTAAATCATACCCACAATGAAGTCTCCTTCGCACCTATCAAAATGCTAGCAAAAAACCACTTTTTTCTTTACCTTTTGAGGGATTAAATAAAATCATTTAGAAATTAGATTTTGCAAGATCGTAGCCCTCATAACAATCTTTCCAACAAGTACAGTTTTGATATGTTTTCTTTTTATCATGCATTTAATTTTCAATTTTTATTGAACATAGGTTTTTCATCGAACATCAAGTTCTTCATTCTACAGAGGTGGAAAAATAGTAAACCATTATAAAAAATCAAAAAATGCATTTTCCATAGGTATTGATGTCCTTGTTTCACCAAAAAAAATGATTTTGATATATACCAACAAGTTATGTTTGACAACATACACCTATGTCTAAATTATAGTTACAGTGACTTCAAAAATAAATTTAAAAAAAAAATGTAACAAAAATTATGAAAAAATACCCTTGCCCTAGATATTGATGTTAAGAATCAATATTTTAAAAATTAGAATTTTATCCTTTCTAGAAAAAAAGTTAAGTTTGATGACATAAAAGTTGCTTTTTGAAAATGTTGTTTACTTTTTAAAACTAGTTATTATTAAAGGAGATGTTGAAAGATTCATGATTTATTTCAGAAAAAAAATTAAAAAATATATATTTAAAATCTACACACAAATTGCCACAAATCACTAGTTCGCGTCATTTTCAAATTCTTAAAGGTTTAGTTGCTATAGGTCTTAGAAAGTGGAGATTCAATTAAAAATGTTGATATAAATGTCCATCTTGGCCAAAAGGTGAGACACAATATTGTGATTTCACATATTAATGGCAATGGTGATGGTTCAATGAACAACGAAGGAGGAAGATCACGTAACAAAATTGGATTAGTGAGTACTAGGCCTTTGATGCCAAATTTCCCTCCTAGAGTCACTCCCCAAGTTGAGCAAGAGCCTACACAACATGAGCTTCAAGATCAAATCCTACAGGACTAGATGAATTCAAGCATGGAATTCCAAGATGATATATCTTTCTATGATTGCATGGTTGTTAGGATGAGACATAGACCACATCATGGACATATATATTTCAATTACATATCTTATTCTCTCTTATGCATTCCTCACATATATATCCTTTATATATCTCTCACACTCACTCTATATGCTTTCATTCTCTTCTCTCTCACTTTTCCCTTCCTTATATAGCTACTTATGTCTCTTCATAATGTCTGTAAATCATCTCTTATTATAATAACACTCATTTATCTTACTCCAATGAATTTATCTTTCATTTTTTATGATGTTTTACTCTTTTATAACTTGTTTAGGTATATTAGAGGTATTTTAGGGTTATTTAAGTGGTATATAACCCATATATGGGTCTAAAAATGAAAAGTGACATATGTGGTGGTTTTGTTGAGTATTTAATACTCATAGACGATGTTATAAAGGCCTCTTGCACAATGTGTTATTTTAAACAACCTTCTTATGTTTGCTAAGTCTTGAACTTGCTTGTGTAGTATCATAGAACCCTTTGTGACATAGGATAATATAATTATGGTAGTATAGTGTCAATTATGGTATCACTAGTATCTACTCACAATAATATTAATGGTAATATTATTTGAAAACCTTTATCCTCAAATGTGGGTGTGTTAGAATTTCCTTGTAGAATACAACTTAAGTTTTGATCAAAATTTGTTGGATGATGTAGAATTTTCCAAACATTTCAATCTTTATCAAACTAAAAATTTGCTAAATTATGTAATCATTATCATTTAGCATTAAAATATTTTCGCTAGCCACATTATGATATTTTTTAAATCATTAGATAGTTTATTTTTTAAATTCAAATGATAAGTCACCAACTAAATTATCTTATTTTTTTAATACAACTACATTTACGAACAAAAGCTAACATTATTGTCAAATATGAAAAACCACAACATTTTTTTTTTTCTAAAATAGACATACATCTGCCACAAAAATTAAAACACTACACCAAGATTTGTTGAGATTATGTAATATTTCCTTGTTTTGGGAGGTGTTCTTAAAGTTATGATTGTCCAACTCCTTCATTTAAATATATTAATCACACCGACCCTTCTTTTTCTTTACCCACTCCATATTTATTACGCCGAGAAGCGTAACCTACAGTGACAGCACGGGTGGAGTGTGACCATGTAAAAAAAAAAAATGTTAACTTATAAAAAAAAGCCGACAACCAAAGCGTTTATTAAATATTATATATTTTCTGTCATAAATTTTCCAACTAATTAATTAAAAGCCGACAACTAAAGAGATATGAAATAGTATATCGTTTCGGTCATAGCTTTTGGAACTCATATAAATAGGAAGTAAATAGTGGGAATAAAAAAAAAATTATTATCGGGAATAGTACGAATAAATACAGAGGTGCAGGAATAAATAGTGCGAATAAATACAGAGGCGCAAATAGTGTGAATAAATACAGAGGTGCAGATAAATACCATGAGAGAAAAAAAGTAGGTTACATTATAATATTTGTTTTATTATAAGTAAATATTTTTTTAATAAAATTAGTTTTATTCTTTTTGGGTAAAAAAATAATTCTATTATAATGCTTTTCAATTACAAATACGAAGTAAAATATAAATATATTATCAATTGTTTTTAGTTTTATTCTTTTAGGGTAAAAAAGTTAATTTCATAATGCTTATATTATAATATTTTTTTATAAGCAAGTAAATAATTTTTAATAAAATATCTCTTATAAGAAAGTAAATATTTTTTTAGTTTTATTCTTTTTAGGGTAAAAAAGTAATTCTATTATAGTGCTTTTCAATTACAAATAAGAAAGTAATTTAATGTAAAATATAAATGTATTATTAATTGTTTTTAGTTTTATTCTTTTAGGGTAAAAAAGTTAATTGCATAAGTAAATAATTTTTTAATAAAATATCTATTATGTGATTAATATATCACATACAAAAACAAGCAAATAGTGCAATGGATTAATATATTTGATTTGTAATTGAAGGGTTATGAGTTCAACTCTCATTGTGGGTTTAAAAATTAATATATTTTTTAATTAATTTATTTATTACTAATTTTATTGAAAAAGTTATTAATTAACATAATTGTAATAATAAAAAAATCAAAATAAACATGTAGTGCAATGGATTAGTGTGTTTTGTTTATAATCGTAAGGTTGTGGGTTCAATTCTCATTTGGATTCAAAATTTAATATATTTTTCAATTAAAAGTGAATATTACTATGAAATGGTATGTGTAGAAAATAGAAGGCAACCCTATTTTATGAGGGTGTTGTATTCATTAAATGTCTATATATATCAATTCCATTAAATCTAAAGTGACTTACTTTGATAGCATGCACTTTCTTTATGTTTGCTAACCTTAATTTTATTGTTCTTTTATTTTCAGCGAATAATCTAATTAAAAATGTCACGAAACGAATCAAAAATCATAGTTGAAAGCCCAACTGCCTCTATAAGGTCAAATGATTTTGTTGAAACCCCTATCGACAAATGTGCAAGAATAGTTTTAGAGTGTTGCAATAACATTGTCAAAGAAATTGAAAATACAAGCTTAATGATCGATGATGATGTTGAGGAACTGGAAATAATGACAATGGAAGTTGTTGCATAAAAAGTTCATGAGGCATATACTATAGTAGGTGCATTTCCAAATATGCTCAAAAACATATATAAAGATCACTATAAACATAATTCAGTTGGTAAAAATGTTTTGATCTGAATTGCATGTTGGTCAAAAATGTTTTGATCTAAATTACATGTAAGTTCACTAAGCAGGTCTTGTGAATGGAGCTTTAGGATACATCAGAAATATCATATACAAGCCTGGATGTGGCCCACTAGATCCACCTACATATGTTATGGTTGAATTTGATAATTACTCTGGAATTCCTTTTGAAGATGCATCTCCAAATTTAATTCCAATTTCACCAATACAAAGGGGCCGCACACATCAATTGCCCCTACGATTGGCTTGGGCACTAACGATCCACAAATCACAAGGGTTAACTCTTTCCAAGGCAACAATTGATATAGGACCAAGAGAAAGGGCAGGAATAACATTTGTTGCTATATCAAGTGTTAAGTCTTTGGATGGAATTAGAATCTCACCACCATTTACATATGATCGTTATGAAAAAATGAAGACATGAAAGCAACTCGCCAAAAGAAAATCAGAAGAAAAAAGACTAAAATCTTTGGAAACATAACATTTTTAAGTGATGTATATATTTTTCAAATAAAATAAGTGATAAATTCTTATTTTACATTGCGCGTTGCGGATGCTACTAGCTTATCTATCTTAATATATTAATCTATATATTATACGCCGAGACATATCATTTTCGAGGTGTATTTTTTAAATTCAAAAAGCAAAAAAGTGAAAAAAATACGCTTCGAAAATGATATCTCTCGGCGTATAATATATAGATTAATATATTAAGATAGATAAGCTAGTTTTAATAAATATGAAGGTTTATTAATATATCGGTATTGTAAATCAAATTTATCTTTGTTATGTTTTAATAAATTAATCAAAATTCATATAGTTAGCCGATAGGCTACATATAGGGTGAGTTTTGAGCCTGAAACAAGTCGCACGCTGCAAACTATTGTTGAGTCATCATAAAACAAATTTCGGTTGTCGTTTAATGGTAAATCAATTATCGTTTAATGGTAAATCAGTTGTTGTTTAATGGTAAAAGCCTCCAAAATCTCACTTATCACATAAAAGCCAAATAAATATTGATTTGACAATTGGATGGGAACATTTTATTTCCATTTGAAGTGTTTTTTTGTCAATTTGATGGCAACTTTATTTTTTCATTTACATTGCTTTATGTTTTTAATCTATATGCAGATATTTCATAATCAATAATACTTAATTTATTTAAGGAAAAAATCTAGATTTGTCTAAGTTTATTTCATTCCATTATTTATCATTTATTATTAATTGTTCAATCTAGTTACATGCAACTAGAATTTGCATGCACAAACACCTACTCTCTAACATATTAACATACATATAATTTTCTATGGACGTAATCCTAAAACCTCCTTTAAATACAAGTCCTAATCATCTTTATTAACAATATTAAATTAAAAGAAAATATAAACTAAAAAGCTTTAAAAAAATAAAACACATATCATCATACAAAATATATTTTATCAATAAAAAAAAACCTAACATATACTTCAAATTATTCACGATTACTATAAAAACTTTATCATAGGATTCACAATATTTCTATATAACCATAAAGTGAAATATAGCCAAGGTATAAATAGCATGCTTTTTCAATTACAACTTACCCCCCACGTATTCCCTTGACATTTTCATTTTCACCTTGCTTTTAATTGCTCACGGTGGCGTGTTCGAATCCCACAGCTTGCGTGTCAAAGCAAAACCATTATTCCTTTAGTTGATATTCCATAAGGAAAACCATTATTCTTTCTCACGAATTTCATTAGACCCTTAGAAAGGGTTCCCCCTTTTTCTTAATAGAAGTGTGCTTTGACAAAATCAAAGGCAACCACCATTCCATACCCAACTTTTAGGTCAATCCTCTATGGAAACCTTTTACACTTTTTCTAAGTATTTATATAAAAAGTTATATTTATGATAAAAATAAATGTTTGTTCTAGGTTATGATGGCGATGATTAATATTCTTTATGAGTAAAGAATTTGAGTTCTTACGAGAAAAATTATAAGTTCATATTTTTAAAGAATGAGATATATATTTAGTATTTGAAGCATAATTAGATATATATAAAAATAATATGAGATTTTATATGTTATAGTCTATTTGTAAACTTAAATAAAGATACACATTATCATAGATTACATTCAAATTTTTTATTTTTAATATATAATTGTTTTATATATTTAATAGTTTTAAATAGTAAAAGATTGTCTTATAATTATCACTTCTAATGATAATAATATTAATTAAAAACTTTAGCGACTTTTTTTTTACTCTACTCAATTGTCTCACGTCATTGTTTTTGGTTTCATCTGTTAATATATAATCACTAATAAAAAAATATTAGAAATAAGAAAACTTTCTAAATAATAGATACAATTGCTTGAACAACAAACCTAGTCTATTTTTATTAAAGAAGCTTTAAAATATAATCTAGGTGAAGTTGGGGAATCCATCTAAACTTTAATGCAGATCATTACTTGACATAAATAGTTGACAATTTAGAGTGCTAGGGGGCATATTATTTTTTGGGGAGTGGGGGGTGGAGAGGGGTGATTTTTAATCTATCTTATCTCTTTTAATTTGTAGTTTAAATTACAATTTCCAATTTTATATTAAGTACACATATAATTATACATAACACATATAAAAGAAATTATGAAATATAAAAAATTAGTGGCATATTTTTCTATATTTTCATTTGTATATTAGTGTAGTGGTGAAATTTATACACTTATATAATTTCCCATTTGATTTTGTACTCATTTTTAGGCAATTGATAAATGGCACAATTGTCTATGAGGTTAGGCTTATTCTCTTAAATATTGTCACCTAGATACTCATATATCTCCACATATTTATCCCCCACCTCATCCTTAGACAAACATGCTCTAATGCATTCACTGAGCCCTGCATTTATTACATTTATCGACACCTAATTCAATATACTAGTTATCCACCTAGATCTTACCATTTGTGGACCCAAGTTATGTCCATAATCATAGACTTGAACCCTACTTTTTTAAAATTCAAATTCAAAGTCACACATATTTTCTCAATCTAAGCTAATCTAATTACACATTTCATCAAAATTGATGCAATATGCTAGTATTTAAACACATTCATTTTAGACATCTAAAGATATAGAATCTCCCATCTTGCAAGCATCCTCTCTTATCCTAGAACATTAAATGAATAATTAATATAAAAAACCATTTGGATATTGGTACATCAAAAGAAGTAACTAAACTTCATACATCATCCTAGGGGGTTTGCTTGTTGCCTTTGAACTTTTATAAACATTTTTTAGGATAGAACTAGGGTGAACTTTTACAAACATTTTTGAGGATTGAACTAGGAGAACAAGTCTCCTTGTAATAGAATGATATCTTCTTTTAGTTATTTCTAAGTATTGTTGGTCATAAAAAATTAGAGAATAGTAGAGTACACAAAGATTAATTAGGTGAACAATAGAGTAGAGGCACACATTATGTAGGGTGGAATATTGACTCAAGTGACAAATCCATGGTCATTGACATGATCCAAACCTACAAACTTTATCTCTAATAAATCATAGTTTTAGTGAAACATATAAGACACTTCATTGACAAATAAATCTCACTTTCATGGTAGAAATTGATCAAATCATAGAATCTTCATTGAAAGCATACATTTTGTAGTCATAGAATTAAGTGTCTTTATTCATTATATTTTTTAAGCTTAACATTTAACTTTATAATTGATTAGCCCAATAATTAATTAGTATAGGCTAACGTATACTTAATTGATTATATCTTCTTAATTAGCCTAAGTTAATCATAAAGAAATTTTATTTTCCTTGGATTTTTGTGAACCTATTTAATCCTATATGACATAATTCTCTTATAGGTATTTTAATCAATATTAGATTTTTTTATTTGAACCTTTTTGATATTTACATCTCTTTTTTAAATCTAAAATGGGTGATGATCTAGCAATGTGTCCCACTTTTTAGCACTATTGGGTCACTAAAATGATATTTTTGAATAATTAGCACATTATATCAATCATAATGAAGAAATGGTCAAGAATTTAAGGCTGGTGTAAATTTAAGATTTGTGGTATTTTATATCTATACATTAAATTTTTAATTTTTAAAATTTAAAATTTGTTTATATCATATTCACTTAGTTTTCAATTATTATTTTTTATATTTCTACTATTTTTGTTGGGTAACATTTTATTGTAATGTGTCCATGGAGTTTTACCCAACTATTTAAGTCAATAAGATTCTCATGTTAGATACATAAGTTCAAATCCCCTAGGTGGAATCATAGTGTTGGAGCGCATGTTAAGTAGATTCCCTATATTGGAGTGATATCCTCATACATGAAGTAGCTAGAATAGTTCCCTTGCAAGTTAGAATTATAATATCCTACTACCCTAGATCAATTTAATCGAGAGAAGATTTTGTAGAGTGGTCCTCAATACCAAACCCATTAAACAATTTAATATATATATATATATATATACATTTTTTGATACAACAGGGCTATCCCCGCAACCCAGCCCAGCGGCCCAACAACCTGTACCTTGGGTACCTGGGGTGAGACTAGTCCCCTGCGGATGAGATCCACCACCCGCAAGTAGTCCCACCTCTTAAGCCTGGAGTGGAGTCGAACCCGAGACCAATGGGGAGCAAACCCATTGCCCAAGCCAACTCTACTAAATATTTTACTTTAAAGTGTAACATGAACTACAAATAAAATATTTCATATTTTTTTGAATATAAATAATTAACTTCAATATCTAGTACACAATTTTTGACAATTTTATTAAATGTTATATATTTATTACTTAATTTTTAATTGTTAATGATATAATTTTAGATCGATATTTTATCATAACATGTTTCTATTTTTATATTTATCAAAAATTTTAAAAAATTATTAACATAGGACATTAATGTGGCTCATTGTAACTTTTGAAAATTTTCTTCTTTTGTTATTTTTCCTAGTGTTTCAAATATAGGTTATTATTTTTGTAATGGACCTATGTTGATTATATATTTTTTAAACAAGTATTATAAATATATAATACATATTGTACTTCTTGGAAAGATAACACCGAGGGATATATACTTCTAAAGTTCCATCTTTGGATAACATCATTTAACCCAAAAATGTGAGATAAACTAGTATTTTTGTTAGTAATTTTTTAGAAGCAAAAGAGCCTATGTTGAGGGCTCTATTGGTGGGTTGGTCTAAGACACTTAAATCAAACCCCATGATTAGACCTCCTACTTAGATCGAATCTTCATGAGTTATTCAATCATGACATGCTTTTAGGAAAAATCAAGGTTATCCCAGTAGTGAGACATATTATTGTGCGTTTAGCCAAACTATTTATCATTTTGTTTCATTGTTACATACTTCTATACTAGTATTTTCAAGTTTTATTATGATATCTTTTTCACCCAACCTACCTAGCGTTAACAATCATATTAGGGTTTCACTCTCAAATTTTACTATACCATAATTATTTGTGATGCTCAAAATCAAAATGAAGTCTATTATGATTTTTATTATGAGACCAATAATAATTCTAATCATGATGCTCATGCTATAACTAAACCTTATCGCATATGTGTATTCATGTTTGTGTGTTTCCTTCTTTTTTTTAGTTCCACTTTACACCTATTTTAGACTTGTAGTGTCATGAATTGTCGACCTTGACAATTTCACATTATGTTTAGATCCCCCTCATGTTCTTGGACTTAATTATGCTAATAATTTTCTTGTTTTATTTTGTTTTTTGGAAAATCGGGATATAATTGGGAATTAATATTAATTATTTATTTAATGACAACAAAAACCCCAAAATAGGTCTAGTCTAGGGCACCACCACCCTTGGCCGACCTATTTTGGCCCAATTTTTAATATGTTATTGTTAGAACTTTTATGTTTGTGAATTCAAATTCATTTGTCAACTTTTAATAATTAATTTTGCAAGAAACAAAGAAATGCATATAAATAATGTCTTTTCCACCATTTGAAACTAGAAGCAATCAAGAATGCCATTTGAATATCAATTAAGCATCCTAAAAAGATAAAAATAAGTAGCATTATTACAACACTTTTTCATCATTCAAGATTCATGTTAGTAATGCATCAAGTTCATAAGTAAGATTTTTCATGTTTTATGTTCATTTGTTTTGTGAGTAATAACACTTGCAAGAATTCCTATCAACAAGAAAATATTCCTTGCATGAGATTTGTATCATGAATTCAATCCATCAAGGAGATCATATATGAGTGGTAAATTGCATCACTTGTCATTTATCACTTGTTTTTATCCATTTGGCTTTACTCAACTGATGGTAAGCACTCTTTACATCATTATAGCCATTATGGAGGTGGAAACACCAAAATAAGGTTTGACTTAGGCAAGCCCCTAGATGGCACAACCCTTTCTCTCCTCTTGTTTGTAGGTGGAATATTTGAAGTGGATTTGGGAGAAGATTGAAGACCTAATAGCAAGATCAAGCATTCAATTATCTTATTTCAACAAATTAGGACAAGAAGGATTATTCATCAATAGACAAAGTTCAAAGGTTGAGTCCAAGAGGAAATAGGTTATAGACTATGACCTGCATGTACCTGTTTATAGATTCTGGAAAGATGCATCTTCCAGTCTAGGGTTCCATCACCACCAACTAGGAAGTTTCAACCCTAATTTTCTTTCCAAGTCCCCTTGTCTCTACATTCTATTATTTTGTTATCAATTTTTGTGTTTCAATCTTACATTTTTTTGTATTCATATTAGTTTTTTGTATTCTTATAGTTAACCTAGTTCACTTTCACATCAAATACATCCTACCCAATATCAAAGCAATCAGCCCCCACAAAAATAGGAAAACCCTAATCAATCATTCTAGCTCTTTCATTGAGGATAGTAGCCAAGTGGTCTTATGTGATCAATTTTCTAATGTAATGTTGGGAAAGGTGTGATTTAAACCCTAGAACCCTTTTCTCACATCACATGTTTTCTAAACCCAATGCTTGTTATATTTGAAAAGAATATGAAATCATATCTTTCATTTTGAAATATGAGTACAATCTTAGTTTGTCTTTGTTTTTCAAAGTGAATGCACATTTTAGTGAAAAAAATTAAAATAGATTTGTATATATTTTTTACTTTCAAATGATCAAAAATTGTTATCTTTCAACATTTTCAAGATAAATTTAGTTAGTTACAACATTTTAAATTCTAGAAATTGTCATTTAAACATATTGCATTGTTTTAACAACATAAAATTTTATTCATGTGTGTGCTTCACATAGACAAATTAGGTTTTCATACATTTCCAAAAAAATGTTTGTTTTCAAACCTAAACTTGTGCAATCTCAAATCCTCAAAAATTGTAGTTGATTACTAAAATTTTAAGCTGATAAAATATTCTACCTCTACTCTAGGATGCCACCACCCTTGTCTAACTCATTTTTGTCCAAATTTTAGTCATAGTTTTGTCTTTGTGACCTTTGTGTAGAACTGTTCTATGTTTCTAAAATTTATTTATGTTTTTGTCACTTTCATCTATTTCACTCTTCATTATATGAGAACTCAAGCATCTTGAATCTTGTAATAAATTTATGAGCTTCATGACCTGGTGTCCCATATCCATTACCCCTATGAGACATAGTTATAGACTTATGGCTTCCCATGTTGCAATTATATCTGATGTTGAGCCTTAAGTCTTATAACTCTTTCACTCAAGGAGTTACATCTACACAATCTATCTTTGATTTTCTTCCTCCTCTTGCATTTCATATTTCTTCTTCATCACTAAAATTCATGTGGACTTGGAGTTTGTTGTTTCCCATGTCCCTAAGGATAAACTTAAATAATTGGAAAAATACTTAGAGGGCCTTCAACAATACTCAAGCACTAAATATTTAGCTGGAGAAATTGTTCCATTAGTGGATAACCTTAGGAAGCTAATCAACAATTCACAAGAGATATAATTAGTGTGTATCCTATCCCATATAGTAGATGCAAACATCCCTACAATAGCTAGTTGCAACCAAGCCCTCACTAATGCTTAAAATCAAATGGGAAGAAAATTTTCCTCTCCAACAATCATGCCTTCTATTCCTACTTTCACCCCTCTAGTCGTAGCACCCACCATGCAACATAACAATGGTAAGAACTCTATTTTAGGGTTTTCTTATGGAAATACTTATAGATTTGTCTCTTCATCTACCACACCTCCATTTTCTTCACCTCTCATTAACTTTCAAAATAATAACCTTCTAATCATTAAACATAACCCTACACATTCCACACATTCTCAAAACATGTCACCAAATGATCTCATAATAAATCAACATTTGTAAAACATGTCATCTATACAACAAAAAATGTTAAACATAGACCAAATTCTATCCAATGCTAATTCACCAACATATCTCACATGTATTCCATTACATTTTCTATCCTAAAGACACCCGTACCAAAGAGCATTGAAATACCTCACTTCAAGAAGTATACTGGCAAAGGAGATCCCAACAACCATGTGTCAGCCTTTATCATCTTGTGTAGTGATTTCATTTTCAAAGATGCTCTTCTAGCTAAACTCTTTCCTAGATCATTAAAAGACATGACTTTTGAATGGTTTTGTTTGTTACCAAATAACTCAATTACTTCCTTTACACAACTTATAAATGAGTTCCTTTAACACATTTAAGTGAACATTGGACCTCAAGTTACACTAACTGATTTAGTCCATTGTAAACGAGGAACTAAGGAAAAAGTGACTAATTTAAATATAGGATGATACCAATCTCTTTATTCACAAATCTCCTACACTCTCTCGGATGCTAACATTCAAAGGGTTTTCATTGGAAATTTTCATCCTAACACTAGAGATAAGATCTTATTGATTAAATATCCCCCATTCACACATTTATGTGTGGCTCTTCGTTATTACCAAATTTTGGTTAGCCAATATGACTTGGTACACCTTCATCAACTCCTAACAGTCAATATGAAGTCATGTCTCAAAATAACTACCAATATTTTAATAAATAAAATAAAGAATTTATAAAGATAAACACCCCTCAAGCTTCTAATAACACTAAACCACAAGTTCTCACTACATCTACAACACAATATCAATTTAGGCCAAGAGATAGACAATTTTTACAATTGCCCGATTCTCTCCATGCTATTTTTTTCCTAAATTCTAGTCTAAGTGTGGAATTCCAAGCCATTCAATCGTAGTTACCTTTGTTCTTCACTATTTCACACTTCAATTTTTCCCATTAGTTATTAACTAAGTTTTAAAACCATGTCGACCCCTGATGAAGTTTCCTAACTTGTTATTTTATTGACCCCAATCTTTATCAAGTCATTCAATCTTAAGTTACTTTCCCGGTTGGTCTTTTGCGAAGTTATTATTCTTTTGGATACCGCGAAGGTTTTATAACCTATCTACTTTCTGAAGAAAATTTTCATGAAGTAGAACAAGTATCAAGTATCTAAAGAAAAGGAAAGCGAGACTTGATGTTTTGTAAACCTTATCAAAGCCGAAGGAGGTTTTATAATCTATCGTAACTCTGACTAAAGAAAAGTTGTACGAAATACAACGAAGAATGTTACAAGCGAAATTAGGCAAGGTTTTCTAACTTTGGTGAGTCTTAGCTTAGTTCTAAAAGAATTTTGAAAGTTTGATCATATCAAGTACATTACAAAGTCTAGAATTGGTGCCAAGTGGCCTACTTGTTAGGAATTTAATGCTATTAGAGCCGAAGTGGGTGAAATAAATGCTTGATCATGTGTGAATTAAGGTGCTTTTGTGGCATAGTTATTTTTATTGTTAAAGAGAGAATTGGGGTCTCATAAGAAAAGAGAAGCAAAAATATAGTCAACATACGAAAGAGGCAATTCAACTAAAATTAATGGCATATATTAGATAAGTGAATTTCCTAAATCTTCTCTAGGTGATATAAGGTTAATATCTCTATAAGACAAAAAGAAAACATTCTTCTTTAAATTGAATTAACATTTTTGATGCAAAAATGAGGTACACATATCTCAAGTAGAACAATTTATGGCCTAGATAGCTCATTGCTAGAAATAGGAGACACTAGGTTAGGCCATATTTATTTGGGGGAATTTTGGGAACTTTAATAATTCATAAGCCAAAGATGGATCCTATCACTCAAAGATTGGTAGAGAGTGGTTTATTGGAAGCTGTCACTTTTCAAGTGGTTGTGCAATGTACAAACCTTGTATTAGAATGCATAATGCATTATAATCCTAAAACTAGATAAATTTGAACTGAAGATAATAAATTGTTGATAAATTTAGATAGGGCTACCATCAGTGGGTGTTTTCGGATTCTTGAAAGAGAAGTGTATGTCAAATTTTATTTTACCCTATCACAATGCCAATTTTCTAAAAAGAAGGGTTACTATTGGAATTATATTTCAAAGGAGTGGTTTGATCCCTCGAGAAAAGGAAGGTCCCAATTGCCTAAAAAGATGCACAAGTTTCATTTTAGGTAGGAAATTTTAGACATCATTGTGTTGTTGCATAGGGTAAGAGGAGATATGAATGCACATGATTTTGAAGAATAGATGTTCTTCTTCATTCAAGTAATCTACATAGGGAAGCAGTATTTGGACTGAGAACCCTAATTAGTGACAGGTTGCATGACATGATATGCAATTTCTCTATTAATAGATGTTTTTATATGTCATCCTATCTCTTTTATGACTTGGCTTGTACCAAACCATGGTCAGGATTGAACCCTATAGAGGATTAAGATGAAAAAATTCAAATTTATGATTATTACCTTGGTTTGCAGCTTGAGAAGTGTTACAAAAATTTCTTAAGGGTAAATAATATATTTACTATGCAATTGGTTAGAGAGTTATAAGGTAATTTGGGCCAGAGGGTATCTACTGAAGCTTTCCAATTGGTTACTAAATACGACAATCTCTTTATCCAATTTCAGAGATTTACATACTTAAGGGTTGGGGGTTTGATGGGTTTCCCCTTAAGTTGCCTAGGTATGTGGAAGGTAAGTTTATTTTGATAGAAATTTGTCATCAAGTAGTAGAAGTAAATAAAAGGTGTGCAGAAAGGAAGAAGGTGGGCATTCCTTTCCCTATTGGCTTGGGTTATTATTAACGTAAATCTTAGTCCAACATCCTCAACCTAGGGAAAGATATTGCAAAATACACTTTTCTCACTTATGAAAGAATATTTCCATTTGATAGTAAAATTTTTGTAAGATATAATCCTTGTCTTGGTCTCGACTTTTATCATGTGCCACACCTAGAAGATTATTGAACGAATTGTGTTAATGATAATGAAGTAAGAAAAAGAGATTAGATGAGGCTTACTCTATGCAAAATTTTCAATTTTGAATTGGGATGGAATATAAAAGGAGTTGAAGATGATGGTTATGATTTGATTGACCCCATTTATGTCGATAATGTGCAAATACAACCCCTACAACCAATTGATTGGAATAATAGGGAAATAAAAGACTTGAATTCCAGGACTATATTAGCCTTAAGAAGAACTCGAATGCGACTTTCTAAGAAGGGAGAAACCACAAAATATCCACCAAAGGATTAGAGGGGAGATGGAGAGAAAACTGACACTAGTCATGAAAGTGCACCTCCTTAAGTTTCAGTCATACCTCCAATACTAAACATGCCATCATAAAGTGATAGTGGAGATGGAGAAGATCCTCCTAGGAAGAACAAAGGTCTCAAACAAACATGTGGTGAAGGCCCTCTTCCTAACATCATAATTGAAGAACAAATAGAAAAAGAGACCAAGCAAAAATGAGAAGAGGGTGAACAAAGGCAAGAAGTTGAAAGAGAAAATGTGGAGATTCATGAAGAGCAACCTGGCCAACCTCAGGATATACTAGAAGGAAGTGAATAAAAGGGTAAAACTTCAACTTCCTCTAGTTTACAAAGTGGAACAAGGACTCCTCCTCTTAATAGAGTTCTTTACTTCTCTACACTTGAGACTTCTTAGAACCTTGATGCTACCTCTTCTCCCCCTTCCTGGTTATAAAATTTTCTTTCTTGGAAAAGGAAAATAGTACCCATCAATTTTCTAGAAGAGGATATAGTTCAAAAATTATTACAGAAAACCCCTAAGGCCAAGAAGCTAAAGACAACTTTTAGATTAATGGAAGATGAAACTTCTAGACATCTATTTATGGAAATTGCACAACCATCAACACAAAAAGGTCTTGTTTAGGATACTATAGCTGATTATGGCATAAAAAAAGTGGATTTGGGTCCACCTAGTAGAGATGGGGATGTCCATAATTTTCAAGTCACAACCTCTAGGCTAGTGGAAAGGAAAAAGGAAGATAGAAAGGACAAAGATAGCTAAAGGAAGTAGTAGAACTCCTCTCCAATTGTCTCATAACTTTAACAAACCCATCTCCCCAACCTCTCAATTAGGCAATCCCTACCTTTGATCCCAACTTCGTAACTAGAAAGTCGATGAGGAATACAATTTAGAAGGATAGCTACTATGGAAAGGTTGTTCAAGAGTGGGTACCTAAAATAAAAACAAATGTCCCTCCTATTATTGAAATTTTAAAAAAGGTGTATGATGAATTTATACTTTTGAGGAATTTGATTAAATCAGAGTTGCTCAATGGTAACTGGGAGGAATCACAATGGATATAGACTGATCAGGAATCAGCTAAGATCATTACTATGGGAATGGAGAAATTTATTGCAGAGAAAATTATTCCATCTAATGATGACTCTCGAGTTGTTATATGGAAAAATAGCATAGAATGGAAGCTTTCTGTCATACAAAAAAACCTTATGGAACATAGAAAGTTGTTAACTTAGGAATGTAATTTCCTTAGAAATAATTTCAACAAAAACTTCTCTGATTTTGGGTGTCAAATAATGAAAGTTGACAAGAGAGGCCCTGCCACGATCGAGGAGCTAAAGGAGGGATTCTTGAAGGAAGTTGATACTTTGTTAGGGGAACATGTGTTTGATAAGGAAACATTAAAGAAATTATCTAGGATTGATTTTGTGTTAACTTGGCACCAGGACTCTCATATCCTTATTGCACGTAAGTTGGAGCCCATTCGTATCAACAAAGCAACTTGGCAATTGTGGAAAAAGAATGTGATCATCTTGCAGTAGGCCGAGATTCCCATCATCACACAGGCACTAAATGATTACAAAAAATGTGTAGATTAAACTCAGCAGATGATAGCATTAGAAGAAGTTCTTGGCAATCCAAATGCTAAACCACCTTAGTGATGAACTTCTTTTCATCTTCTTGGTATTTATTTTAGCTATTTATATTATGATGAACTTGATGTTTACGATTCTTTCAAAGAATCAATTTCTTTCGATTATTTCAAGACTTTGGTAATATTTATGCTTTAAAAATATAAACATATTTTATTTTGATATTGCAAGGGTCTGAGATTTTGATCCCCCTTGCACTGTGATGCATAAGAGATGATTAATCTTAATTTTTAGGATCGATTTTTCAACTTTAATTATTTGTTGTTGATGTTTATTGTCTAAGAGAAATAAATTATGGATGAAATACTTAATACTTATGAATGAGTCTGTGAGCTTAGATATGTGTTATGAATATTCCTTCCCTGTGAGGATGTGCTATTCTTTGGTTTTTTTTTCATGTATCTACAATGAATATTGAAATTGTTGTGATTTGACTCAACTTACTGTTGATAGTCTGATCTATGAATCATAATATTAATAGTTTTCCATTTTAATTTTCAGCACATAGTAGTTTTAAATCATTTCATTTGCATCTATTTTCATGGCTATGGGTATAAATTAGTCCACCTTTCCTGCTTTTTGGTCAAAAGTATACCCCAGAATTCATAAAATTATAAAAAAAATTGCATTAGAAGAGGGAGTTGTACCTCAACTAAAATTCAGAGGAAGATCACCAATAAAATGGTGATCTCTCCAACCATTGATTGATTGATAAGTCCTTCTTTTGGTAGAATGGAGTCATTTTAAGTTAATTATTTAAAGGAAAAATCTATCAACAAACACTATTATATTATAGTTTCAAAATAAAAACATGATGCAGCTTCCTCCAATTAGGTTGATTGATTCCAATAAACGATTACCTCCAAATTTTAATGTAAAATCCTTTTCTTCAACATCACCATACACCTAGACATGATATGGAAATTGTAAGGAAAACTAGATGCGGAAAACAATTTTCCTAACATCAATACCTCTAGAAAGAATGCAGAAGTACCTTTAATTTTTCAATTACAGTCAAATTGAGATGCACTATGAGACAGATTACAGAAATAGAGTATTTAGACAAACACACATGAACACCAAATATACGTGGGAAAACCCTTACAGGAGAAAAACCCACCACACCAAGAGAAATCACTTTGTATTACAGTAATCAAAGTTACATACAATTCTAGACTTATCTTTCTGGTGTCATTAAACAACATCATTCATCAAGTACATTCTTCGAACAAAAAACTTTCAGGTTACAACCTTTACAGATTTTTAATCCTTCACTGATATAGTTGGAATTCTTCACACTTCACTATTGATCGAACTACTATCCAACATCAAAACATCTGCAATTTCCAACTCTATCCATGGCATTCCCTGATTGTCGAGCTCCCTCACAGAACTGTCACAATAAACAGACTCCCAACAGTTCCAATTCGGCTCTTCTGATTCGTCCACGTGATGCCACATTAGAAGTCATACACGGTCAACATAATTTGAATTACATTGGCATCTCAGTGAGACACTAACAGTGTCTCGACGATGCCACATTGACCTCTTATCGATGTCGCCAAGAGCCTCTATAATCGCCAAGATATTGTATCGAGCTCCAACAGATATACCGAGTCATCACGTAGTCGTTTTGACTTATCACTTTCGCTAGAAGGTCATGGTGAAACACTAAGGTTATACCGAAGTTCCCATATCTACCGAGCACCCAACGGAAGTCAGTAAGACTTACTCCTATCACCAAGAGTTCATAGTGATATTCATATGCTACTCCAAAGAGTTCACCTGTCGCCAAAACATTTGTCCATCGCTAAGACTTCTTATCGATCTCTATGACTTATCCCGAACACCTTTTGTCTATCGCTAAGAGTTACCCCGACAACCATCAGCTATCAGTAAGATAATAGCTTATCGCTCAGACTCAATAACGAAACCTAAGAGTTATATCGATAACTCCCGAGTAGTCCCTGTCGGCAGAGCTTTCTTCTATCGCTAAGACCTTCCCCGATAGCTTTGAGTTATACTGAAGATAACACTTAAGTCTTCCCGATGAAACAAAACAAGCAAACACTGTTGACATAATATTTTCTTTCGCGGTGACATCTTACCAAGTGAATATAGGTTATTTCGAAGACCTCAATACATACACTGTCGGCGAGAGATAAACACTTCGCTGAGACATCTCTCCGAAAGTTGAAGCCACTCCGAAACTCCAGTCGCCAAGAGTCTCATCAATACACAATAGAAAGACCTTTTGGCCAAGGCTCTCCCGAGCGCTATGAGGTCATAGCGAATACACCAAGCTATAGCGATAGACTCCATAGTATATCTTTCGGCAAGACAATACCTATGTCATAGCGACCTATTCAGAATTGGATAAAACAAACTGCTAGTCAACTAGACAATTAGAATGTCACACCGACATTGCTCTAAAGGAGGTTTCAACCTATAATGTTTGAGGCACATATTTCCAACAATCTCCCACTTGACGAAGATCATTCAGGCACCTCCAGAGCATGCAAAAATTACTTTATTGAAAAACATGGGCACTAAGGCCCATTGAACTGGCACACCACCTGAACTTGTCTGTGCTCACTGGCTTCATCAATGCATCTGCAACATTCTCTAGAGTATCAAATTTTTTCCAAGCTGACCTTTCCATCCTCAACCATATCTCATACAAAGTGGTGCTATACATCAATATGTTTCGTCCTGGCATGGAAAGTTGGATTCTTTTCCAAACAAATGGCACTCTGACTGTCACATAAGATTGTTATTTCCCCTGCATCAAAACCAATGTTAGAACACAAAAAATTCAACCATGCAGCTTCTTTACAAGCATGAGTAGCTACCATGTATTCAGCCTTTGTAGTGGACAAAGCGACTACAGCCTACCGCTTGCTCATCCAACTCATTGTACCACCATTTAACATGAAAACGTATCCACTGGTGGATCTTCTGCTGTCAATGTCCCCTGCCCAATCAGAGTCTACATAACCATGAATGCTGAGAGTCCTCTATGATTCAACCAAATTACCATGGTAACACAATGCAAAATTTGAAGTTCCCTTCAAATACCTAAACACACTCTTCACAGCATCCCAATGTATTCTTCCTGGATTAGCCATAAATTGACTAAGTACTCCCATTGCTTGGGAAATGTCTGGTCTTGTACAAACCATTGCATACATGAGACTGCCTACAACACTAGCATAGGGCACACTGGTCATGTCCTCCATCTCAGTAGGAAATTTTGGACAGTCTTCAACTAATAGCTTCATTCCCTGTATGACTGGAACAACTAACTGTTTGCAATCATTCATACAAAATCTCTCTAGAACAGTCTTTATATACTTACTCTGACTGAGCCAAAGCTTTCTATTCTTCCTGTCCCTAGTTATCTCCATCCCCAAAATATGCCTTGCTGCACCAAGATCCTTCATTTCGAACTTAGTAGGCAACTAAGACTTAAGATCAAAAATCATTAGCTTGCTATTTCCTATGAACAACATATCCTCAACATAAAGAGAAATAACAAGCACTCGATCACTTTCAACTTTATAGTATACATAGTGATCAAATTTTGATCTCAAAAAGCCTAAAGATAATACATAGGTATCAAATTTCTGGTACCACATTCTAGGTGACTTCTTTAACCCATACAGAGACTTCTTTAATTTGCATACCAATTTTTCTTTTCCTTTCTCAACAAAGTGCTCAGCTGGGACATATAGATTTCTTCTTCAAGATTACCATGAAGAAATGTTGTCTTCACATCCATCTATTCAACCTCTAAGTCATAAGTGCTGCAAGTGACAATAGAAATCTAATGGACATTAGCTTTGCTACAGGAGAAAAGATTTCCCCATAGTCAATTCCCCTACCTGGGAATAACCCGTTGCAACCAGTTGTGCTTTGTATTTTTCTACACTGCCATCCAGACCAATCTTTTTCTTAAATACCCATTTACAACCCACAGGTTTTCTGCCTTTAGGCAAGGGCACCAGACTCCAGGTTTCATTTTTATCTAATGATGCCATTTCTTCCTCCATGGCTTTCAACCAAGAATCTGAATCAGACATTTTAATTGCCTCCTTTACAGTCCTAGGCTCATTAGTGCTAGAAATCAATGCATAGGCACAAGTAGAATCAATTAATGAGAACCCATACCTATCTAGTTGTTTCCTTTCTCGGGTTGACTCCTCACTGGCTGAGGTTGAGGTTTATCTTCTTCAAATCTTTCAGAACTTCTTGAGCTCTCCTCAGTTTCAGGTACGTTTTGAATCTTCAATTCCTCTTTCTCTGGTGTAGGAGGAATTGCTACTACATCCTTACTATTTTCTGACTTTGTCTTTGACTGCAGATCCAAGGTGGAAGGTTTCAGCTCACGAAAGATTACACTTCTGTTGTATACAACCTTCTCTGTAATAGGATTCCAAAGCTTGTATCCTTTAATGTTAGCACTATAGCCAATAAATATACACTTAACAACCTTGTTGTCCAACTTAGATCTTTTTACATCTCGCACATGTGCATATGCTTCACAGCCAAAGACTCTAATATGTCTAAGAGAGGGCTTCTTACTAGACCACGCTTCCATAGGTGTCTTATCAACTAGAGTAGAGTTTGGAGACCGATTAACTAAGTAACATGCAGTAGCAGTAGCTTTAGTCCAAAAATTTTCTTCCAAACCAGCACTACTAAGCATACTTCGTGCTCTCTCCATCACTGTCCTATTGAACCTTTCTACAACTCCATTCTGCTGTGGAGTGTAAGGTGTAGTCTTGTGTCTTTTGATTCCATGGTCTTTACAGTATCTTTCAAATTCATCAGAATAGAATTCACCGCCATTATCAGTCCTTAAGCATTTTATTGTTTTACCAGTCTGATTTTCAACAAGATTTTTAAACTCCTTAAATCGACTGAACACTTCTAATTTACTTTTCAAAAAATATATAAATGCGCTTCTTGAATAATCATCAATGAACGACACATAATATCTTGATTTAGACAAAGAAGGAACATCTACTAGACCAAACACATTCGAATGAATATAGTCTAACAAACCAAAAGTTTTATGAGGACTCATAAAATGAAACACGATGCTGCTTTCCATATATACAATGTTCACAGAACTCAAATTCCAGATTATAGTCTTCAAGCCCCTCAACTAGGTTTTTGTTCTTCGAGATTTTTAAACCTTTTTCTCCTATGTGGCCTAACCTATGATGCCAAAGCATATACTTTTCTGTAGGAAGTTTTACTTCCATAGAGTTTACATAATTAGGGACAATTCCTTCTTTACCTCCATGAGCAACTTTCAGTGACTTCGAAGAGACACTATTACAATGAACAACTTGTGCACCTAGCTTGTACAGGGTACCAATTCGAGCACCTCTAGCCAACAATATTAAACCTCTAGTCATCTTGCAGCCACTTCCTGAGAACAAGACTTGTACTCCGATATCATTTAGCTTACTGAAAGAAAGTAAATTTTGAGCCAGACCTGGTATGTGCATAACATCATTGATCCCCTTTATTCTGCCATCAGGGAATTGTATTCTGACTCTTCCATGGCCAACAATTTCCAAGGTTGAATCACTTGCCAAGTACACCTTTCCACCATCGTATTCTTCATACTTTGTAAACCATTCTCTGTGAGATGTCATGTGGAACGATGCTCCAGAATCAATCAACCAAACATCATCTGATACCTGAGTAGCCAAGGCTGCAATGAAGGCATCACCATCACTATGAGAAGAACCATTATCGGAAGATCCTTTCTTCTTCTTTTTCTCCTCTTTACAATTCTTTCAGACATGACAAAGTTGCCCACAGTTTCAGCACTTCACCTTGGGCTTCTTGCCAGGAGACTTTGATCTCCCCTCTGATTTCGATTTGGACTTCTTGTCCTTCTTCTTGCCTTTCTCCTTTGACCTTCCTCTAACAGCAAGAGCCTCCTTCGCCATCTCAGAAGATTTTCTTCTCATTTCTTCTGACAGCAAAGAACCAACAATATCTTCCATTTTGAAACTGGATGTTGTACTCCCAATAGCCATCACTAGATGATCCCATGAGCCTGGCAAAGAACATAACAGAAGCATACATCGATCTTCTTCTTCAATCTTTACACCAACAGATGTTAATTGTGCGAGTAACATGTTAAATGCATTCAAATGATCAGCTACAGACCCTCCTTCCTGCATTCTCAAAGAGTAAAGCTTCTTTTTCAGGAATAGCTTATTCACCAAATATTTCCCCTGATAAATAGACGCCAGTCTCTCCCACAAGAGAGAAGCAGACTTCTCTTCATGCACATTGAGAAGAACTAAGTCTACCAAATAGAGCCTTATCAGCCCCTTTGCTTTTCTATCTACAAGGTCCCATTCTTCTTGCTTAATACCTGTAGGTTTAGTTCCAGACACAGCAAGCCAAAGGTCTCGATCTACTAAGAGATCCTCCATCTTGAGTTTCCACAATTCAAAGTTACTGCCATTGAATTTCTCTATTTCAATCTTCCTAGAGGAACTAGACATCTTGATCTATAAATAGAAATAACAATCTCTACAAAACTCCCACTGAATAGTATTGACTCAAAAAACCCAATATACCCCCAAGGATAACACAACTGGCCAGGCTCTGATACCACTTGTAAGGAAAACTAGATGCGGAAAACAATTTTCCTAACGTCAATACCTCTGGAAAGAATGTAGAAGTACCTTTAATTTTTCAATTACAGTCAAATTGAGTTTCACTATGAGACAGATTACAGAAATAGAGTATTTAGACAAACACACATGAACACCAGATATACGTGGGAAAACCCTTACAGGAGAAAAACCCACCACACCAAGAGAAATCACTTTGTATTACAGTAATCAAAGTTACATACAATTCCAGACTTATCTTTCTGGTGTCGTTAAATAGCAGCATTCATCAAGTACATTCTTTGAACAGAAAACTTTCAGGTTACAACCTTTACAGATTTTTAATCCTTCACTGATACAGTTGGAATTCTTCACACTTCACTGTTGATCGAACTACTATCGAACATCAAAACATCTACAATTTCCAACTATATCCATGGCATTCCCTAACTGTTGAGCTCCCTCACAGAATCGTCATAACGAACAAACTCCCAATGGTTCCAATTCGGCTCTTCTGATTCATCCACATGATGCCACATCAGAAGTTATACATGGTCAACATAATTTGAATTACATTGGCATCTTGGTGAGACACTAACAGTGTCTCGCCGATGCCACATTGACCTCTTATCGATGTCACCAAGAGCCTCTGTAGTCGCCAAGATATTATATCGAGCTCCAATAGATATACTGAGTCATCAAATAGTCATTTTGACTTATCGCTTTCGCCAGAAGGTCATGGCAAAACACTAAGGTTATACTGAAGTTCCCATATCTACCGAGCACCCAACGGAAGTCGGTAAGACTTACTCCTATCGCCAAGAGTTCATAAAGATATCATATGCTACTCCGAAGAGTTCACCTGTTGCCAAAACATTTGTCCATCGCTAAGACTTCTTATCGATCTCTATGACTTATCCCGAACACCTTTTTCCTGTCGCTAAGAGTTACCCCGACAGCCATCAGCTATCGACAATACAATAGCTTATCGCTCAGAATCAATAACGAAACCTAAGAGTTATATTGATAACTCCCGAGTAGTCCCTGTCAGCATAGCTTTCTTCTATCGCTAAGACCTTCCCCAATAGCTTTGAGTTATACCGAAGATAACACTTAAGTCTTCTCGATGAAACAAAACAAGCAAACATTGTCGACATAACATTTGCTTTCACGGTGACATCTTACTGAGTGAATATAGGTTATTTCGAAGACTTCAATACATACACTGTCGGTGAGAGATAAACACTTCACTGAGAAATCTTTCTGAAAGTTGAAGCCACTCTGAAACTCCAGTTGCCAAGAGTCTCATCGATACACAACAGAAAGACCTTTCAGCCAAGGCTCTCCCGAGCGCTATGAGGTCATAGCAAATACACCAAGCTACAGCGATAGACTCCACAGTGTATCTTTCGGCAAGAAAATACCTAGGTCACAGTGACCTGTTCAGAATTGGATAAAACAAACTGCTAGTCAGCCAAACAATCAAAATGTCACATCGACATTGCTCTAAAGGAGGTTTCAGCCTGCAATGTTTAAGGCACATATTTCCAACAGAAATATGTATGTGTCTTAAGCACCAAGTGCAAGACCTCATTGATTCTAATGTCATCCAATTGGTTGGCATAAATGATCAAGGGAATAAATTGGTATCACCACCTAATCAAAACTTACAAATATTTATGAATTTGTTACCAAGTCATTCAACCAATTTTGTTCAACAAAGTGATAATGAAGAAGATGATAATGATATATCCAATTAGGTAAACATGATTTATTCTCATCCTCATAAAATTCAAACCAATCTTTTACTTGATTTCAATTTTACGCATATTGATGTTTTTATAACCACACTTGATGGTCCTCTTTACATCACCAATATAATTAATGATAAACCCACAAGGGGAATACACATTGATTTGGTATGTATGGTAAACATGATCACCAAAAAAAAAAATTGTGCATGAGATTTACAAGGATAATTAGGAACAATTGGAAGTGTTATTAAAGGTTCTTGATGGTTCTATCCATCCTACAATTCATTCTATAACTCCCCTAGTTAAAGTAGGACCTAAAAGTTGGATATTTTTCTTAACATAATCCTAATGTTGGACCAATTTTATGTGAATTTAGGTCACCCATGGCTTACCTCCATGAATGTGGTCCCACCAATGATTCACGAATTTCTTAAAAGCAAAACCTTATCTATCCCAAACAAAGAAAAGAATTAAAAGCTCACTAAATACTAAGATACACACATAGATGATAGTGCTCACAATCATGTTGATAGCACTCATATGTTTCCCATTGTGATATATTTAGATAGTGAGATAGAAGATGAAATATAACAATATCATAATGAGCTATCTCTCATGTTTTTAAAATCCATGAATTTAGATGGGGGCAACCAAGATGATCCTCATATTGCAAGTGAACCACCATGTGTTGAACCTAGTACTACTCCTTTTACAACACTTTTTGTAGTTCCTTTAGCTTATTATTCACCTTCCATTTATGATGAGTGAGATTGGGATGCAAATGATTTGCTATATATGGGATTGCATGTGTAGTACCTTTTTGTATTTTTTTCTTGCATATAATGTGATCTCCCCATATTGTGTTTCTTGGACACGATATTGTGGGTTGACCCAACTAGATATGTAAAGATGCCATTTACACTAACACCCCCATTTAAGTTTAATTTATGGAGTAATGTATGCATGATGATGAGTCCCAACTACTAATCCATGTTAGGTACTCATGTAAAAATTTATCATAAAGTGGAAAAAAGGAGAAAACCCAATGGAAAATATAACTCCTCTCCAAAAGAGAAATAATGAAAATATAATGAAATATACAAGTGATGAAGATAAGTGATAAATGGAGGACTCTTCATGACCTCCCAAGGACTACTTCTAGCATAATATACAATAAATGACTCCCCCATAGGATATAAAAGAGATAATGTCAATTGACGTTCCCAAAAAGTAAGAAGGAAATAACTCCATGAAAATAAATGCTTCCTCCCAACATTGATAGGAAAAGATAAATCATGTAGCCTCCCCTCAAAATAATTATGTTGTGTTGGTAGATGCTCAACATTGGATGGTGAAGACAATCCATGATCAATGAACAAAATTTATCCCCTTGGGAAGAAACAACACCACAAATGTGTGCAATATGACTTCCCATTCTAGATAGGAGTATGCAAGAAGTAAGATGAATGTCTTTAAATTCTACACATGATCCAAAGATTGATATGATAGCCATGATGTCTTTAAATAAAAAATCTCCAAGTCATTTTTGTCATGTGACAAATGTTGATAACATGGATCAAATACCATATAATATTTAGGAATAGGGACCATGGGTGCATGCCAATAATTGGATCGATGTGAGTATGATATTGTTGCAGATGATGTCAATATAGATGATTGAGTCAGATAGGTCATCTCATGAATATGTACACAATATGTCATGATAGAAGTTGATGTAGGCAATAAAAGAGCAATATTCAAACATAGAAATTTTGATGCAACTTCATCAAAGTTGGCATCTTAGAGGATATGAATGTCCTCAATGGTGTCATCCAAATTTTCAATATGAGACTACAAATAGAGATGATATGTTTGGTATATATGAATCCCAGTGTGGTAGATATGGAATGATGATATTAATATTGAATAATGCAAAGAATCACTAGAACTCATGAATGAGTCAACACTATATTTAGATGTAGCAACAAGTGATGTGGGAGATAAGATCTCAATGCAAGCTATCTAACTAGATTGTTCATCCTCAAATAATGGTGTCTCACAAGATGTCTTAGTAAGACCACGCAATGTTTGCATATGTTAGAATTAACTAATTAGGTAATGTAATACCATGATCACAAATAAGTTGCTTCATTTCAACATTTTAACATTGAAGACAATATTCTATTGTATGCCTTTGTATCCCACAATATCCACACTTGATTATCCATTTATTGGGAAGATTATAAAGAATACTCAAATGGAATGGATTTAATGTGAGATACATGATCATATAAAAGCAAAGACATGATTACATAAACCAAAAATCTCAAAATAAAAACACCTAGATTTCCCCCTTGATTCAGAGAGCCCCCCCAAGAATCTACTATCAAAATATAGGCACCCCCAAACTAATGTCCAAGAGAAATTAGAACTTGTGTGGAGATTGGATACCAAATCAATTATTTGTAATGCATAGTTATTTTTTACAAATTATGAAAAAATATGCAATCAAAATCTTAAAAATATAAGAAAATTAAAATTCCTTGTGAAATTATGATATGCATAAAAAAAAGTTTGTGAAATGTCAATAGTCAGGGTGAAAGTTATGCCCCATCAAAATTCACTTACACAATTGACTTTGAAGGCCAAAAAATGCATTGAAATATTACAATTTCCCTATTGTCTCAACGCTAAGGTGTCCATCATAGAAAGAGATTTTTGTTGACTATTAACACTTAAAAAATCAAATCCTCGTTTGCAAGTTCTGTAAAAATGAAAAACCCCCTTTACAAGATTTTGAATAAGGTGATAGTTTGACTTTAATAGAGCCAAGTAGTTAGCATAATTTTGACAGGTACAAGAAATGCTACCTAGTGGTTAAGACCTGGCCACTAGTGGTCAACAAAAATATATAACTTTTTACTTTATAGAAAATTATAGCATTAACATAAAACATCATGGCTTGTGACTTGGGCTCTTTAAGGAATCATATGCAAGTTAACTATTGTTACAATATGACCAAGTATGTAACCACAAATAGGTCGTATGGGGGGTAGCTAGAGTCTGTTGAGGGGCATTGACTAGACAGGGCATAAAGGTTGCATGGGAATATTTGGTGAATGAGTAAACTCTTCATGCCAATAGAAGGATTTGTTGGAAACTTTGCAAATGCATTGAGAGTATGAGCAAGTGGGTTGGTCACATGGGGGATGATTCCTTGAGTGTTGAGGATGTGGGTTAGGCATGTAGAGATGGATTAATGGTGTAGGGACCATTATATTTGAAGCTCACCTTGTAGTGTGAGAGGTAGGCTATGACAATGGTTGTATGGTTGGCACAACTTATGGTGGCTAAGTGACCAATGATTTTGGTCACTAAATTGGGCGTAGTTGATGTAGATGATGCCCAAGTGAATTTTGCAACCCTAAAAAAACATTTTGATCTCCAAACTATGACTAAAATACTCTTGGCATCCCTAACACACTAGTGTGTGGCCTATGATGGAGGTCACATGTAGGATGAAAGTGTTGGAGAGGCTACATGGGAAGTGAAGAGGTTGTGACTAATGACCTTCAACACAACTCTGAGCTCTATTAAGAAGAATGGTGATGGAAGTAGAAAAATAGAAGATTCCCTAAGTTGACCCAATAAGAAACACTTGAACCTCCAACAATGGAGACCAATGACCAAAAATAGGACTTTTTTTTTTGCAAGAATAAATTTTAACCCCAAATGGGTAGGTGGGTAGAGGGCAATTTTTTCCCTTTATTAATTTTTTTAATTTTTTGCAAATTTTCTACATTGTATGGATTTGTACAATACCATACCATACTACAAGATACAAGGTACCAAAAACATGCAAAAAGTGAAAATTACCAAATTAAGCTATTTTTTATTTCTCAAGCCTTCTAAATGCAATGATGTTCATTTGGCTTCACAATGATTCGATGATAGGGCTAGTGTGGGAGTCACATCAAGATGTGAGAAGTAAGATGATCTCATGGCTCTGATATCATGTTTGAGAATTCCAAGATATGAAAGCATGAATTGATATCCTTCCACAAGTGAACGAATGAATAAAATTGGATGTCTATCATATAAATGAAGAGTGTGTAAATACAACGATGAGCCTTGCTTATATAGGTAAGGATGAGGAGATGAGAAGGTTGTTGCACACATGTTTGGCATTGTTTGTCATTGATGTCAACACTTTGTTTTGGATATTGTTGCACATATGTTTGGAAGTGTTTGTCTTTGATATACACTTGGTTTGGGTTGTCATTGATGTTCATGGTTGTACTAATAGTGATACTACTAATATTCATGGTTGGGTGTTATGCCTTGTTTGATGACAGTTAAAGTTGTATTGAGTATGGTTATTGTCAACAAAAAAGATATCATGATGATATACACTTAGTTTGGCTTGGCATTGTTTTTAATGGTTGTGTTAATAGTGATACTATTGATGTTCATGGTTGGATGTTATGCCTTATTTAATGACAGTTAAAGTTGTATTGAGCATGGTTGTTTTCATAAAAGATGATATCATGATGATACATTAATATGAGGATTGGAAGCATTAAGATGAGGATTAGAAGTATTAAATGGAGGATTAGAAGTTGGAGAGATGTTGCTAATGATCTCTAGTATGTTTTATGCTCTCTCTTCTTGTTCGTGAGGAAGTATGTGTTGTTACATGGATGTTCTGGTCTCTACATGTTGATGAAATTTTTTGCTATAGGAAGTTACTTTGAAGACTATTTGGGAGAATACTCTGCATTCCTTTTCCTTTAAAGATATAATATTGTGGTTTGGGATTCAACATTCATGCTCTGTGGATGTTGCAATCCCATCTTTTCAAGTCACTTGTGTTTCCAAGGAGGTTTCTGGTAATTGCAGTGGGTTGGAAATTTTTGTTGCTTGTTAGGGTTGGTCCAAAAAATGCTTTGGATTTCTCTGCATTGATGTTTATGATTTTGCGTCTTGGTGAGCGTTCTCTCAATTTTTATGCAATGTCTCAGCTCAATTTTCATGTGATGGTGTTTACCGCTAGTTGGTCTATTAATGCTCTATCTCATTGTTGTGTATTTTATGCTTCTAGGATGAATTGTCATGTTTCTATTTGGTTTGCAGTTGTTTTTCATGACATGACAGTATGAAAGAAGTATATGGAAGTGTTGTTGGATGTTCATAGAATTTCCTTTTGTGGTCCGCATATCATTGATTGATCTCTTTGGTGCCACATATTATTTTCAGTTGGTTTTCTGGGTAATTTGTGGACGTCTAGTCGATAGGGCTTGTTCTCTTGTTTGTGTGATGTTCTTGGGGGTCTATGCTAGTAATTGAGGTTTTGTTAAGATGTATTTAGGTCTTGACTTATCTTGTTGAGAACCACTTTGGGTAAATTCAATTGGAAGTGTGTTTTGTGCTAACTAGTAATGTGTTGCATGTTTCATCTACATGTTTCCTCATTGTTGAATTGGGATGTTGTGTGCCAGTGTGTTTATGTTTGGGATCACATTGGAAAATGTAATAAGACTATTTTGGGTTCCATTTATCTCCTAGATATGATAACATTGTGTTTTGTGATCGACTTGTTACATCAAGGTTATTATTTATCTTCTATCTTGGCCAACCTTATTGGTGTTTTGTGATCTTGCAGAGGATATAAATGGAAGAAAAAATTAGTTACAAGGTTTGTGAGTGAGTGGTGGTGTGTGAGTATGGAATGATGAAGTGATTTGTGAAAAAGAAGAGTCAGATGAGCTTTAATGCCTCAGTAAATAGAGTGTATTGTTGATATATGTTGTAATTTTCATATCTTCATGTATCCTACTATCAAGCAGTGAGTCTCTTCACTAGGTCCTTGTAATTTGTATCTTTCCCTGGATTTGTGTGCCTCAATACTGCAAGTCCTTTGTATCTTTCCCTAAGGTTGTTTTCCTTAGCTTGCAATTAATTCAAGGAATAGTGTGCTTCCTTAGGCAATGAGCCTTAAAATAAATTATAATTCTGTAAGCAGTGAGCTTCCTATATTGTGAGATTTCTCACCATGGTTTTTCCCTTCTTGGGTTTTCCATGTAAATCTGGTGTTATCTTATGCATGTGTGTTCATTTTCCTATCTTTCATTGGTGATTTGTTTAAGTGTTGTTTTGTTTATAAGTTATTTATCTTATTAAAAGTCTAAATTTGCATGTTGTTGAAGGGTTTAAGATTTTATAGATACTGATTCACCCCCTCTCTCAATATCTGGGTGCGTTCAATAAAGGTAGGAATGAATGACTAACTACCCCTTCAAAGGTGCAACACTTGTGATCTCACTTGAAAAGTGTGTGAGCAAGTGGAAAGTATGCCTACAATAGGTGTCTCAAGTGAGGAGCACACATGTTTCAACCATATGAAGTGATATGAAAGTGTGAAATAGCGTAAGTAAATTTAAGCTAAGTGTGAATAGGTAAATCCTAGAAATATGATATCCTAAATAGATATGTAAAGACACTATTTACACTAACACTAAAGAGGAGGTGATACAAATATATCATGAGGGAAAAACTAGTTGAGGAGAAAACTAGTTGAGGAGACACAACATTTTGTCATCTATTCGTTTGTTGATATGCATTACCAATTATATGATAACTTTTTGTAAGAGGAGATGTATTAGCATGAAATATATTACATGAAGATATATAAGTCTATGAGTAGTAGGAGAAAAGGATATAGAAATAGGATAATCATAACACATATGAATATATTTCAATGTTAAAGTATCATGGAGGTATAGGGAAGCATAAAAACATCATTAATGGTATGGATGACTCCCTAAGGCACTTGAAGATATAACAAGTAAAAGAATAAAATAATAAAGAACTAGTGTACATCACCTTAGGTCATCCATGATGATATAAATGAGAATAAACATGGGGTTCCATAGCATAACATGATAAAATATAAAATTATGCATGGGTAACTAGTAATCTAACACCACATATATGTAATTTAAGTATATTCATCAAAGCACATTGTTATTCCCTTACCCCTATAGTGTGTATCATGTTATGAGTAGTCGGCTTGTGGCTACCTTAACTCTTAATTAAGTCATATTGTCTTTATTATATTGTTATTTAGTTGTTTAGATCAACCTAAGGCATATATAGGGTTATCTAGGTAAGAATAGGTGATATCCTAGGCATAAGTATGGTATATATAGGAGGTATAGGTAGGTTAATATCATCATGTTGAGTATTGGGTTCATATTAAAGAATATTGGAGGTATGCCCCTTGAAGTGGATTATGATGTTTCCCCCTCAAAGTGGCATATCATTATCAAGTATTTGCAATATATTTACTATCATATCTTCTATTGTATGAGTTATTTTATAACAAGTGGTATCATAGCATGATCTTGGCACCATTGCGACAAGGCATTTTTTCAATTTTAGAGGTCATTTTGTGAAATGTATATCACCCCAATTTTGGTGAATTTTTGTATGAATTTTAAAGGATTTTTGAAGAACATATTGGAGCAACTAAATTCCATATTTTAGAGGAATTGGAGCAAAATTGAGTGATTAATTACAAAATTTAGGGTTTTTTCCCAATTGTTTTGGAAAGCACATATTTTCCAAACATTGTTTATTTGATTCCTAATTTTTAGTGGGTTTTTGTAGAAGTAAGACAAGAGCCTACAATAAAAGTTTTAGTAATTAAAGCATAATTAATTAATTTATTGCAAAATTAGGGTTTCCAACAAACTCTCTCAAGGCTACAAAACACCTAAAATATTTTTCTAGAAAAGTGAAACTTGGGCTTCAATAAGTTACATAAAATTTTCATATTATTTTGACCTCATTTGTGTGATTTATTAAAAATTTGTCTTTCTAGAACTTCTTCATAACAAAAAGTAGCCACAAAAAGGAAGAAAAGAAAAAGAGCAAGAGAAAGAGAAAGAGAAAGAGAAAGAGAAAGAGAAAGAGAAAGAGAAAGAGAAAGAGAAAGAGAAAGAGAAAGAGAAAGAGAAAGAGAAAGAGAAAGAGAAAGAGAAAGAGAAAGGGCAAGACAAGACTAGGGACAAGAAGCAATAGTAGAAGAAGAAGCAAAAGTACAAAAGAGAAAGAGAAAGAATAAGAACAAGAATAAGAGAAAGAAAAGATTAGGAAAAAAGAAGAATGAGAACAAGAATCAATAGTAGGAAAAGAAGCAAAATTAAAAAAAGGAGATGAAGAAGAAGAAAAAGAAAAAAATATCATTGAGGACAATGCTTTTGTAAAGTGGAGGGAAATGTTATGCCCCTACCCCTATAGTGTGCATAGTGTTATGAGTAGTCGACTTTGGCTACCTTAACTCTTAATTAAGTCATATTATCTTTATATATGTTATTTAGTTATTTAGGTCACCCTAAGGCTTATATCTAGGGTTATCTAGGTTGGCTTGGGTGATATCCTAGGCATAAGTATGGTATATATAGAAGGTATAGGTAGGTTATTATCATCATGCTGAGTATTAGATTCATATTGAAGAATATTGGAGGTATCCCCCTCGAAGTGGATTAGGATGTTTCCCCCTCAATGTAGCATAACATTATCAAGTATTTGTAGCATATTTACCATTATATCTTCTATTGTGCAAGTTTTCATAACACACATACATATTTGTACATTGTATCACATATCCTGGTTAAAGTTATAAAATATATGCATTATGAGAAGTATATGTAGCTAAAAAGGAACCCTACACAAGATAATCTACGAGGGATTGATATAGAAATACAATCATAACCTATGGTTTCATCTTGTAGGAGAGAATCAAAAATACCATTAAAGAATAAAGAGGAGGCCATGATAAAGAGAAAAATTGACATGAGATAAAAATAGTGATGATAGATTGAAATCAAAGGTCAAATCCCAAATTCAAGAGGTGGAAGGGTAGGGATAGAAAAACACATGAAATAACTAGAGTCCAAACCCAAAATAAAGTAGAACAATAAAATATAAGGATGGATCCAAACTTGAACCAAATAGAATATAAAATTATTAACTGCCTGTTTGCTAAGAAACATTGGAGTGCTATCTTTTATAATTTTTCTGCTATTTTTCATCATAAGCTTAGTTGGAAAGAAGCTCTATTGGGATTTGGATTGCATAATGATGTGGTTGTTAATTCTATCAGACAAATTATTTTGACATATTTGGAAGGCCAGATGTATTGTTGTGTTTTCAAACTGTGATAGAGCGAATATACTTGTTAGAAAATGAGCAGCAAACAAAAGAGTGCAAATAACAACTAAAAACACCCTACACCTCAAGATTGGCCTAATGATTAACTTAACTAAGCAAAATGAAATATTTCACCTTGTTGAGTTGTCCTTTGGTTGGCCCTTCGATCTTCGATGTTGTATTCTCCTTTGGTGGCAAGAGATGCAAGCTATGAGATGAGATGAGGATGGAAAATGAGTGAAAATGGATGCAAGTATGAAAATTTGGCTAATTATGGCTGAAGAAATTTTTTTGCAAGAGTTTGGCTAGCATCAATGATCTCTCCCTCAAAATGAGAGAAAAGAGGGGGTATTTATAGAGAATTTTGGACTTTCTAGGGAAATGGATGGTTGAGATTGAGCCACCAAGATCAAGATGTAGGGCTAAGGTGAGTTGAGAACTCACGAGCCCTCACATCTTGACATGTGACATGTGAAGTGGCTTGAAAATGATGATGTGGACATGAGTTGGAAAGAGAGTACATGACATGGAGGTACTACATATTACCTTGGGATTGGACAAGATCTCCTCATAAAGGAGGTTCTTGTCCCCATGTGGGTGAGAGGACATGTGCGGAATTAAAAATTCCTCAAATATCCACATGGGGATGAGAAAAGGAATTTTAAATTCCAAGGAATGCATTGGGGGATTAAATGTGAATTAAAAATTCACATGGGGAATGGAGTGACTTCTCCAAAAGGAGAAAGCCTTTAATGAAGTTGACTTAGGACACATTCCATAAATGATATGGGGATTAGGTTGACCCAATTAGGTGATTAAGGTTGTGCAAGTACTTGATTAGATAGATTAATAACAGATTAGAGGCAAGTGGGAGATTAGGAAGAGTTCACATGTGACTTGATGTGACAAGTCAAAGATCACATGGGGAAGAGAAAAAATAATTTAATATTTCTTGGAAGGATAAAAAGAATTAAAAATTCCATGAGAGGTTGAGTAGGCTAGTTAATAAAGGATTAGAGGAGGGTTAGGTGGCTAAGAGAGATTAGAGGCCAAGTTGCAAAAGTTGGAGGATGTGACACATCCTAGTCAAGGATTAGGCATGTGCACATCCCTAATGATAAGATTAGAAGATGGATTAGGCTTATATAAAAATGATGGAGGATGTGACATATGATAAATTAAATAAATGTCATATTTATTTAATTCATTTGATGAAAGGGGGAAGGTATTTAATTATTTAACTAGATACCTTAGGGATTAGAAGAACTTTAGAGGTATTAATTAAATAATAATGATATTACTGTATACACTTAAAAATGGTCATATCACATTGTCTGGTAATTAATTAAATATTTTTAATATTTAATTAAAATCTTTTGATTCTATCTACATATAAATAAATTTAAATAATTTATTTATATTGTTCATGATTTCATTTCGATTAAATATTTAATCACCTTTTCATATTCATTTCTTAATTAATTAAATAAATGTTACAATTTATTTATATTAATTATCATATAATCTTAGTTTGAATATTTTATTCAAATAAAGATTAAAATATTATAATTCTTCTAAATATCATTTGTAATTAAATATTCCAAAATATTTGATTATTTCCTCTAATCTAATATTCATTTTTAAATCATTTCAAAATTCCTCCAATTCAATTCAAAAATCTATTCATAATTAAATATTTCCAAAAATATTTAATTAAATTCTTCTAAATATTTCAAAAATCTTCTAAAGCCACATCATGATTAAATATTACAAAATATTTAATTAATTCTTCTATAGTTTTCAAAAATCAAAAATCAAATATCAAAAGTAATAAATAAAATTAAATAAATTTAAATATTTATTTAATTTGGGATTTATCTTCAACTCCCGGGAAACAAACTGCCAAAACAGAAAATTAAATTTCTTCTGTTCCTGTGCAGGTTTGTTCTCATGGGTTGAAGACAAGCTTCCATTCTTCTCTCCAACCTCTCAACCTCCCCCATTTTCTTCTCAACCTCTCAATCTCTCACCATTCAAACCTACCAGACAATTCATAGCCGTAGATTCTTGCCAGCCGGGATGAAGCCTGCAAAAAAATCTATAAATACAGCTGCCGGGAGCTCCAAAATGATATAGAATTTTAAGCAAGTAAATTATAGGAAAATTGCAAGTAGCATTAGCATTCATAGAGCATTTTCATAGCAATAGCATAGAATCATAGCATAATAGCAGTAGAACCATGATACATATCATTCACAGCCCCTGTGCATAATCACAGCCCCTGTCCATATCCGTATCAACAATTCCATCTTCACCAACATATAGAATCGTTTTCCTTTGCATACTCGTTCTGCAGCAGCCATTTGGAGAAGCTTACACAATCTGAGAGCCAAAAAGCTTCAAAAGAATCTCTGTGGATAGAGAAAAATGGAACGGCTCTGAAGGAATTTTGTTTGTTTAAATTTAATTTAAATTTCTTTAGTTTAAGGTTTCATTTAGTGTTTTATGTTTTTATTTAGATTACAATTAAGCATACACACAATTACTTAATTAATGCGGATAAGGGAATGTTTATATGAAAAGGAATAAATTTGGATTAAGTGTCCAAATTTAGGTGTCTACACAAACAACTATTTTTTGGAAACTGGGATTCTAATGCTTTACTCTAAAATAGTTTTTTAGATTTATTTTTTGTGTTCACAGCTCCAAGGTTAACCAAAGAAGAATGCAATTGTCATGGCCCAGCTTCAACAAATTCAAGAGTAGGTTAAACAGCTTCAAAACAACAACAATGTGAATTTATGTAAAGTGTTTTAGTTCAAGTTTTAGCCTCATGTTTAGTTTGGTCATAGCCATCTGTTGGCTCATTGTACTTTGCTACTAGTTTGTATTGTTATCTTACTCTTTTAGCTACCAGTTGGTAGTTTTTATTCTTTGTAATCTTGCTTTGTTTAATAAATAAAAAAATATTATTAACTGTAATAAATATCATATTTAAACCCTAATAATGGCACGTCCCTTTCCAAATTTCTAATGAAATAGTATATTTACAACATAATGTGTATCTAAACAATAAAAAATTGTTTATACTTAAATAACATGCATAAAATTAGCTAATTAACATATGAACTTGCACATAATAGACTTGCACAATGAAACAAACTCCAACAATAGATTTTGTTGATGGCAATGGAATGTTATGAAAATCAATACAATAGTAGCAAGAACAATTACAAATTTAAGATAACAATGCTCACTCTAGACTTCCTTGTGAATCCTTGATGCTCCAATGTACTCCTTGAGTGAGAATTCTCCCCTAGAAAAAAAGGGTTTTCATCCTCTAATTCCAACAACCAATGGGGTTTCGTCCACTAATCTTAGTCTCTAATGTGTTTTCATCCACAAAATATTGAGCACAAAGTTCCCAAAAATACATAACATAACATGATAATCCTTACAATTGAAATGCTTCCTATCTTATATGTAATCCTTTAAAAGGTTAAACTAGGTCAAGACCAAGACCCAAATGGTGTGAGAAGGCCTAAATTTGAGTTTTACACGCTATCATGGGTTGACCTTGTGGCCCTTGCAAACTCTTCTATTGTTCTACATGATACTATTTCACTTGCATTCCTCATGCTACTATTGTTACATAGGTCAACCTTACTGTCAAACTCTCTCATTGTCCTTATCTTGGTAGATGTTGTTGCAAGTATGTTGTCGGTATTGTCATTGATCTCGATAGTTGGTGATTGATGTCAATAGTATGGAGATTGTTGGAGATTGCTAGTGTTGGAGTTGTTGGTGGTATTGTCATTAGTGTTATCAATGTTGATGCTAGTATAGATGTATTGTGGTTTGATAAGGTGTTGTGGTGATATCATTAATGTTTTTATTGATCTCTTGTATAGTTGTGATGGGTAAGTTTGTAGTTTTAGTAAGTTCACTTGGTTTCCAAGTGCTTTTGAGAAAATTTGAATAACAAAGTATTGTAGTGTGATAGAGGTGTGTTTAGTGTTGTGCTCTACTTTTCTTCATGGTTGAATATATGATTGCTTGGTTTGGATATGATGATTCAAAGGCGTTCAAAGGTTCTATATCCAACTTTTTAGATTTTGGATTGTGCGGTAGTAAAAGTTATGTTTGACAAAAGTGTCTATCTATGTAGAAGGTTATCTGAGAGAAATGAGATTGCTCCACATTTCTCTACATTGTTGTTTCTTGTCTTGTGGATTTGCAAACACACTTATAGTTTTTGTAACTACATTCCCTTAAAGTTTTTGGTGTTGAGTTGCTCTGCAAGTTTAGTTCTTGTGTTGAAGTTCAGCGGTAGTGTGTTTGGTTACACAAGATGAAAGTAATATTTGTTTTGAAGGTGGTTGTGGCAGTGTTATAGAATATTTTGAGGTGTTTGTGGATGTTGTGGAGTGTTGCTATGTGGTCTGTGTGACCTAGAGAAGTATGTATGCAGTCGCTTGCAATGTTAGTTCAAGTATAGCTGACTTGGTGTGCTAGTGCTATTTGTGGAGGCACCTCATGGATTGTGGATGTGTTGAGTAGTGTGGAGATGAAGATTTGGGCCCTAGTTAACCCTTGGTGTGGTATGCCTTCACTTTTTTTTTATCACAGAGGTGTTTGAGGTCGACCTATTTTGGTGTTGCATGTTTTAGGTGCATACATTTCATTAAGTTCAACCTAATTAAGATTATTTAGGTCATGCATGGTATATAAGAAAGGTGAATTGTTGAGATGAGTGTGTATCTGTAACGTGTGTGAAAGATGTGAATGTGAGCAAGTGTGGTGATCTGAGTGTGAGCTTTAATGCATATGACTCTGAATGTAGTGAGTAGAAGGTGTCTACATTTTTAGTGTTCTTGAAGTTGTTGGAGGAAATGAGCTAAAGGTTGTAGATGGAATAGAGTTGTAGTGGTGGATTTTTCCTGTTGCCTTGAGATAGTAAATCTCTTTGTAACGGTCTTCTTCTATTCTTCTTTCTTCTTGGCAGTGAGCCACCCAGTAGTGAGCCCTTCTTTTTTGGGTAGTGAGCTCTTGGTAGTGAGCCTAATTGTATTTAGTATTCCTATTCATATATATGTGAGCTAGTCCGAATTGTGGTTTTTATCTTCTTCTTTTTTGACATAAATTTGGTGTTCTTATGTGTTTGCATTACTGTTTCATATGTTTACATTATGCTAATGCATGATAAGAGGTTAAGGGATAGCAAGGCTTTGAATGTTGATGAGGGATTAAATGGTTTCAATGTACAACTCATTCACCCACCCTCTTAGTTGTCTTGTGCATATAATAGGCGTTGGGTCACACCCTTGACCCCTAACCACCATTGGTTCTTGGGCATGCATTAGGATCTAACCCCGAACTTTGATGGTTCCTTGGCATGGGTCAGACAAGAAATCAAATACCTACACTCTAATAACTCTCATAGTGAACAACCTTTCTTCTAGTTTTTAAAAAAAGTTACATGACAATTCCTCCCTCCCCAAGATTTCTTGTCCTCAAAATATGCAAATTGGGAAGCTTAAGTATCCCTATGATAATGAGTTGAGTCATGATGTAATGTTCATAGACTCCAAATATTGTACCTATTAGATGATGAATCTTTGGCTAAAGAGTCCTATTCAAACTCGAATATTCAAGTGTCTTCATGTCAATATCATGAATACCACTATAAGGCCCATGCGATTTGTATCTTGTATATTTCCACATTTGACTTGGAGTAGTGAAGAAAACCAACTATTTGTATGCTAGTGATTGAAAATATCTACAAACACCCATAAGATCAAGGGTTGATCCATTCATTTTCCACCATATTTTTATTGTGTCACTTTGATCTCTAGATGAGTATGATGATAACTCCCTTGAGTTCTAGTGGGTCGTATCATCATATTATAGGCTAGGATCCATATGAGTTTGGACCACTCTACTTGCATATGAGGTGGAATAAAGTTGTAGCAACCAAAAATTATCCCAAACTTTATCGTAGAAAACATTACAGTAGTTGAAATAATTTTTTTGTAGATTCAATGGCTGAACCCCTTTAAAAAACATGGTTCATGATTATTTTCCAAACGTCTACAATTTAGCAGCTAGATATGATTGAGACCAATAGTATTAAATCAAAAAACTTGAAAATTAAAATTATTAAAATGATATAATAGTTGTGGTACTAAAATCTCTTGCAAGAATCGACAACATAAAATTTGGAAACAAACATATAATGCTTGAAAAAATCCCAAAAACAACATCAAACTAAAGATCACTCAATCCTATGATTGAATACACTTGTATGGACTACTTTCCCTTGCAACTTATCTTTGTAATGTACCTTTCAAAGAAATGTTACCAATGTATGTCAATTATGATATTCACCTCTTCCAAACTAATGTTATAATATTTAACTTGGACTCCATAGAATCTATAGGCTGAAAGTTGGTTGCCATAGTTGTATTGGGCTTGAAATCTCTCTTCAAATAGTGATGTACATCAACCAAACTATTGGAACTTAATATTCCCAAGGGATGAGACGTTTTATGTACACAACATGAGGAAAAGGATATTCTCAAAAAAATCCATGTAATACTACATTTCTTCACTCAAAATCATAAATGTAACAGTTAGAAACCAACCTATTGTAGTTGCAAACACCTCAATAATGATAATGGTCTAGGAATTCCACCATGTGACTAGAAGTTCTTCTTTGGCTGCTAGGAAAGTGTGGGAATTGTTGGAGATGTTGAGGGTAGAATATCTAAAATATAAAACCATACTCAAAATGGCCCACGGGCCATATCCTTTGCAACCAATACTCATCCCAACAATGGCATATTGAAGTTCCTCAGCCAAAAAAAATCATTCAATGTTTTTCCCCATTGGTGGCCAACTTAGAAGTGAAATATTGTGCATGACCAAAATAGACCAAGTACCATTAGGTTCAAGCACTTTAACTTTAGAATAATTTATGTTTTCCACCCAATGGTCTTCTATCATGACCACTATGGGATCTCCTACTTCAATTCCTAGAAGTTCTACCTCCTCTTCCTTGGATTTCAACTCCATAGTGGACTTTCCCATTGGATGTATCCTTGACATGCTCTATATTACATTGAAGTCTTTTATGATTTAAACGAGTTGTTGCATTCCATGTGTCCATCTACTATTTTGGCATGTTTTTGTGCCCACTTTTTCTTCTTATGTGGTGAAGGACCCCAAACATCTAGCTAAGATTTATGAGTATACCCTTGAGCTAGAAATAAATCATCACAATTCACTTGACGCCTTATCTGTATCAGTGATAAGATGACAAGAATGGTTTCCCTCCATAAAATATCCTTTATAATAATACCACCATGCAAGGAAATCCTCCCAAAATGTCAATTATTATTTTCTATAACTTGAGACATAAAAATACCCTATTAAAATAATGTAACAGTTACAAGTGTGATAGACTTGTGAAAAATTTAGCCATGTGATTACTGTAGGAGTGGTAAACAACCATACACAAACTAAAATCTCTCCATTAGAAAATATCAGCAGTATATTTCTCTTCCCTATAGCTGGGAACCCCCATCAAACTACTTGTGTGAAGGACGATGAATTAATGGGGTGGCTGGCTATCAACAATAATGACAATATAGTGGGACTGTCCAAAAATTAGGTCCATCACTATCTTGGGAACTTCTTCACTATGATACAAGAATACCACCTTATCATAACTTAGCCTCCTTGTCCTTTGTTGGAGATCAGTCATCCCGTCCTTCTCATGATGTGCTAACCTAACAAACATCATAAATTATCCCTAGAATCTCCTTGTGATTCCTCTAGATACTTCAATGGAAGCACCATGTCTCCTCAACTAGTGATGATTTCTCTACTCAATGATAGCCTTGAAAAATCAAGTTTCACCCATTGCTAGTCCAAGGTAGACCAAGTATAGCCACTGATAGATGACTTAGCTCTGAATAATGTTGTAGTTTTTTCCAATTGAAACTCCATGTAGAATTCTTTGCATATCACATGTTCACCTAAAATGGTGACCTATTTCTTTGCACCATGATACTCAAAATTTTGGGTATCTCATTCTTCATAAACCCTCCAAATTTCTTGTAGCTCGAAATCCACAACACCATAATAGGCTTAGTCACAAAATTTTGACCATCAAAATGACACCCATTTTTCTTACCTTCATCTAACAACAAACTTACTGGGGTGACTATCTCCATTTGGTCTTTAGGTGTAGTGAAATGACAACTTGGTAAATGTGTTCATTGTCCCTTAGTGTCTATGTTGGTTGTATATGAAAAATTTGGATAAAATAAAAATGATAAGACAATAACATGCATTACCTAATCCAAATCTTCAATGCCTCAAATAGATGCAATCATGGATGAATTATTCGATTGATTTGATATGTTGGTTGCTCACTTCAGCGGCATAAAATTGCGATGAAGATGATAGATGAATGATGATAGATAGAAATGGACGAATAATTCAAGAATGATTTTGGCAGCATAAGGATACTTGAAGAATTAGCCCCCACAAATGGCTTATGAGAGGGTTGATTTATAGACAATGTTTGATTTGGATTGATGGTTGAGATTGGATGTCAATAAGATGTCTTAATTAATGGCCAAGATTAAAAGTTGTATGAAATAGGGTTAGGGAAAAATTAGGGTAATGATAAGGATTAATGGCCAAGATTGAATTATAAGTTAATTCAATCAAGGGTGGAAAATGAATGAGACAAGAGAAGATAAGAATGGCACAGATAATGGGGTTGGCACAAAAAAAGAGGTTGTTGGAGAAAATTAAATAATTATAAAATTATTTAATTTGGGAGGGAAGGTGAATAATTAAATAATAAAAGCATTATTTAATTATAAAAGACATGTGACACGTTGACTTTTAAATTAAATAATAATTTAATTGAAAAATGGATGAAAATGACAAATTAGTAAATAATTAAATAAATAAAATTTATTTAATTATAGAAGAAGAGGATAATGAATAATTAAATAATTATTTAATTATAGTAGAAAAATGACAATAATTAAATAAATAAGCATTTATTTAATTATAGAAAGGAAAGGGCTAATTAGTGACGTAATTAAATAAACAAAATTTATTTAATTAATCAAGGGAAGAATAAAGGAAAAATTGAATTAATTAAATAATTAAGAATTATTTAATTAATAAAGGAATATGACCTTAAAAGATAATTAAATAATTAAAATTATTTAATTATGCAAGTAGAAGGAGGAATTGATATTAAAAGGTGGGTTCATAGGCGAAGGACAATTTTCAGTGTCTACATTTTTCCCCTCTTTTAGATGATGTTCGAGATGATGAGCTTTGTGTTGAGTAACATCATTTCAAAGAAGCTAAGGTATGGATAGAGGGAAATGGATGATGACAAAATAAAAGTGGGATGATGATGATATAAGAATAGGATGATGATGAAATAAAAGTGGGATGATGATGATATAAGAATAAGATGATGATGGGATGATGATGCCCCTTGAGAGGATAGGCAAGTTGGACAAACACGAGTATGCTCTCAAAATGAAATGATAAGGAGGGACAAGACGAATGATGCAAGATAAGAAGTGGATGAAGGAGATGAATGATACATTATGCTACAAGAAAGTGAACAACCATGATGTTTGATGTAGCACTAGACATGATGCACCAAGGTATAAGGACCGAGATGATGATGTGTCTCATGCTTCAGCGTAATACAACCTTGTCTACATACAAGATATGAATATTAGCTGGAATAAGTCAGATTTGATGCAAATGCAAGATAAAAATGATAACACACACAAGCAAACAAGCAAACATGCACAAATGATACAAAAAAAACAAGGTATTGCCCCTGTCAAGTTGTAAGCCGATGAGTAATTGATTGATTTATGATGGTGATTGATGATGATAGTGTTGTCATTGCAGGGAACGATATATCCCTAGATCAACAAAAGAATGATGATATTTGATTGATGATGATAGTGTTGTCATTGCAGGGAACAAAATATCCCTAGATCAACACAAGGATGATGATAATTGATTGATTGGGTTTACAACAAGACTAGGATCAAGACCAAAGGATTTGATTGGATTATTTGGCAAGATTGATCGACTTGATTGCTATGGACTAAGGATTGAATTGCATTTGGATTATTTCTTGGAATGATTAAAATTGATTTGATTTGAAGAAGTGGTTTGGAATGATATGATGATTTGATTGGATGACAGGATGTGATGAATTGAATAGAAGAATTGAGGTGATTGGAATGATTTAGATTGATTAGATTGATGAAGAAACAATTTGATTTGATGATAATGATGGGTTAATAATTTGAAGATTGATTTGAAGGATTTTAATTGATGCATTGAATTGTTTTGAAGAATTGATTTGAAGAAATGATTTGGTTTGATTTTATTGCTTGGATTTTTGTTGGCTATTTGATTTTTTTGTCTTTTTTAGGACCTTTTTCCATTTTTTTTGTATTTTTGGGGATATTTTGATTTTTTGATTTTGAAATGTTTTTTTTTTTGGATTTTTGAAATGTTTTGATTTTTTTTTTTTTGGATTTTCTAAATGTTTTGAGATGTCAATGGATGAAAATTTGGGTAGCCTTTGTGCTAGATACCAATGACAAGGGAAAACCAAGTCTAGGTGCAAGGATATAGATGGGATTGATGGATGGAAGGGTGAGTGATAGGATAAGAGATAAAAGGCTCATGGTAGATGGATGGATGGAATGGATGTATGCATCATAAGAGAGCAATAATGTGATCTCCAAGGATTATGTCGCATAGGAATAACATGCCCCATTCTAGGTATAATACTTAGGATTTTTCTTGACAAAGCATTGACAATGGGATAATGATATGATTGGTTGGAAAGGATGAGGTATGTCAAGAGATACCCAAAAAATGTTTCAAGACTTTGCTCCTATATCTTCATCAAGATCAAAAGGAGGATGAACGAACTCAAATATGATAGGTAGGTGTGATGGCTAAAGATGGTAGGATGGATGGAAATGATATGACATGAAAATGATAGGTTGGATAGATAAGACATTGCCCCCAAGTGTAAGTGACATAGAAGATCAACCTACACATGACACATGTTTGCCAGGTTTTTATCATGGTACTTATCCAGGGCGCCTGTTTACCAGGTTTTCACCGTTGGATGAAGGGATTTCTCTTTAAAATTTTTTTTTGAATTTTTGAATTTTTGAATTTTTGAATTTTTGGATAGAAGGGGAATATGGATGGGAGGGATTCAAGTGTCTAGTTCCATGAAAGGTGATAGTCCCACTAGATATGGATGTCATCGCATGGACCATGTCAAATGTGCTCATAGATGTTGGTAAGGGATGACATGAAAGGGAGATGGAGTAGGTAGATGGATTATGATGTGGATTATGGAGGAAAATAATGGATTATGATGCAGATTATGTAGGGATTATATTGGACTTATGTGAAAGATGAATGGGGAGGCTTATACAAAAGCATGGACCATAGGAAGGTGGTGGGGGAGATATATAGGATAATGAGTGAAGGATGAGGAGATGGAGGTGTATGGAATTGGTGTGAAATGGAAGGGAACCATGACCAATGGTTGCACACACTGTTATAAACATTGAAGATTTTGATGTGGATGGGGTGTAGGACACAATGGAGATGTTTTCTTAGGAGGTGGTGGATGTAGTGTTTTTGGTACCCACATATACTTAGTATTTTTATGATTTTTGTTTGGCTTTGGGATTTTTATAATTTTTGAATAGAATGGGAATGTGAGGTGGAAGTGGATGGTTGGGATTTTTGTGATGTAGATGCCTCATTTGACTTGCTTTCCTTTTTCTTAGGGACCCAAACCATTTTAGTTTTGGCCTTTACTTTTGGAGGTATGGGCTTATATAACTTTTTGAATGTATTTTTCTTTGACTCTTTGCATTGATGCACTAAGGCATGGGGATTTTTAGGATTTTTTACTTTATAGGTAGAGGCATTGAAATTATTGCTTTTGAATCCCATGGCTATGGTGGAATGGGTGGAAGCTTCATGTTTATACAATGTGTTCATTTGTTGGTCATGATTAGGAATGTTAGGGTATTTATGGATAAATGGATAAGAGGATTGGATGGTAGGGATATTAGGTGTTGGGAGTAATGGTGGTAAAGTGGATGGAGGGTTATTAGGAGTTGGAAGTAATGGTGGTAAAGTGGATGGTGGAAGGTGTATGGTCACATGCTTTTGACATTTGTAGGATGGTGGAGGAGAGATGGAAACGTATGTTTTAGGAATATGATAGGATTTATGATGGAAAGTGGAGTTAGGAGGCATGGAGGAAGTACCAACATCTTGAGATTGGTGTCCTTGGGGTGTATTTACAAGGCCATATGAGCGTGGAGGGAATTTTACATGGATGGGCTCCAAAATACCTTGTTCATGAAGGTCTAAACCTTTACCTTGGTGGTTTATGTTTTAGAGTATGCAATGGACAATGGGACTAGGTGTAGGTAGAACACTAGACACAAATTCCTTATTGGATGGAGAAAATGAAGGGAAGATAATGGTTGTTGTTGTTCTAAGGAGGTAACATTCATGAATGAGGGTGGAAAGACCAATAGGATATGATGAAGGACTTACAATGGGGTCAATAGTGGGTGATGGAGGATCATTAGGATCTTGATTAGCATTGTGTTCACTTAGATCCAAGGTATTTTTTTGATCTTCTATGTGTACATGGGAGGCATATGTCTCATCAAGGGAAGTGGACATTGATGGATCATGGATAGGACTAGGTGAAGGTGTATTTGGAATATCTTGCTCATGCATGGGTATAGTATCAAGTTGCTTGTGGATAGGCTCTTCATCATTATGGATATCATCTTGATCATAGAAAAGATATAGATTGTGGACAGGTTGGATGAAAGTGATTTGATCTTGATTAGGACTAGGGTTTGATGTTTCCATGTGCTTAGGATTAAGCTCTTGGCATACCTCTTGGGTTGCTTGAATGGAAGTGGAATGGGATGACTCTTGAATGGACTCAACATGTTTTAGATGATCAAAAACATGGAGACATGATGGAGGTTGACTTAGGCTCAATGGGGAAGACTCTTGAATAGGATCAAGGGGGAGACTACATGAAGGGATTGGAAGAATGGGCATGGTGTTTGAAGACTCTTTGGTAGGTTCAAACATATGAGTTGGATGACATGGCGATGTTTGATTCCTTGCTCGTAGCCCTTGGGTCACATACTTTGTAGGTGGATGGGTGGTTTTGGGTAATGCCATAGGTTTGCTCTTGAAATTTTTGAATTTAGGGTGTAGAGATGATGGTGGGGGTAATGAAGAGTTTGATGGATTAGAAGGTGGAGAGGCCAATGGATTAGGACTAGGACATGGTCGCTTAGGGATAGACATTTGATTGGATGGTGGTATGATAGAGTTATAGGGTGCATGGACTAGATTTGTGTTCCCTTTGTCAAATGGAACATGAGAATTGAAAGGCTCTTAATTTTGTTGCCAAGGTGGACTTGAGCTCCTATGTTCTTGTTGTGATATGGGTGGATATGTTGATGTGGCATTGAAATGATAGGTAGGTGAGTTAGGTTGGCATGATGATGAAGGTGACACATAGGATTGTGGTTGAATGTGTTGGGGTTGTAATGGTGTTTGAACTTGTGGTATGATTTTTTGTTGTGATAATGATGGAGGGGTTGCATAGGATAATGGTTGTTGAGAGGTGGATTGATATGGATAAGGGTTGACATTAGAAGACATGTGATACGGTGATGAAGGGGTAACATGATATGTGAATGGATGAGGTTGATATGAAGATATAGGTGACACATAGGATTGATGTGAAATTTGTTGATGTGGTGATTGGACTTGATGTTGCGCTTGTTGGATTTGACAAGTGGCCATGAGGTATTGGGCTTGTGCTATGAGTTGTTGCATTTGAGGTGATTGGTTTGTTTGAAGTTTTTGGATCATGTCATGGATTCCTTGCATGGTTTGATGGTTTAAAGGTGATTGGCTTGTTTGAGCTATGTGAAGTATGTCAACAAGCTTTTGTGCTATGTATTCTAATGTTGTCATGGTGTAAAATGATGTTGATTAGATTAAAGAGATGATGATGATTGGGATATGATGTGGAATGACAAGATTGGATGATTTGGATGATGTGGTAAGTGTTTATTGGAAGTTTGACTTGGGCAATATCAAACACAAGATTTCACATGTAAATGCATGAACACACACACACACCAAACACAATGATAAATTTGTCTTTCAAGGTTAAATGTTATGATTAAGCAAAAACTTGAATACACAACAACAAGCCTAATGCTAGTCAAGTGGGTATGGCCAATTAGGTCTTAAGCTAGGATGCACAAGGTTAACTAAGGATGATTTGAAAGAAAAATCCTGCCACACATCCAGGAGAAAGGGGTAACCCACCCTTCACCTTCACTTCCCAAAGGTATAAAGTTCTTTGGGGCTTAGCCAAGAGTGACAAGATTTCAACTCCCAAAGGAGTGTGTCTTTGGATTCACATTTGATTGAGGTCATCCCTTGGAGGGGTGTGTGCTCCAAGCATGCCTTCTAAGAAGGGTATGACAAAAGCGAACCAAGTGAGGTGTTTTGGAGGACACACACACTTGATTCACACTCACAGTTGTTAATTTCCCTTTAGAAAATCAAAATGTGTGTAAGCAAACAATGGAAGCACTTGTTCTTTTTAACCCAAAGTGAAAATATGTGATGGAAGAAAATGGTTCTTTTTAAGCCCAATTTCAATGATGTGACAACAAACAAGATTGATTTTAATAGCCCAAAATTCAAATGTGTGATCAAACAAGTTGTTCTTTTTAAGCCCCAAATTGAAGTGTGTTGGCAAGCAATGATTAAGAGATGAAAGATGAAATGTGTGCACCTATACTTTCTTTAGGTCTAAATTTTTGTCCACTTGATCCAAGTTTTCCTTTGAAGTGTTTATTTTTCTGCACATTCACAAAACCAACAACAAAGCCAAAACCCTAACAAGATAATTGATCACTAATATTAGAGGGTTAGCTAGTCAAGACAAATCTTTTTTTTGGAAATATTTTTTACATCAAAAATAAAAACACAGAGAGAAGACCCTTACTAAAATTTCTAGAGCTTTCCAAAAATGTAAAGAAATCCAAAAAAATTATTGTTTTGCACCCAAAGTTAATTTTTATGAAAAATCATAAAAAAATTATAAAAAATTCAAAACAGGTCCAAAAATTCTGATTTTTTTAGTGAAGGTGCTTGACATGATTCCAAATCTACAAAAAAAAATTCGTGAAAATATCTACAACCTTTTGTGAGATATAAGTAAATCTTTGTAAAACCCTAATTTTTAAAGATCTATTTTTTGTCTAATTATTTTTCATCCAAATTAAAAACATAAAGAATAGAACCCTATTAAAATTCAGAGAGATTTCCATAAATATAAAGAAATCCAAAAAATTCTCTAATTTTCTCTCAAAATTGATTTTTCATGAAAAATAACAAAAATAATAATAAAAATTAAAAACAGGTCCCAAAAATCTGATTTTTGGAACTAAAAGCTCTTGATATTTTCCCCAACCTACAAAAAAAAAATTGTGATAAAATATGCAACTTTTTGAGAGATATGGTTGAATCTTTGAAAACTAAGGTTTTGTCCCAAAATGATGCAAACCCTGCAACAAAAAGCCAACAAAACTTGCAACAAAAAGGATCCAACTCCAAAGTTCCTCAAAAATTTCCAAAATATTGAGCTAAAAATCAGTTAGGGGGTTCACGTTAGGTTCACCAAAATGTATATGAAAAATTTAGATAAAATAAAAATGATAAGACAATAACATGCATTACCTAATCCAAATCTTCAATACCTCAAATAGATGCAATGATGGATGAATTATTCAATTGATTTGATATGTTGGTTGCTCACTTCAACAACATAACATTGAGATGAAGATGATAGATGAATGATGATAGATAGAAATGGATGAATGATTCAAGAATAATTTTGGCAGCATAAGGATACTTGAAGAATCAACCCCCCCAAATGGCTTATGAGAGGGTTAATTTATAGACAATGTCTGATTTGGATTGATGGTTGAGATTGGATGTCAATAAGATGTCTTAATTAATGGCCAAGATTAAAAGTTGTAGTATGAAGTAGGGTTAGGGTAAAATTAGGGCAATGATAAGGATTAATGGCCAAGATTGAATTATAAGATAATTCAATCAAGGGTCGAAAATGAATGAGACAAGAGAATATAAGAATGTCACGAATAATGGGGTTGACATAGAAAAAGAGGTTGTTGGAGAAAATTAAATAATTATAAAATTGTTTAATTTGGGAGGGAAGGTGAATAATTAAATAATAAAAGCATTATTTAATTATAAAAGACATGTGACATGTTGATTTTTAAATTAAATAATAATTTAATTCAAAAGTGGATGAAAATGACAAATTAGTAAATAATTAAATAAATAAAATTTATTTAATTATAGAAGAAGAGGATAATGAATAATTAAATAATTAAAATAATTATTTAATTATAGTAGAAAAATGACAATAATTAAATAAATAAGCATTTATTTAATTATAGAAAGGAAAGGGCTAATTAGTGACGTAATTAAATAAACAAAATTTATTTAATTAATCAATGGAAGAATAAAGGAAAAAATGAATTAATTAAATATAATTAAGAATTATTTAATTAATAAAGGAATATGACCTTAAAAGATAATTAAATAATTTCAATTATTTAATTACGCAAGTAGAAGGAGGAATTGATATGAAAAGGTGGGTTCATAGGCGAAGGACAATTTTCAGTGTCTACATTGGCCTCTCCTGTATCTATCACGTGTGAACCATAAGTCTTTAACCCATCAACAAACTCATTGGTCTTGAAGCAAAGGAGTTTGAGTGTTTCTAGGTCAAACTCTATGTAGCTATGTATATCATCATGGATTTTCCTTCCCTCATTTTAGCAATTGACAAAAGGGTTCAAAAGGGGCTAGAAACTTTGTGGCCCATTTTGGGCAACTCTCTATCATTTTGCAAATCACCATCAAGTCTTTGATTAACCTCATGATTGATCATGATCTAGCTTAACCATTATTTTTTCAATGTGTAAGGGATGGATAATCTAAAACTAATAGTGAGTGTAGCTTCATCAAAAATATGGTCTCCTGGATCCCACACCATTGCATGCAAATATCATTGAGCTCAAAAGAATGGATCCCAATGCTCCAAGATATAGGGTGTAAGCTTCATCTCTCCAATATTATTAAGGTTTTTATGATCAATTTTTAATTATTCTTCATAAGGGCCAATCAAAGTCAAACCATTCTTCACAACAACATAACTAATATCTTGTGAATCATCATCACATGGCCCAATCATTCCCATACATTACAAATCATCATCGCACAATGCAATTACTTCCATACCTAAAAATTAGGCAAATGTTTCTTGGACATCATTTGTAATTATTGACACTTCTTCAACACATAATATTGAATCTTCATTAGGGATGATGCTATGCTTATATTATACCACACTACCTTCTGTAATTGAGGTGTCTTGTTGTTCTTGCTCTACAACATCTTATATCTCTATTTTTTCTTTCTACTCTACTATCATAACTTCTTTCTTGACCTTCTCTTGTGATTATGGCTTTAGTGTACTCTTCACTATTTCAAGCTCCACCATCTTGGGCTCCCCCTCTTTCACAAATTATTCCTTTGGATCTAGCTCCTTGATCACCTCCTTAGTAAATTCTAAACTCTTCTTTTCTCCCTCTTCTTATATAGTCATAAAAGCTTCCTTTATTCAAATTCCTCCTATCATCTCTATCCCATCGTTCCATTCTAAAACCCTCTCTATGTGGCTGCTCCACATGACCTCTCCTTCTATTCCCATTCCCTATTTTTAACTTACAATATTAAAAAAAGATAAGTCATGATGGATGACTAGATCTAGGGAATTATATTCAATGAGATACCCCTCCATTTCATTCTCTTGTTGTGGGTGTACAAGTTGTTCTTTTGGCTTTCTTTCTTCCCAAATTTATCCCAACATTGTTCTATTCTTTTGTCCATTTTCTCTAGAATGTGATCAAAGACATCTTCAAGTGAATTTGTAGATCTTCCTCTTTGATTTCCTATTTTTCTACATTAAAAGTTAACTTTCACCCAACAAAATGACAAGATCTTGGCTATGATACCCCTATCATGTCCCTTTCCATATTTTTGATGAAAATAACATATTTATAAAAAATAATATCTAAATAGCAATCATTTGGTTATACTCAAATAACATGCATGGAATTAGCTAATTGACATGTGAACTTTCACAATGAAACAAACTCCATCAAAAAAATATATTGATGATAATGGACTATTATGACAATCAATACACTAGCAACAAGAAAAACTACAAATATGAGATAACAATGCTCACACTAGACTTCCTTACAAATCCTTGATGCTCCAATACACTCCCCGAGGGAGAATACTCCCCTAGAACCATAGGACTTTCATCCTTTGATTCCAACGACCAATGGGGTTTCGACCACTAATCACAATCTCCTATAGGTTTTCATCCATATAAGATTGAACACAAAGTTCCCATAAATTCATAACATGACAATCCTTACAATTGAAATGTTTCCTATCTTATATGCATTCCTTCAAAAGGTTAAACTTAGTTGACCAAGACCCAAATGTTGCCTAGGCCCAATTTTGATTTTCACACACTATCATGGCTCAGCCTTATAACCCTTGCAAACTCTCTCGCTATTCCACACATTACCATGTCACTCGACATTCCTCATGCTATTGTTGTTCCATAGGTCAACCTTACTTGCAAACTCTCCAATTGTCCTTGTTGGCTTGGTATGTGTTGAGTCACATGCTTGATCCTTGATTGTTGTTGGTTCTTGGGCACATGTTAGGCTCTAACGCCCACATTTGATGGTTCCTTAACATGGGACAAGCAACATATTTGATGCTCGCACTCTAATAACTCCTAAAGTGAATAATCTTTCTTTTGATTTTGAAAAAGGGGACATGAAAAATGAAGAAATAATAAACCCTAAGCACAAAACCTTACGAAGTGTAAGAAAGTAAAATTCACCATTTTATAGAATAAAAATAAATGCTTTCACAACACATTACCTAGGGAAATAACTAAACATAATAAAAGCCTAGGATTTATAGTTAACACTAATAATTGATAATATAATAAATACTCTATAATTAATATAAAAATTAAATAAATAGGCAAAACCTATTGGATCTAGATTTGATGTAGATTGGTTGTGCTATGTGTCATAAAACAATTTTCCAATTAATAAAAAATTGGGACTTGTTGAATGCCTATTCTTGAATTGAAAAGCTAATTATATAACTACCTAGTTCACTTTTGTGAGTGCGAGAGTGAATGAGACTAAACTTCCTTGGCTTGGGCCTTTACAACCTATTTACCTATGTGTTTATAACTTTGCATTTAGGAAAATGATATCAATATACATGCTTTAGTGTGTGCTAGATACGGATTCACTCTCCTTTGGTTAAACCCTTAGATAGTTCAATTGAATGATAATGACAAAAAAATAAAGACAATATGCAACCATACAGTATGCTCCTAAGATGTTGATGCAACACTAATGCCAATAGATTGTTCTTTTGATGCCCATAGATGCATGCATGTACTATGTTCTCCTAGGTTGTAGATGATTCAAATGAATCACGGTTAGTCTCTAAATACACCACTTTAACATGCAATTGAAATAATTCATGCTTTGGTCAACTCATAATCAATAGTAAGGGAGAGAATTTTTTTTTTTGCTAGGTAAAACACTGCTAGGGGCAACACCTTGTATTGATTTGCAAAAGATGATTACATGAGTTTTTGCTTTCCAAAAAACATCCCTGGAGGCCTTTTCTATCAAAGTGACCTTCCTTGAACACCTATCCCACCCAGATTTTCATGCATTTACAAAATTCATTACAAAAATGGCCCAATTTTTAGTATAGGTAGTATCATGACTCGAGACTGACTATGACTACCCTATTACTATTACTATTTCTTTCCAACATATAGCTAAAAAAATATTGATAACATACCCATCCAGACATTATCATTCATCATCTTCATCTGACTTTGAGCGTTTAAGGTATGCCTTGTAGTTTGCTATAACTGGGCAGTTTGCTCCACATTTCTGGTGCCTTGGGCTTTTGGCCTTTTCCTCCGGGTCCCTGGGGTCATTTGCACTCCATCCTTCTCCATCACCGAGGTCCCAGTCATCATCATCACCAGCCATAATTTCTTTTGTCAGGCCTTTGTCCTCCACGTATCTCGTTTCCCAACCACGAGGGAGATTGGTCGTCATCTTTGTTGCCTTGAGGAGGAAGAAAATGCTTTGTTCCCTTTCATCCCACAATTTTTCAAATCCTTCAAGGTCAATGGTTTGAACTAGAGGAAGCCTCACTACCTCCTTCCCTCTCATTCGCATCATATGGTAGTTATGTGGCATGGGGATTTGTTTGTTCTCATCCACATTGTCTAGAACTGCGTCAATGTCACCCAGCCATGCATGCATGAAGACCATTTGGGTCAATATTTTTCCCATCTCCTTTGAGACGCCCATGTGCAAAAGGATTGCCAAGAACATTGCAAGGATCTTCGTATTTGCTCTGGCTCTGTGGTATGCCCTCAGAAATTCCGTCCCAACCACCTTCTTGGTTGCCCAGAGAATCAATGGATGGGCCGAATTCATCAGCCCCTATAGCCGCTTATCAGTTATTTCCCATTTGAAGGCCCGTTGTTGCTTCACCATGTCCAATGCAAGCGGGGTTTCCATTTTTCCACTCATCCACAGCTCGCCTTTCTGGAATTTTCTATCGCTTCTTTTTTTCAAATGCAAGTGTAATAGATTACTCCTTTCTCTACCTTTTATTATTGAGGGCCTTGATTTATCATAATTCAATTTCCTATGTTTGAGTCCTTCGGAGCGTGATTAGCTGCCACCACCTTGGTGATGGTACATAAGCACATTAATACTTAATAATCTGACCTCCAACCCATCTATCACATTCCTTGAAAATTGTTTTATTTTGCTTATGCTTGATCTTTTGAAAATGACCCATATCTTCTCGAGAAAAATGCATGGATATCGCTTTTATTGCCATGTGATTCCTTTCGCTGCTAACATTGAATCCGACACTAGAGCTTTTCCCGTCGCCGACTGACAAATTTTTCCTACCTGGCAATTTCAGATGCCTTTTTTGCCAGCTCATCCGCTTTATCATTTCCTTCCCTATAGATGTGACTAATTTTGAAGTCCTCAAACCCATATGTCAAACTTCTTGACATGTTGTATAATAGATGATTTAATTTCCAATTATGGGTGGAGCCTTTTCGAATTGCATTGATCATTATCATCGAATCACCTTCTAAGTGAATCTGTTTTGTTCATGCATATACCCAATAGTATGGATTTTTCTGCTAAGATTCTACCCTATGAGTCCCTTGCAATGCACCCTACCCCACTTGGAACTAGATTTCCATGAGCTGCTCCATCAAAGTTCACCTTTACCCACCCTAGCGCTGGTTCTTTCCAGGCTACTTCTGCTCTCTTTGCCTTGGTAGCTTGAGATGAGCTGTTTCCATTCAGAAGAGGTGGCTTGAGGCTAGGGAATCTTTTGATCAAGCAGTCATCCTAGTTTGTATATATTTTATGTTTTCCCTCCTTGCTCTGAGCATCCTCATTAACCAACTCAACTATGGCTCTTTCAATTTTGTCCCATAGCCTGCCCTTGTTCAGTTTTTTCCCCTAGAAAATTCTCCTATTTCTTTCCTTCCACAATTCCCATATTACTATCGATGGTGTTATTTGCTAGATTCCTCTAAAAACTATTTTGCTTCCTTTTTGTGGCCACATCTTGAACCATGTTGAGAGATCCACTGGCATAGGGCATTGTAGAATTAGCTTGTCTCTCACTGCATTCCAACACTTGTTTGCATACAGACAAGTCAAAAGAAGGTGGTTTGTTGTCTCCTCATGCTCTTTACAAAGGGAACATCTTCTTGTGCCTTGAATTCCAAATGTGGCTAACCTATCCTCTATGAGAATTCTCCTTTGTATTTCCAACTATGCAAAAACACCAGCCTTAGGGAGGCATTTATTCCTCGAGATCAGTTTACATGGCCAATCTTGCTGAGTAATGGCTGACTCTTTTGCCTTGTAGCCTAGTTTCACCTTGTATGTGCCTATTGTAGATCCACACCATCTAACCTGATCCTTATCATTGGATAGCACAAAAAATATTTCTTTGAGGATCTTTTCCAGTGCATCTTTTTGTGCTTGTGGGGAATTGAGTGTTTGTAGGTCATTCCAACACCAGATGGGGCCTCCTTGGTTGGTAATATTTTTTCCATAGTTGACAACCTTATTCCCCTAGAGCCTTACCATCTCTTCTTTTATTTCATCTAGTCCAAGAGTGTTGCCAATGGGAGGTTTCCCACACCAAGAGTCATTCCAGACTGAAGCACTATTCCCATCCCACACTTCCCATGTTACATGATTTGCTATTATGTCTCGACATTCCATAATGAAATTCCAAATTGTTGATCCTCTCGGGGGGTTCACTGTTGTGAGGATTCTTATCGGATCATCTAAATCCAGGTACTTTCTTCTCATGATTTTGACCCATCTTTGCTCCCCCTTTGTGTGAATGTCCCATACCAATTTGGCCCCCATGGCCTGATTCATGATGGATAGTTGTCTTATCTCTACTCCTCCCGCTTCCTTGGGTGTACAAATCTTGTCCCAGGCCAGAAGGGGGAACTTATTTTGGTCCCCTGTTCCACTCCAAAAGAATCTTCTGAAGATTTGGGTGAGTGCTTCTTCTACTTCCTTTGGGAGTTTTAGACATGACATTGAGTATACTGGTATGGCTGATAATACATATTTGACCATCAGAAGCCTGCCAATTGATGATAGCCATTTACCTTTCCATGTGCCTAGTTTATTCTTACAACTATTGATTAGATTCTCCCAGTAGCAGTTTTTGTTGATACCAACAAACAATGGAATTACCAAGAAGCACCTTGGCAGTGTGGCAAATTTAAAGTTCAAGATTTTGGCTATATCTCTTTGCAAACTTGGTTATGTATTTAGGAAGAAGACTTCCGATTTACCCCATTTAATGCTCTAACTCGAAGCTCTACAATAGTCATCCAAAAAAAAATTGATCACTCTTGCTTCCCTTCTACTGGCCTCTCCCATGAGGATTGTGTCGTCTGCAAATTAGAGATGAGTTGAGGGCTCCAAACCATTGGCTACATGCACCCCTTTCCATTTTCCCTCACTTCCAATCCTTTTGATTCCTCTCCTAAGAACTTCTGCCATTATTATGAACATAAATGGAGATAGGGGATCCCCCTGTTTCAGCTCCCTTGTAGAAGGGAAGTAACCATTTGCAGTTCCATTCAACAATACTGAAAACTTTGCTGTGGAGATGCAACTCTTGACCCAATTTACCCAATTCTCCCCAAATCCAAATTTTCTTAGTACCTCCAAGAGAAAATTCCCATCTACCATGTCATAGGCCTTGAGGATGTCTAGTTTTAGAATCATGCAAGCCTCTTTGTTTTTTCTACCTGTGTGGATTATTTTATGGGCTGTGATAATACCTTCTACTATTGACTGACTTGGTGCAAAGTCGCTTTGCTCCTCTTATATTACCTCCTTCAACACTTATTTGAGTCTATTCACAATTATTTTTGTGACTACCTTGCACACTGTGTTGCATAGAGCTATTGGCCTAAAGTCAGTCATTGTTTGAGGATCTATTTTCTTGAGGATTAAATCCAAAAAAGTGTGATTCGCAACCCCTAACATTGTCATTCTTTTTCTAGATTCCTCAATTGTCACCCCAAGGTCATTTCCAACTATGTCCCAGAAGGCTTGGAAGAATCCAACTGGGAAGCCATTTGGGCCCGATGCCTTATCAGGGTTCATTTGGAATATTGCTTCTTTTACCTCTTCCAGGGATATCTTTTGATAGAGGCGCTTGTTTTGTTCTTCTGTTATTATAGAAAGGATTGCACTCGGGAGATTGTCTCTAGCAGCCTTGTTTTCCTGACTTTCTTTGTTTAACAATTCTTCAAAGAATTTTGTTGCTTCTTTGTTGAATTCTTTTATCAATTGTACCATTTCACCATTGGCCTTCTTGATCTCTGCAATCCTTTTTTTGTTACGGTTGGCAATAGTTGTTTTGTGGAAGAATTTGGTGTTTCTATCACCCTCTTTCAGCCATGTTTCTCTTGACTTTTGGCACCAGTAACATTCCTCCCTCTTTAGAATTTCTACCAGCTCATCTTTCAAGTTTTTCTCATTTTCAAAGTCATCTGCATCCATTCCCTTTTCTATTATATGCTCATTCAGGGCCCTGATTCCTTGTTCTATTCTTTCTTTCTCCTGGAATATGTTCTTGAAGTGAGTTTTGTTCCACTCCTTTGATTTGTTTTTTGTGTAGTTCAATTTTTTGTTTATCTTGTAGAGCTCTATCTTGTCTCCAAACCTGATTTCATTCCACCATGTTCTAATTATTCCTAGCAGCTAGTCATCTCTTAGCCACATATATTCAAATTTGAAGGGACTGCCCTTGGGAGGATCATCCTAGCCAAAGGACAGTAGGACTAGAAAGTGTTCTGATCTAGTGAAGGGGAGAATATGAGCTTCATGAGTGCCTTCCAAATCTCCCCAGTATCCCTAGAGAAGAAATCTATCCAATCTTTCTGCTATGTTGGTGAAGCCCTTTCTTCTGTTAGACCAAGTGAATGTTCCATTTTTGGTCTGCACAACCTTTAATAGGTTTTTATCTATGAATTCCTGAAAATCTCTTTGGATGGTCATTATTCTCCCTAGACCTCCCTGTTTCTCTTCATTGCTCAAGGTTGCATTAAAGTCCCTAGCTACAATTCCTTTCTCCAGTCTTCTGCTTTCTATCTCACCAGAGATTTTGTCCCATAGTCTCTTTTTTTCCCATGTTGGCACAAGCCCATATACATTGACACTGGCGAATGAGACATTTCTTCTCATGTCTTTGAATTTAACCACTTGCCAGTTCTCATCTTTTGCTACTACTTCTCCTTCTACTGTGAGGGGGTTCCAAATGATCCCCAAACCTCCTAATGCCCTTGAGGCCTCCTTGAATTGGCTTTTCCATTGTCTCCAATTGCACAATCTTTTATGACCTTCCTCCTTGCTCCATTTTGATTCTTGAATAAACACTATGTCTGCATTTGATTGGTCAATTTGGCGCTTGACCATGCACCATTTGTCAGGGGCATTGACGCCCCTGACATTCCATGTTATAAGCCTCATTCTGCCTTGGGAAGGAGACTTTCCTTCCTAATCATCAGTTTTTGCTGCCTAGAGGCATTGCCTGCGATCATTAATTTGGCCTTATTTGACATCTTGCCCCTACTGGATTTCTTCTTTATGATAGGGGCCTTTAACTTTGATTCAATCTACTCCAGCAGACTGACTTCCAATAACTCTCCTTCCTCTGCCTCTTCCTAGAGCTCACCCTCACCATTTAAAAACTGATCATTTTCTTCTTCTTTTGATTAAGGAAAACCTTCTTCTTCTTGAGGGAGGGCATCAATGCTTGATTCAGTGTTTTGCACATTCTCCCCTATCTCAACTACAAGAATCTGGGGGGCCCTTTCGCCCCTTGTTCCTTCTTCTGCTAATTCCCTAAGTTGAGTTTGTATGTCCCTCTGGAGATCTTGAGTATCATCCATGAGGGCAATGAGGGCTTCCTCTGCTTGCATGTTTCCTTTTGCCAGATTTTCTATTGCCCATGTGGGTGGAATGAGAGGTTCCCTAGGGGATCCACCAAAACTTCCCAGTTCAGGTTCTTTTCCTCTCTCCTTAGGCCTAACTCTCGGATTTGTTTCCTGAGCGTAATCATCTCATGTTTCAACCCTCTCATTGTGATTTGTGTTGGTGTTTGTTTCCCTATTTGATGAGCTCTTTAGGAGTGATTTTCTAAAGAGGCAGTTTTTGGTTTCCATCCCTTCCCAAATCTCTATCTATTGCTGCCAGCTCCCAAACTTGTCAGTATTTCTACGTTCTTATAAATCCCTAACCCCTCATCTATTTCTACCAGAATGCATGCTTTCACTCCTTTTCCATTTATAAAATCCTCATCCACCCCTAGACACACTCCTAAGGCATCACCCAATCTTATCATGGCTTCTAGGTTCCAAAATTCTGTGGGCAGATCTACTAGCTTGATCCAGGTAGGGATCTGGTTTATTTGATAGTTCCATGGGTCAAAGCTAGCTCTCCAACTTAGACAATGAAAACAACGACCTTTCATAAACAAGGGATTCCCTTCTACTATTTCCAATTTCAATTCTTGGTCTATGCATTCTATGAGAAAAAAAGAGTTCGGTAATTGGGTGATGCTTACCCGGTCTATGAATTTTCTCTCCCACAAGGCCTTTATCTCCTCATTAGGGCAGTTTGGACCAGTCCACTTAGCGAACAGGGCTCTCTCCATTAATATAGTTAGTCTTTTTTTGATCAACTATGAGGGCATTTAGTACAACTTGCTCCCCCAAGGTTGCAGGTTCGATTCTCCATTCGTTCTAGTTTGGAAGTTTCTTCGATTTATTTTCCTTCTAAGAAGGTCGCGATCTCTTTGATTCATTCTCTTTCCAAACTCATAGTCCTCCCCTAGTTGTTGGTTCAATGTACCTTCGCCTTCTAGCCTGGTGTTGATCGGGCCTTTAGCTCTCCATACTTTGCTGGTCCGTTTTTGAATGCCTCCGCCCTTGTTGTGCCAATTGGTATTTGGTTGTCTCCCATGGCGGTCTTTTTCCCGGAACCACCCACACCTTGGCTCGCGCGTTCTTCAACCTTGATTATTCCGACGGCGATCTACTGGCCTCCGTAATCGATCCGAAGCCCATCTTCCCTTTATCTCAAGTTGGGAGTTGTTTTGGAGTCTGCTTTGATCCTCCCTTCATTTTGTTGATAGTGAGGATGGCATTTATCCACCCAGGTTCCATTCTCAAAAACCCATTGTGGAGTGTGGCCAGGCCTCTGTTGGTTTGCTGTTTCATCTGCGTTCCTCCTTGGTTCATCATCACCTTCCACCACCGAGTCGCCCCAGTGAATTTGCTAGTCTTCTGCATTTTTTCGCACCGGCTCGCCATCTCGCGCCATCCTTCTATTATATTAGTAAGGGAGAGAAATATTGGTCTAATTTAAGAAATTTAATTTTAAAAATTGAGGTCTAAATCCACACATGCAAAAGTGACTTGAGTCAATTTTACAGTCTTGAATTTGATAAAAAAAAGACGAATAACTGATGTAAAATTGAATCTAAATTTTGAAGGTGAATAATGATAAAGTTAAAATAAAATTATTCATCAATTTTCAAAAAATACACTAATTTCTACACTAATCAATACATACAAATAAGCTACTTATTATAAAGCCAAAATACAAGAGAATTCAACCATTTCAAATATACATCTCACAAATTTTAAAGCCTAATTATTAAAAAATAAATAATCACGTGTGTACATGCATGGCAAAGCTCATGGAATGAATCTACACCTTACATTGTCCGGTTTTTGAGCCTAATTGAGATAGGTAGGGTTGGAATTGTTGAAGGACAACCTTCGATTGGTAAGGACTTTTGTTGAATGACGAAACAAAGGTACAAAAATCACCGATTTCTCCACATGATCCTATATTATCTAGCGTAAGAAGAAACAACCAAAAACTAGAAGAAAGAAAGAAACCCAGGTAGAAACAAGAGGAAGAGGAGCAAAGGAGCACTAGGATAAAGATAGGAGCTCTTCTGCACACAAATACCAGTCTTGATCCAGGAACATCTGGTCCTTTTCTGCATGCCCATATGACTTTTATTTCCTAATGTTTTTCTTCCTCTTTGATATGCTGAATCTGTGTCATGACGGTTTTGTGTTTTGAATCTTTTTTTTGTCTTGTGGGTTTGTTTCCAAAATCGTTCGTTTGGGCACAACCCAATTCGTTTTCTTTGGGTTTGGTTCGGTGTTTCGGTCCTTTCAGAATTCTGTTAATCGGCTGAAGAAGGTGCTTTTTTTCTTCATTCCTTCGGGACTGATCCATATTGTTCCGTTTGTAGGAGTTGCTACCCTCGAAAATCTTCCCTCGGGAAAAGCTAGATAATTTTCTCATATCAGATCTCTGTTTCCAATGCACTTCCGTCATCAGATCTTCATGAAAAGACCGTCTGTTTTGTACTACACTATCTTTATGAATTGGGAAACCAAGAATTTATGGGAAAAGAAAGTGTGGTTTTATTTTGTTGGGATCGGAGTTCAATCTCTATCGATCTCTGCTTTGTGTTCTAGCACAAGAGGAAAGCCTTTTTTTTTTTCTCCTTAAATTTCTGGGTTGATGATCTAAACCTTTCTCAGAGAGGTCTGTAATATTGTTGAAAACGGTTTTTTTTTTTTGTCTCTTCGTTTCATCCCGATTCGTATTGCTTATTCTAAGATTTGGTACCCTCAAAATCGCTCTTCGGAAGAAACCCAAAAACGGACTAGTCTTCCGTCATCAGATCTCGACGAAATGGTTTGTTTTGATTAATATTGCAGTATTTCATGAATTGGGCGATAGAAATATTGCAGTATTTCATGAATTGCCCTCCTCCCTTTAGTAGGCCTAAATCGTCGCTGTGTTTTGATTTAATAGGAGAAATCCGTCGATCCTTGTTCAGCATCCAGCTATATTATCCCGCTAGTTAAAAGGTGTGTCAAGGAAACCGCTTCAGGATAACTGGGCTGCTTCTGGACAAATTTTAGACACCCTTTTTGTTTTGATGCCCGCTAACTATTTTGTCAGTATTCATGTGAGAGATTAGGACCTGATGCATCGTATTCCAATTGCTAAGGATTTCTCAAACGCTCCATTCGGAAATATTTCAAAAAATACCCACTGTTTAAAAAGACGCCTATTATCTAATTCGAGAACTTGGGAATTAGGACTTGATTTATCGTGTCTCAATTGTATAATCTCCCATTCAGGGAAAAAATCCTTTGCTGCCCTCGAATTAATTTGCACCCAGAGATGCATCTTACAACTAGTTGAAATGTCCGAGCGGCTCAATTTCTACGATTGTAACACGAAATTCCCCCTACTTGCAAAATAATCATATCCCCACATGTTAAAAAAATTATACCTCTTGCACCCATAATTTTCCAATTACCAAACTAACCATGGCAAGTGATGAGAGAAAATATGTTGGGATTGACATCTTCAGCATTTTGGGTACATATCTTTATTCGAGAGTTGCTCTTGAGTTGCATGAATGGATTACCTTTCTCTGAGTTTCCTGGATGGAGGGATGCAAGTATTTAGTTTTGTGGATGGTAAATTTTTCCCTGAATTGAATGACGGCCAACAAAGTAACTTGAACACTGAAAGCCGCCAAAATTTTAAAAATTAAATATAATGTGTTGAATTTGCAATGACAATCCTCCTCCTTTTAGCTTTTTAGGGGTTTTTAGCATTATTTTCCTTTAAAACTTATTTCTTCAGTTTTATGCATCAAATAGAGCAGGCTGTTCCCTTATAAAAAAAGGAGACGCCTCCTCCAAGATCTGAAGTGTCTGGTGTGCCTAGGATGCTAAGGGACGTCACTCGGTTCTCTGGGTAATGGGTATGCATTTCCATGGAACACTGGTTTAACTATTCTGCCAAATCCTGTTTCAGTCCTTGCCCCTTTTTATTATGTCAGGCTGTAGCACGTATTTGCATATTGATATGGATCTGTAGTCAGTAGACACATGATTTGATTATATGTGCCTTTTTTAGGGGATGCTCTAATAAACGCATGAGGCCTTGTTTCTTTGTCGTTCAACATGTCAGTGGGATAGGACAGACTGTAGCAGTAAGTAAAATCCCTGTGTTTCAGAATGAAACAGCTTTCAACTTTCAAGCCTGCCAGTGAATTTTTGCCTTGTTGACTACTTATGTTATTTTTGAAACCCAACGAACTTTTGATATCTGAGGGATTTGCTGAATATGTCCTGAAGGCTTACCAAAGCTGCAGTACTTGGAATTGAGTCTTAAACAACCCTTATTGGATGCAGACAAAGATTAAGGTTATTCCAGTATCTGACACATTTTCGAGGGTTGTTATGATGCATCAAACACTCTTGTTAATAGTAATTTCTAAAATCTTGTGCAATGAGGGGTTCTTGATGGCTGTGATGCGTATTTCTTGCAATACTGTTGCCCATACTTGATAGCGTGGTCAAAATATCTTGTTAAAGATAATATAGCCCTTATTTGGGGTTGAGATAATCATCTACCCACCTAACAAACTATTGGACTTTTTTTTAATCATTTCTTACCAATGTTATAGCATCCTTTTGCTATGTATTGCTATTGTGAAATGCCTGTTCAATCTGTCAGATTTTCTTCTGTGGGTTTTACTATTGTGAGGCCTTAGTTTGTATATCTATTGGTTGTGTCTTGGTTGTACTATGAAGGATTGGAAATTTTCAGTCTTGTTTGCAATCACTATCGAGGCAATTGTTGCTGCTTGGGTGAATTATTTGAATTTTTTGTTGGTCCTTTTCCACCTCAATTGTTTGACTTTGGAGTTTGGGGATTTCAACATTAGATGATTGAAGCATTGAAGTATGGACATGGTTATGTTTCCCTGTTTGCTATTTAATTTCTTGAAGTGCTTCTCATCACTATTTGCATTGTGTGCTTGATAACATGTGCTTGACCCTCAACTTTTGGCGGGCTGAAGTGCAGACATTTAAGACATACAAATATATCTGCTGTGGAGCATAAAGTAGAACCTCAAACTTGTATGTGTTGGTGGATGGGATTTACAGATATATTTGAAATTATTTGTTTCGGATTCTGGTGCCTTGCCAGATTCTTGAGGAACTCACTTGTTAAGGCTTTTATTGAAGAAATTTAATTCAGGCTGTATGACCATTTCCCCATAGAAGTTGAGAACGAGTTTCTGATCATCTTCAGCAGATCGAACCAAAAGATTAAGTTTAACTGATAATTTTTGGTAAGCCATCCACTTAAGTTTAATAGCTTTGGTTTCCTTGAGTAACAAGCATGTTTAGTGCATGACTATGACGAGTTGCATTGAGTTCAAATTTTCTGTTTTCTTCTCTATTTCCAGTTGTTTTCCTTTATTGTATTTGTTTGCCTCATGCAGTGTTAATGTTGCAAAAATGTCATGAAGTTTTTGTCTGCTACTGAACATTACCTCCCAAGTTGTCATTGCAAAAACAGTCATGGTTTCTTTTTGTTAGTTTCAAATTATCAAACCACTTATAGTCGGATTGCTTTCAATAGCTTCGTGTATTTGAGCAAAATCACCATGAGTAACTTGTTTATAGAGACCACCCTCTTTCTCTCAATTGGCAACATTACTTTGTGCACAATCCTAGAGTCCTAGTATTTCCTGTCTGGCAGTAGGGTGTTGTGGTTTGTCAATCATGAGTCTCTGGGGTTTTCTATATTCAATTCTGACTTGAGGCCCCTCCATTTGTTTGCATTTGGAACTAATTTCTTTAATCATTGAGTTGTTTCTGTCTCATTGATATGGATCTTTTTATCCTGTACTTATAGCCAAATTTTGTTTAAGGACAAGTCAAAATTTTACATGATAAATGTCCACCATTCCCTGTAGGATATTAGAGTCTGTTTCGTTACACCTTTGAACACTGTGCAATAAGAATTAATGTATGTTATGTTACTATTTCTAAGTTACTGATTATCATTATCGGTTCTTTTCATAATTGAAGGATACATTTATTCATAAAACTTGGTTCTTTATTAATTGATATGCCCCCATGCAGGGATTGTTCCCACACACATCAATTTGCTTGATTTTATTTTTGCACTTGTTCAGCTAATAGATAAAAATGCCAAAGGATAGCAATAGCTTGGTTTTGCGCAAGGCTAGGAGGTCTCATCCCTATGATAGAACTCAAAGAAACCCAAATAGTAAAGGAAGCACGTCAAAAGATGGAGAGATAGATGCTGAGAAGAAAGAGTGGGATGATGCCAGATGCCCCATTTGTATGGAACAACCACACAATGCAGTTCTCCTTTTATGTACTTCTCATGACAAGGGTTGTCGACCTTACATGTGTGACACCAGTTATCGACATTCAAATTGCCTTGATCAGTATAGAAAGCGAAAGGAGAACTGGAGGACCATATCATCCCAAGGTGGTGAAGCATATAGTGATATTCCAGGAGGTGAAGCAATGGATGAATATACCAGGTCTGATGGTCCAGGCATACATAGAAGTCCAGGAGGTGAAGCAATGGATTTGAGATCAACTCAAGATTTGAGTGAAGAAACCGAATTAGGTGGGCTAGGCAGACATAGAAGACATCAACTAAGTTCCTGGAGGTCACAATCAGGGGGATTTGAGGAAACAGAAAATTGGGGAAGAGATGATTTGCCATTTGTGAATACAGCAGCAGCGTTGGGAACAGAAAATAATTTTGAATTTGCATTATTTCAAAGAAATGAAGTTGAAGCACCTGCAAATGGAGAATTGGAGTTGAAATGCCCACTCTGTCGAGGTTCAGTGCGGGAGTGGAAAGCTGTAGAAGAGGCTAGGAGCTATCTTAATTTGATGATCAGGAGCTGTGCTCGTGAGTCATGCTCTTTTAGTGGTACATATGAAGAATTGCGCAAGCATGCAAGAAGCGAGCATCCTAGGATAAGGCCAGCTGATATTGATCCTTCTCGCCAGCGTGCCTGGCGGCGCTTAGAGCATCAGCGTGATGTGGGTGATGTGCTTAGTACCATCCGTACAGCCATCCCAAATGCAATTGTTCATGGTGACTATGTTATTGAGGGTGAAGAGGGTATGCCTCTTGATCAGGGCATTGAAAGTGATGCAATGGGGCAAGGGCCATTATTTACTGCATATTTCTTATTTCGTATGTTTAGTCCCCTTGGCTCTCATGAAGTTACTGGTGGTTTACCAGCAAGATTGAGAGTTTCAAGTAGGCATCATACCTCTTCAAGTAGGCTGCATGGTGGCCAGCCAAATGTGTCTGGTGAAAACAATATAGATTCTGGTAATGAAGCAACTGATAATATATCAGTTAACAGTGCTGCTGGTCAGAGGAGGAGAAGACGTTTGAATAGAGCCTGGGCTGATGATGATTTTCCATAAGATTCCTTTTGCCTTGCATTTGAATATAATTGTGAATCATGTTTATGACTTTCCAAATCTGTAGCATTGCTTCTTGCATCCCCTGTTATCAATTGTTTATAGTGCTTCATTATTTCAGTATTTACATTTGAGATGTTTCCAACAGAATGTCCCTGGTCATTACAGTTGATTTTATTTTAACAAAGTTTATTCCTGTATGTAATTTGCAGATCGATCTGTGCTTTAAAATATTAAATTTTGTTCTATTTATTTCTCTTATATATAATATGCATATAGTTTTTAATATTCAATTAGCTTGTGTTCAATCATTTGAATTCTGTCCTTTTATTGTTCTTATAAGATTTATTCAACAACGGACTGCAGTTTTCATTTTGCACTGCTTTTGAGTTGTAGATTGACATTTCTATATTTAGAAGATGATGGCCAGGAGTTTTCATTAATTATATCTCAATACAAAATTTAACTCACACGAAGATGATTCATGGGAAATGCATATTTTCAGTCAGCTCAGAAGGGTTACAATGCAGTTCCCCAATTCATCTCACATATAAATTTGAATGTTTTATACTAGACATTAGAGAAGGATACGAACAATGCCAAGATTTTGCATCCTTTCTCCTTTAATTCGGTCATGAGTCTTCACGATCTAAACAACATTGAAAGGTACAGAAAGTTAATAATCTTTTTTGTCTTTGAACTTGCCCTTCAACATTTGATTCTAGAGGAGCCTATATAAATTGTGGTAATCAGGATTTAAAAATGTGATGTTATGAGGCACATGGCACATGGCAAATTTGAAATTTATGCTTGATTAAGGTGTTCTTATTGGGGAAGAAAAGACTACACACGCAAGTGCAAGATAAACATTATGGTTGTTACCAGTTTTAGTGCCTTGAACTTAGCTTTTATTAGCTAAACTAGATATTCCTTCTAAACATGCAGAGTACCATAACCTTACAATTGTTCGTAACTAAAGTAAACATGGTTTCCTAATTGGTAAGGACACTTAAGTTGGTCAAAGCCTTGTGGTCGGCTCAAACGTCTTAACTTGAAAAAGCTTTTATTTACTTTATTTCCAGAAGATTCCCACTAACATGCAACACGAAAAGAAAAATGCAAAAAGTCCAACCGTAATTATACCATTTTGAATTTGGGAGAAAACTGGTTGGCATGACTTGCACGTTTTGCTTGTTAGATCTGAAAGCACTTAATTGGTAATTAGTTATTTGTTAGAAGGTAGAGGTTCAGATTAGTTGGATTCAGCTGTGAATCCTACTGTATAAATATTTATTTTGGTTCAATGAATTTGAACAGTTTTTGGTGTGTCCTCCAAATCTTTATTTGATCTGTAGATTATCTTTAGATTGGTTTATGTTATTTGATACGTTCATTTGGTATTAGAGCATCAGGAAGGCGATTTTGGAGGTATAATATATGCTGTGGATTGTTGTAGTTCGAAAACAATAGCAAGTACACAGTGTTGGGTGTGGATCGCCATTGATCTACTGTTGTTTTGCATGCATGGTGCTGCTATAATGGCGAAGCGTGATTTTTCACAATGTGAGAAGTGGAACTTTTTGTGACGAGATTTTGTGGCTTTATTATGAGTTCTAATAAGTGCGAACCTGCGAGGGAAGTTTGTAGAGCCAGGAGTCGTGAAGAAACCAAACATTGCATAGGCTTTGGCAAAGTGTCGTGCCAACCAAGTTGCAGCCAAAGTTTGAAATTATTGATGCAAAGCTAAATAGGATACTTTAGAATAAAGTTTGAAATTCATGCGGTTGCTAGAGTCATCTAAAATAATCAAGGGGTTATGTGTTTCTTTTGGTGTGGTTAAGAATAAAAAGATGATGTCTGTATGGGTAGTGGAGTTGTCTTGGGTTGTGGGTTTGTTCCCCATTGGTTTCGGGTTTGACTCCGCTCCTGGGTTTATCTGGTTGGGACTGGCTTGTGGGCTGTTGGGTTCCCTCTCATGGGACTAGTCTCGCCTCAACTCGCCCCTCTAGACATTGGGCTGGGTCGTGGGAATTAACAAAAAAAAATAAAAAATAGAAAGATGTTGCCCACTTATTGAAGGATTTGGTAAATATAAGGATGTAATTAGAGATATAAGGCTGCAGGCAGATAAGTATTTTGAATCCAATACTTCAGTTTTCTCTACTTTTTATTGTTGGTGTACATTAATTTTAGGTGAAGGGAAAGTGTGTTAAGAGGTAGTTTATTTTTGGGATTTTTTTGGGTGTATGATGGCAAATATAGCAGGTGAATATTGATGGTATCAATTTTGTTTATTTGAGTATATGGTGTACAAACTTTCTTAAAATCAAAGGATTTGTGAAAAATGTCACTAGAGGGTATGAAGAACCAAAGGATATCAATACGCTAAGTAATCAGTAGAAAAGATAATGAAAGCAAAAAAAAGAAAAAAGAAAAAAAGAGCATTATTTCTAATTTAGGGTGTTCTAATTCAATTTTTCATAGGGTAAGTCTTGTACATTCAAAATACACATGAACTATTCTTGTAAATGTATATCAAAGTGCTCACATAAAAAAATTGCAAACATGAAGAGTTGAAAATATCAAATTGAGTTATAATGAATCAGTAAATGATTTTTTGATAAGGTTGAAGGTATGGTAAATCAAATGAAAATTCTAGGCAGCAATGTGAATAATTAACATGTGATTGAGAAAATCTTGAGAAGTTTTCTTTCAAAATTTGACAATATTGTTTTTACAATAGAAATTTTAAGGGATCTCACAACGATGGAAATTGATGAATTAAGTGACATTTTATTAACAATTGAAAAATGAATGAAAAATATGTCTTCAAAACAAACATTTGCATCTAAGGCAAACATAAGAGGTAAAAAACATTACTTTTATATGGGTTATTACAAACCTAAATATGGCAATGACTATCATTCAAAAAAATGATCATAGATGTGAGTTATCGTAACTCTAGAGGCAAGTGATGATTGATGAAGAGGATCTAATTTTTTAAGGAATAAGTAAAAATTATAGGGGTAGAAGTTGGGATATTGGTAGAGAAAAAAATATTTCGTGTTTTCATTGAATAAATTTGGTCATGATGAGTTTGAATGTTGCATCAATCTATTGATAGTATTATAGAAGATAAATTTTTTTTTGGTTCTTTCCTATTTGAATATAAGTTTTAATTGAGATACTTTGTGGTATTTTGATTCTGGTTGCTTTTCACATATGATTTATATTGAGAATCTTTTTATTGAACTAGATGAAAAACATAATGATACTATTGTGTTGGGGGATAATAAATCATATGGGATTAAAGGAAAAGGAACAATTCAAGTAACTAATGAGTATGATAAAATTAAGCATATTTCTAACACTTTGTTAGTTCTTGCTCTAAAAAGTAATCTATTATCAATAGGTCAAGTGGTTGAACATAATTATCAAGTTATTTTTGACTGGAACAAATGTATAATAAAAAACAAGTAATAAAGAAGTACATTTTTTGCACTCGTATACATGATAGGTGATTGCATGTTTCCCCTTTGCTTTTCTTCAAGCAATTAGGGGTTAAGCAATATAGAACTACATGATAGTTGTCTATGGCATCAAAGGTACGAGCATCTCAATTTTGGTGGTTTGATTTTACTTACAAAGAAGCATATGGTTGAAAGATTGCCATTTATTAAAAAAAGAAAGATTGTGAAGAATGCCTTTTTAGAAAGCAACATAGAGGCACTTTTCTAATTGGTTTGTCTAGAAGGGTTGAAAAACTTCTTGAAATCATTCATATTAATATGTGTGGTTTTATGTCAGCTCTTTCTCTGAATAAATCCAAGTACTTTCTCATTTTTATTGATGATTTTTTCTCGTAAAACTTGGATTTACTATTCGGCTAAAAAAATAGAGGTTTTTGATATATATTTTTAGTTCAAACATTTAGTTGAAAAACAAAGTGGTCACTACATAAAGGTTTAAAAATTAGATAATAGGGTCGAGTATAGGTCAAATGTACTTTTGAATTTCTATAGACATGGGATTCAAAGAGAGTTTATTGCTTTCTAAACTCCACAACAAAATGAACTTGTTGAGAGAAAGAATAGGACTACTGTTGAAATGGCTAGAAGCATAATGCAAGAAAAGAGACTAGATAAAAGTTTTTGGTAGAGGTAGCCACTAATACAATCCATTTGTTGAATAGGAGCCCCACAAAAATAGTTCATGGAATGACTTCTAAACAAGCTTGGTTTGGTTTTACACCATCTATTGCTCATCTGAAGGTGTTTGGTTGTGTTGCTTATGCATACATAACTAGATCAGAAAAATGACAAAGCTAGAAGATAAAATCATCAAATGCATTTTTATTGGTTATGGTTATGAAAACAAAACTTATAGATACTATGATCCTATAAACAAGAAACTAATCCTAAGTAGAGATGTCATATTTGATGAAAAAACACAATATACTTCGAATGAAAAAAAATATTGTGATTGATTTGAAGAAATTTAACCCACCATGTGAATGATGAGGAGAAGACTCTCATACACTTGTGTCTAATGAATTGAAAGTAATTGATCATGCAAAACTTGAATCCTCAAATGTAGAGACGCATATATAAAACATATAAAAGAAGAAATGAAAGAAATCATCCTCCATCTCTTATGGTGGACACTAATTTTGATAAGATGACCATTAAGGTCTTATACCAAAGTTAACTATGCCCTAATGAATCAAATTATGTAGACCAATGAGCAAAAATATTTTTCGAATATGTTGGAAAATAAGAGTGCATTATGGCCATGAAGAGTGAAATGGTGTTCGTTGAATGAAATGATACTTGGGAGTTGGTCAAGTTGGCCCCTAGTAAGAAAGTTGCAAGTACAAAATGGATATATAAGACTAAGTATAAATTTGATGGGAGTATTGATAAACATAAGGCTCTAGCTTGCAAAAAAGGCTACAATCAATAGGAAGGTATTGATTATACATAAACTTTCTCTTGTAGCAATGATGGATACTATTAGATTAGTCTTCTATTTAGCTACTCAAAATGGATGGACTGTTTATCAAATGGATCTTAAGAATGCAATTTTAGATGTTTATATTGATGAAGAGGTTTATGTTTCTCAACCTCAAGGTTTTAAAGTACCTTTCAAAGAACATTTTGTTTACAGGTTGAATACAGTTGTGTATGGTTTGAAACAGACACCTAAAGGATGTGGTATTCTAGAATGATTCCTACCTTCAACATAAAGGTTTTGTAAAGAGTTACCTTGATCTTAGTGTTTATGTCAAACATTTTGGAGAGGATATTCTTATTCATGTACTCTATGTGGATGATTTGATACACATTAAGAATAATTCCTCTTTGTTTGCAAAATTTAGAGCAACTGTTGTTTTAAAACTTGAGATGATTGATTTAAGATAGATGCATTATTTTATTGCTCTTTGATCCAAGTGGATCCTGAAAACCTCATAAAATTCACAGTCTTAGAATCTGAAGAAGCCAACGTTATTGGAAAGAGCTCGCCAACATGATCCTGATGCAACTTGAATTGCGTCAAAAGGAGATCGTACGTGCGAGTTATGCTCGGTCATAGGTTCAATCAAACTGGGTACTAGAGGCCGTCAGGAAAGCAGAAAAAAATGGTCATCTTGAAATTCATCGAAAATGGCATCAAATTGAAGTGCTCGTTGAGACGATTCCGACAACATTTGTTTTGTCAAAATTTGAGCCCATACACAGAAGATATCGCAAGTCAAAGTTGAAGGTTGACTAGATGTCGACATGTCAATTAACTGGATGTTGATGAGGCAATTGACTAGATGATGATGTGGCCAATGCAGGTGATGTGGAAAAAATTCATGTACCATGCTTTATTTTTGAGAAAATAAAGTGTGGAGGCTTATTTTATCTCACAGAAATCCATTTGGTGGGATCCTAAGTGGATTTGGTGGGATTGGATTTTGTGGGATCTCAAGTGGATTTGGTGGGATTAAAACAAAATCTCATAAAAATTAAAAAGAAAATTAACCCCTTTAATAAATGAATAAGCCCAAATTTATAAGTAAAATAACCTTTAATGGTTATTAAACAAAAGACAATAATCTAATGAATAAAAACAAATACCCAAACCAATATAGCCCGTAAATGGAGAAATGACAAGGGCATTATACACAAATTAAAAATGGTTTTTAAAAGGGTTGTAAATAAGCCCTATAGTTAAAAAATCAACCTCTCTAATCAAATAAAAAACAAACACAAAATTCCAAGAGAGGTTGGGAACGGGGGTAAAGATGGGTTAGGAGGTTATTTATTTGTTAAGCCTTAATAAGTAATATTTCATGTATAAAAAGAGGGATGTACGTGCTTGAAAATAATTCAAGTTTTTGAGGGAATTTTTATGCCTTCGTATGAAATCTTTGGAGAGTGTTTGGAGGAGAATTTACAAGGTGTTTTTGTACACCAAAAATTGTAAAATTGAGAGTGAGAGATTGTGAGGAGTTTTATGTGGGTTTTGGAAGCTTGATATTGTAAGAAGGCTTTTGCTTGGTGATATCAATAAAGCGGTCCAATGTTGAGAAGCAGACCTGGAGACGTAGCTCAAATTGAGCGAACTCCATTATCAAGCTTGATCTCTCTTCTTCTTTTATGTCTCATAATTCTTCTTTTAGTGTTGTTTCTTTGAGTTTTCTAGTTACAACATTAAAGTAATTATTTTATGTTTCTTTAATCTGGATAAAATACAAGTGAATTCTATTTTTCCTAATTTCAACAGTTAAGATACATAATCACGCAATTATGTTGGATTGGGAATAACTGTAATTAGGTTAAAATACAAGTTACTTGTAAACCTAACAATTACAGATCAAGTGGTATTAGAGCCCGTTTTGCAAGAAATTGCAGTGTTAACCGGTTGAAATTGAAGCAAGGAAAAGGTGCACTTATAGAGTTCAACCTAGAGATTGGAAAACAAAGGACTCCACGATCAGAGATGGCAGTTGGACAAAGTCTTACGAAGCTTGATGACAAAGCTTTCCAAGAAGCTTTTCTTGAAATGAAAGCTATGGTGGAAGTTCTTTTCCAAGAAACGCAAGAGTGATAGAGGAAAAGGGAATGCAAGAACAGATAGAAAGAGGAAAATGAAACTACTTTGAAAGAAGACAAAGGTAAAGGAGTAGGAGATGGTAGTGACCCTCCTGAACCTCCGTCCCCATCTTCTTCTTCGTCCTCTTCATCTTCTCTTGAAAGTCCAAGACATTCTTCACATTCTCCAAAAGGAAAAGTTGCACAACAATCATGTAATTCTCTTTTATTAAAATTAGATGTCAAATTTGAGTTGCCTATGTATAATGGTGAATTGGATGTAGAAAAATTGGGTAACTAGCTTAAGCAAATCAAAGTGTATTGCAAGGTTCAATAGATCTTGGATGAATCTTCCAAAATCCAGCTAGCCACTCTTTGAACGAGAGGCATTGCATTGGTTTGGTGGGAGAGTAAGATCCAATATGATATTTCCACGCATGGTAAAATCATTTCATCTTGGTGTGAGTTTACTTCTGCTTTAAAGAAATAGTTTTATCCTTTGGGTTATATACAACAAGTTGTTATGGATTGGAAAAATATAAGACAGGGTAAAGGACAAACTGTGCAAGAGTATACACAGGTGTTTCGAATGAAAGCACTTACTCTTGGTATTCCTCTTTATACACAAGAAACTTTATTAAAATACATAGGTGGATTGCATTCACATTTGAAACATACAATTCTTATGTTTAGTCCATCTAATTTTGATGAAGTGTGTGTACAAGCAACCCATATTGAAGTAGGTGGAAGGAACATAAGTTTCAATTTGAAAAAGGAATTTGTTCCTCCAACTGAAGGCAATAAAAAGGGAAAGGAGAAGAAAGCAACTATAGTGAAGAAAGAGGAAGGTGTAAAGCCTACTTGTTCACATTGTCTAAAGAAAGGGCATGAAGATGTAAAGTGTTGGAAATTACATCCAGAATTGAAACCAAAGTGGTTTAAGGATCAAAAAGGAAAGCAGAAGACTACAACTATTGTTCAGAATCTTGGATCAGATTCTGATGACGAAACAAAGATAACAGTTGTGGTTTTGAAAGGTAAATCCTTTGTTGGTAATGATTCTGCCACTAATATCTCATGTGCTTCTACTTCTAAAAGTCATGTTGTTCCTGAAGATAGCAAAAGATGTGAATTATTTCATATAAGGGTGATTTCTAAGAACACTAAGATTGATCCACTGATTGATAGTGGGTCCCAAGTTAATCTAATTCCAAAAGAAGTTGTTAAATAGTTGGGATTGAAAACAAAGCCACATAAGAACCTTATCCATTAGGTTGGGTGTGCAATGATAATAGATTGCGAGTAATAAGGCAATGCAATTTAAGATTTGCAATAACATCTAAGTTTATAGATGAGGTTGAATTTGATGTGGTTCCACTAGATATCTGTGGGATTGTGTTGGGTAGCTCGTACTTATATGATAGAAAAGCAATCTTCTATAGGGAACACAATTGGTATCATTTATTTAAGGAAGGAACTAAATGCATTGTGCATTCTCATCCAATTAAGACTAATAAATATTTTGTGACAATGGGACAATTGAAAAGGGTAGTTAATGCAAGCAAGAATTTGGCACTTATGTCTGTACCACAAGAAGTGTCATTGCATAAAAACATATCTAATGCTGAGGTTGTTCCAGTTATGAAAGACAAGCATGATGTTGGTACATTCTTTTTCTCGTCCGCATATTTAGTTTTCTTATTCAACTTTCTATTGTTCAGTAGTGTGTGGTTGATGGCAACAACAATGGATATGAATATGACTAATGTACTTAACAGTGTCAGTGCAATTTTGATTGTTGTTGTAATGAGTCAAATGCAAAAGTTCCAAAAAGGATGGACAAATGATACTGGTCAAGTGAGGAAAAAATACCCCCAATTCAATTATAAATAAAAAATAGACCTTTTGGAGGTCCAAAACCTTCTCAATGGGGAGGAATGATCGAGGTGGATCCAGAAAACCTCAAAAAATTCATAGTCTCAGAATCTGAAGAAGCCAACGTCATTGGAAAGAGCTTGACGACACGATCCCGATGCAACTTGAATTGCGTCAAAAGGAGATCGTACGTGCGAGTTATGCTTGGTTAAAGGTTCAGTCAAATTGGGTACTAGAGGCCGTCAGGAAAGTGGAAGAAAATGGTCATCTTGAAATTTGTCAAAAATGGCATCAAATCGAAGTGCTCGTCGAGACGATTTCAACGACGTTTGTTTCGTCGAAATCTGAGCCCATACGCAAAAGATATCACAAGTCAAAATTGAAGGTTGACTAGATGCTGATGTGGCAGTTGACTAGATGCTAATGAGGTAGTTGACTAGATGATGATGTGGCCAATACAGGTGATGTGGCAAAAATTCACATACCATGCTTTATTTTTGAGAAAATAAAGTGTGGAAGCTTATTTTATCTCACAAAAATCCATTTGGTGGGATCGGATTTGGTGGGATCCCATGTGGATTTGGTGGGATCAAATTTTGTGGGATCTCAAGTGGATTTGGTGGGATTAAAACAAAATCTCATAAAAATTAAAAAGAAAATTAACCCCTTTAATAAATGAATAAACCCGAATTTACAACTAAAATAACCTTTAATGGTTATTAAACAAAAGACAATAATCTAATGAATAAAAACAAATACCCAAACCAATATAGCCCGTAAATGGAGAAATGACAAGGGCATTATACACAAATTAAAAATGGGTTTTAAAAGGTTTGTAAATAAGCCCTATAGTTAAAAAACCAACCTCTCTAATCAAATAAAAAACAAACACAAAATTCCAAGAGAGGTTGGGAATGAGGGTAAAGATGGGTTAGGAGGTTATTTATTTGTTAAGCCTTAATAAGTAATATTTCATGTATAAAAGAGGGGTGTAGGTGCTTGAAAATGAT